>OX465282.1:43955413-44320520 GCA_949987705.1 Thereva unica | reverse complement strand
CATATAATCGAAACAGCATAGAAATTAAACGGCATCGGTTTTACGATTTCTGAAGAATGGATAGGTTCATTATTGCTAGCTGGATTGCCGGAAAAATTCATCCCGGTGATAATGGCAATAGAGCATTCTGGCATCGAAATTAATACGGATGCTATTAAAAAGAAATTACTGGACTATGAACCAGGTGAAAATAGTGAAACAGCATTTAGTGGTAAAAGTTTTAAAAATGAAAAATGTAACTTAAAATGCTACGAGTGTGGAGGTCACGGGCACACGGCGCGAAAGTGCTTCAAACGGAACGGAAAATATTCTTCTAACAAGAGGGCGCAAAACGCGTACAGTGCAGTCTTTATGTCGGGATGTTTTAACAAAAATGAAGTCCGTGAACCATCGGGTTATGTTAGACAATAATGAAGTAATTACAGCTCACTGTTCTGGAGAATTGCAATTGGTAGCTCTAGTGGGAGAAACGCCGGTAAATGTGAATGTCAAAAATGTGTTGTGCGCGCCTGAACTATCGACAAATTTGATTTTGGTGTCACAATTAATAAAGAACAAAAATAAAGTGATTTTCGAAAAGAACGGGTGTAAAATATTAAACAGATACGGAGAATTAATTGGCAGAACAGTGAAAAATAATAACATGAAAAATGGTCCCTGATAAAATTAAATTAAAAAACAATTGCGTTACATACACTGAACACATCAACCAAAGCATTCATGGCTTCGGTGAGTCTGGTCTGGTTGCTCTGGATATCTCCAAGGCCTTTGACAGAGTATGGCATCCCGCTCTGCTGTCGAAACTCCAAGCTATTGGTATTGATTCAGTTCTAAGGAACTGGATTGAGAGCTTTCTTTCTGGCCGTTCAATCAAGGTAGTATTGGATGGCGTCGTATCCAACCCCCATTCCATTTCGGCCGGCGTTCCCCAAGGGGCGATTCTCTCGCCTACCCTCTTTCTTATATTTATTAATGATCTGCTCTCAATCCCCTCCAATCCACTTCATAGTTTTGCCGATGACGGTACTTTGCGTTACTCATACCCCTCCGACAACACAGGACAAGCAAATGCCAGACCTTGTCTCTTAGAACGCGAGCTCATGTCCAACTCTCTTAACGAGGATATCCAACTCATTCTTGATTGGGGCCGCAAGAATCGTGTCGAGTTCAACGAAACCAAAACCAAGTACTGTCTATTCTCCAACAAAACCTGCACCAACCTTCCCTCCATTTCAGTGGGCGAGGATATTATAACAGCTGATCCATATCTGAACATCCTCGGCGTGACTCTATCCAACGATCTGCGATGGAATAATCACATACTGCAAATCACCAAGCAAGCGTATCAATGCCTTGGCTTCCTTAAGAGATGTAAGTTTCTCCTTCATCCAGCTGCCTTGGCTACAATATACAAGTCCTACATTCGGCCACGCCTTGAATACAACTCGTATATCTGGGCGGGCGCCCCTAAAACCACCTTGGCTTGGCTAGACAAGGTGCAAAACCGCGCCATCAAACTCATTGGCGATAACACCCTTTGCATCGATTCTTTAAGCCACCGCAGGAATGTAGCAGCGCTCAGCAAGTTTTACCGCTATTATCATAGCGACTGCTCCACTGAAATCAAAAACCTCGTGCCTACACGGCAATTTTTTTCCCGCAACACAAGACTAGCCAACTCGGCTCACCCCTTCACCCTACAACCCTCCCCTTCACGCACATTACGGTTTAGTAGTTCGTTTATAAATAGAACAACTCGATTGTGGAATTCTCTTCCGCAGTCGGTGTTTCCGAGCTCATATAACATCTCAGAGTTCAAACGCAAGGTTCATCGACATCTACTCATGCACCCTCCAGACCCCTAACCTATCCTATTACCTTTCCTTCAGATCAAGCTTACTACTATACGCTGCACCATGACTTGTAAGACATGACGGACTAGTAGTACAAAGGGTGACTCCTAAGCTTCATCTTACCACAAAAAAAAAAAAAAAAAAAAAAAAATATATATAGAGGCCAAACAGACTCGTCTGCCATTTAATAACAAAGGTAGCAAGGCATCAGCAGTATTAGAAATTATTCACACGAATTTGTGTGGTCCAATGGAAAATGCATCCATTGGGGGAGCACGTTATTTCCTATTGTTCGTTGATGACTTCAGCAGAAAGGTATTCGTTTATTTTTTAAAACATAAGAGTGATACCCTTAGATTTTTTAAGGACTTTAAGGTCATGGTCGAGAATGCAACGCAAAACTAAAAATATTGCCTTCCGACAATGGAACTGAGTTTTGTTCGTCAGGTTTCTCGGAATTTTTAAAGAACCATAAAGAACCAAGGTATTATCCATCAAAAGTCATCACCTTATACACCAGAACAAAATGGTTTGGTGGAACGGATGAATATGACGGTGGTTGAAAAAGCTAAGTGCTTGTTATTTGACGCAAAATTGAATATGGAATTCTGGGCTGAGGCAGTTAATACTGCGGTGTACCTAATTAACAGAAGCATTTCATCTGCATTAAAGGAATAACCCCTGAAGAAAGGTCGGGAAAAAGACCGAATCTGAAACATTAAAGGACTTTTGGATGTCAAGCCATGGTTCATATACCCAAAGCTAAAAGAAAAAAGTGGGATAAGAAATCAAGGTTAATGATCCTTGTCGGTTATGGAAAACACGCCAAAGCATATCGTTTGCTGGATCCGGATACCAGTCACGTCATATACAGTAGGCATATTGTATTCCTAGAGAACAAAGATGATTCCAATATACTGTTGGAAACTGCACAGGATTCATATGACAATTCAGATTCAGTGGGGGAAAAGGAGTCTAAGGAAGTTACGAAATCCAATGAAGAAAATATGGACATAGCTGAAGCTGATGATGATGGTAACCTGAATGATGTTTCGGATGACTATAATGATGATACTTACCTCGAAGCGCAAAAAGATCCTACTTACTCACCTGTATTGAAAAATCCGGTGACATCGGGTGATAGCGTAAGAAGAACCGAACGTACAGGTAAACCTAAAAGCTATGAAGACTTTGTGACTTATCAGTGTGTAAAAACAACTGGAAGTAATGAACCATCCAGCGTTGAAGGGGCCTGATGCTATAGAATGGAAGAAAGCGATGAAATGCGAAATTGAATCGATGTATTGTGACTTGGGAATTGTGTGATAAGCCGCCTGATAAAAAATTAATTACAAGCAAATGGGTTTTCAAAAAGAAGACAGACAATTATGGTAATACGGTGCGCTTTAAAGCAAGACTGGTTGCTCGAGGATGCATCCAGAAGGCAGGATTTGGTGGTAAGATATTCATCTATAACATATCTACTTTCAGTAGCAGCAGAACATAATCTGGAAGTTACCCAAATGGATGCGATAACTGCGTTCTTACAAGGGGATTTGGATGAAGAAATCTACATGGCTCAACCAGATGAGTTCAATGATGGTACCGGTAGAGTATGTAAGTTGCGGAAATCAATCTATGGTCTTAAGCAAGCCAGTCGCTTATGGGATAAAAAATTGTAAGATACATTGGACATGGCTGAACATATTTAATCTAAAGTTGATCCTTGCGTGTTTTACAAAAGAAGGAATAATAAAATGACATTCATTGCAATTTATGTCGATGATTTGATGATTTTCTCAAATGACGACCAAATTAAGGACGATCTTAGAGCGACTTTAATGAAGAAATTTAAAATGAAAAATATAGACATTGCAAGAGATTGCGTTGGATTACACATTACACGAGATGCTTCAGGTATATATTTGGATCAACGGAAGTACATCACTGAAATACTAGCCAGATTTGGGATGCAAGACTGCAAACCGGTAAAATCACCTGTTACCACTGTAATAAAACTATCGATTAATACGACGTGTGAGAAGAAGGAAGAAAATGTAATGGAGAAGACTTCGTACCAAGAAGCAGTTGGGAGCTTGTTGTACCTTGTAAAAGGTACAAGACCAGACATTGCCTTTGCTGTTGGGGAAGTTAGCCGATTTAACAACAACCCAGGTAAGGAGCACTGCTGTCAAACGAATTTTTCGATATTTACAGGGCACTAAAGAGACAAAGCTGCATTTTTCAAGTGGAAAAGATGCGCATTTGATTGGTTTTTGTGATGTGGATTGGGCCTCTGATAGCTCCGATAGGAGGTCTTGTACGGGATATGTCGTCATTAGGAATGGTGCAGCGATTAGTCGCAGGCAACGGACGGTTGCGTTATCATCAACGGAGGCCGAATATATGAGCCTATCCACGGCTGTCCAAGAGGCGTTATGGTTACAGCAGCTAGAGGCCAAGGAGAACTGCTGTTCGAATTATGTGTGATAATTATCGTATTATAATCGTAGTGCCATTTGTCTAGCTGAAACATTCGCTTACAAATCCAGTAGTAAGCATATTGATGTTCGTCACCACTTTGTACGTGAGAAGGTATCTGAAGGAAAAATTAATGTACAACATATTTCAACTGAGGAAATGATAGCAGACTTTCTCACCAAAGCTGTCACTTTACAGAAACATGTATTTTGTGCTAAAGAATGTGGATTAACTCCATAATCGGTTAACTTGCACATTTTTTATTTTTGAATTTAGATTCTATTTGAATGCTGTTAGAGTAAAGTAAAATATTTTTGGAGATATGTATTTGATTTTGTAATAGGAATTATGCAATGGAAATTGTACGTTGCAATACAAGCTAGTGGGGGTGTTGGAATTGAAATTCACCTATATCTATTTAGCTCGCATGGCAGCACTAGGAACTGAACACTTGTTCTATTCACTTAAATAAAACTTCACTCCTCAATTGTTACTTAACTGAGAAGGTTCTTTTTATTTATCTGCGCGCATCACTTCAACAAAAAGTGATGGATAGTCTAGTTTATCCCCATCATCCAGCACATAACCTCAGTTATTTCTGGAAAATATGCAAACGTCGTATAAATTATTTACGCATAACCTCACTTATATTTTGAATTGCATGCCCCCTTTTAGACGGGCGGACACCGAACAGACAAAACGAACGAACGAACTGGGTGTATAGGGAAGAGGGTGAGAGAGGACGATGGGGAGGGCAGACAATTTTCATGGACACTTTCAGCGAACTGTGAACGGACAATTTGACAGTTCCTGCGTTGTTGTTGTTGCTAGGATGAGAGGGCAAAAGCAAATTTCAAAAAGCAAGAACAGCAAGCCATGAAGTTTTTATAAAAGCAACAACAAAACCCAATCATTTTTGGCATTTTGTCCGTTCGTTGTGGTCCGCCCGTGTAAATGCCCAGCCGACACTCCACCGGGCTTCAAAGGAGAATTTGCGATTACAGTTAAGTTTTGTCTGTTCGGTGTCCGCCCGTCTAAAAAGGGCCCATGTAAACTTCACCCGCCATGAAATTCAGTTGGAGCTCGCAAGGGAAATATTTGAAGTACGCAAGATCAAATATTCACCCATAACCTCACTAATTTTTGAATTGTATGCAAACTTCATCCGCCATAAAATTCAGTTGGAGCTCTCAAGGGAAATATTTGAAGTGCGCAAGAACAAATATTCACCCATAACCTCACTAATTTTTGAATTGTATGCAAACTTCATCCACCATAAAATTCAGTTGGAGCTGTCAAGGGAAATATACGTAGTGCGCAAGATCAAATATTCACCCATAACCTCACTAATTTTTGAATTGTATGACCGGTTCTACACATTCAACTTTGCATTCCACTTTTTGAAGTTCAATTCTGTCGCTCGTGGCTACACATTTTCAACTTTTCAAGAAAAAGATCGAAAGGCTCGGCTGTCACTGCTATCCGTGTACACTCATATTCATACATATTCGTACACTCATACAAATGTTGAACGAAAACACAAAAGTTGAACGGAAATTTCGATTCCATTCTGCGAGCTGCTTTCCATTTTCCTTTCAACTCTAGTCTGTTTCAAACTTTGCATTGGAGTGAAAGAGAAAAAAAAGTTGAACGTCAAAAAGTGGAATGCAAAGTTGAATGTGTAGAACCGGTCTATGGAAACTTCGCAAAATTCACCCGCCAAAAAATTCAGTTGTGCCTCACAAATATGTGAAGTGCGCAGGACCAAATATGCACGCACACAAACCCAATTCGAGGAAGACCTAGAATCTAGAACAGAAAAATTTACCCCCTCCACCGTAAAAGCTCATTTATTCCGGATTATCTTTATCGTATATTCAGGCATAAAGAAATACTAGACTCTGCTGACATAAACGACAGCTTATTTGGTGTGCTGAACATCGTTTTTATTGTAAGTTTGTTGTCACTTTCAGGCGGGCTGTTTTCTTGGGTGACAAAAAAGATGGAAAATTTGAAAGTGTAAGTAAAATTGTTACATTTAAGCTAGATGATACATATTTGTTATTTTGGAGTGTTTAATTTAAAGTTTTTGTAATTTCAGAATAAAAATTACAAATAGGAATCAATTCGAAGCATTAGTTCGGATTTTGGAAAAGCACCCAGATGTGGCCAAAGGGCAGAGGTATGCGGAGAATTGCATGGCGACAAATTACGTTGTTGTTTGCGATGAAATAACCCAGCAATTAAATAGTTTAGGTCTACCGATACGCGATGCATTAGGTCGGCAAAAGGTTATTTGGTAAATATGTACAAAAAACGTATGCGCTATAACATTTTTGCAGGTTTGGTGTGATTTAAAATTAAAAACTAAGAAAAAGCAAGCCCACAACAAAAAGAAAATAAACGCAACTGGGGGTGGACCAAATAAATTAAAATATATTGCCCCTATTGAGGATTCTGTTGCCGGTTTACTGTCATTAGACAGGACGGTAAACTGTCCCGGGAGAAGTTTTGGGATTCCATTGCAAAATTCCACCGAAATAGAGGAAAATTAAAGAACACGAGAGACTGATGCAGTTTTAATCCAAGAGGAAAAAACAGCGCAACCATCAACATCTAGAAAAAAAACTAAAACTTCTAGCGATTTTAGAAAAGTTTTGCTAGAAAAACAATCAGAAAAAACATCATATTTAACAAGTCAAATTAATGACATTAAATATGATTTGGAAAAATTTATAAAATTGCAGGAGGAAAAATTGAACATTGAAAGACAGCGAGAAGAGCGTGAAAGCAGAGGCTTCGCTCAAAAGGCAGATTCTGCTTTTAAAGACAAGAAAATTAGAAATAGAATTATCTGAAAGCGATGATTAAGCGCATGTAACTATTTCTTGTTTGTGTATAATAGTTTTCTTTTGTTATAAATGAGTATTTTTTTGATTTTTTTTAAGAATAGAATGAATTTATTTTTTATTTTTTTAAGAATAACAGTTTTATTTTTTATAAATGAATTTATTTATTGTTATTTAATTATAGAAAAAGTAAAAAAGTGATGAATTAAGTTAACTTAAATATGTTTTATTATTCAAAAAATGGAATTCATTATAGATTCTCTTATTCTAATGCCAGTTTCTGCATTCATATTTTCTTCTACATCAGTCATTTTTTCATCATTTATTAATTCAGTGTCAAGTATCTCATCTTGATATGGCACATTACGAGTATAATTTAATCTTAAATTATGTAGTGCACAGCAAGCATTTACAATTTTGGATGCATTTTGTCCCTTCATGAAATAGACGATTTTGACTCGTCGGACGGTGAAATCGGCAAACAAATTTTGTCGGACACATATACCATGATATTTCACATATTTTTCTTAAACGATCCTGAAAAAATCAGATGGTTATTAATAAATTTTTGGAAGCCCATAACTTAGCAGGTTTGGGGTAGTAGACATCCCTAACGTTCCAACATTTTTATCGGACGAGTATTGTTTCGCGCGTATCATCGCCATCTCATGCGACTATGATTGTTAAAAAACAGTATCTATAAATTTTTTGGACACCATAAAAAGGTTGACTTTCGAGCAACCTGGAGGAAAAAAGCCGCGGTTTTATGACTTTTCGCAGAGCAAAAGATGGTAGATTAGGTGTCCTTAAACCATATAAAAAGTTTTAAGAGAGTATGTATACATATTTTTTTGTTCGCAGGCACTTAGTCTATTATTCTTTAAACTCGAAAATGTGTATTCCTCACGAAACACAAATAAATTGACATCCCTGACTTCTGTGCTGACAGACGTAATTTGACAGAAACGACAATTTCTTCAACTCAAACGCCTTGTCACGCTATCCGGCTGTCAGCACACCAACTAAAAAACGAGACGACAACGACATCTACATCCGACTGTCATATGACTCGACATTAAGCACAGGGGCCAACGTGTTTCTGCAACACACTGTCAGTTTGTTGAGTGGAGGTGATACACGACTCAACACGCTACACTCAACACTCTGTATAAAAACATTGCGATTTCATATTTGTGGGTGTGCATTCCAAATTATTTTCACCCAGAATCTCTTGACAGTTACGCATATACATAAACATTTTTCATGCAATTGGAGGAAAAATAGAAATCGTTTCTAGTTTCAGTCAACACCACAAACTTCACCCTTACCCTTCCCTTGGCCAACGAACTGCGCAGAAAAAGCTCGTGTTGATCAACATGTTGACCCGTGTATCATCCCCCTTACCTTTGTTCATTAGTCAGTCCTAGAACGATTTAAAACATTCTAGGATAGAAAAGTACACGTTTTGGCGTTCATTAGTTATAAAACTTGTTATTTTTTGTCCGAAATTGTTCTAGTCTGGTGTTCATTAAGTTGTTCTAAATTTATTGTCCGAAGCTTTACTTTTTTGTTCTAGATTTTTTTAGGGACTGTTTTGGACAAGATTTTTTTGTTGTTTTTTTCTGTGTTTTGACAGATGCATATTTACTTTTGTGATGGTGGAAAGTGAATTGGAAGTATTCAAATAAATTTTCAAATTAAAATAAAACAAATCAAATAAAAAAAACATAAAAATCAAAATAAATAAACGTCGCTATAAGGTAATTTTTTTAATTTATTAATAATTATACCTATTCAATAAAAATTTTACAGCCAAAATATGAATCATTTTCGCATTCCGGATAGTTCGGGGGGATCTTTTGTGATTGCATGCCCCCCGAAATCTGCACAAAGATTGGCAACAGGTAAGTTATTAAAGAAACCGAGTGATTATATTTGAGGAGCCAGTGAACAAAACTTTCTAGTTACATTTTTGGTAATTTTTTTTTCTTTTAAAATGCTAAAATAGAGTCAGAAGTTAAACGAAGACTAAAACGGGATCATTAACAGCCTGATTAAACGAAAAAACAGTGGGTGTGTGTACTTATGTACACGCATTAGAAGCTTGGCATGATTTTGAAAATAATTTATAATTTGCATCATGATTCCGACACACTCCAGCTTATCGGTTATACCGTATTCTAATCCTAATCAACATCCCCTACTAGTCGACTCATTAGACCGATCTTGGAGA
Source organism: Thereva unica (assembly GCA_949987705.1). Lineage (NCBI taxonomy): Eukaryota > Metazoa > Arthropoda > Insecta > Diptera > Therevidae > Thereva > Thereva unica. The sequence continues at coordinate 44,311,104 of OX465282.1, read as the reverse complement.
AAGTTAATAGGTGGACCCGAATTTTCGCCTCTACCAAGAAATTCTCCTCGTCGTGTATGGCCATAACACTTGTTACAAAAATTAGATTTTTGATTTGGAGTGATGTATACTGCTATCACAACTGGACATGGCTGAACATATTTAATCTAAAGTTGATCCTTGCGTGTTTTACAAAAGAAGGAATAATAAAATGACATTCATTGCAATTTATGTCGATGATTTGATGATTTTCTCAAATGACGACCAAATTAAGGACGATCTTAGAGCGACTTTAATGAAGAAATTTAAAATGAAAAATATAGACATTGCACGAGATTGCGTTGGATTACACATTACACGAGATGCTTCAGGTATATATTTGGATCAACGGAAGTACATCACTGAAATACTAGCCAGATTTGGGATGCAAGACTGCAAACCGGTAAAATCACCTGTTACCACTGTAATAAAGCTATCGATTAATACGACGTGTGAGAAGAAGGAAGAAAATGTAATGGAGAAGACTTCGTACCAAGAAGCAGTTGGGAGCTTGTTGTACCTTGTAAAAGGTACAAGACCAGACATTGCCTTTGCTGTTGGGGAAGTTAGCCGATTTAACAACAACCCAGGTAAGGAGCACTGCTGTCAAACGAATTTTTCGATATTTACAGGGCACTAAAGAGACAAAGCTGCATTTTTCAAGTGGAAAAGATGCGCATTTGATTGGTTTTTGTGATGTGGATTGGGCCTCTGATAGCTCCGATAGGAGGTCTTGTACGGGATATGTCGTCATTAGGAATGGTGCAGCGATTAGTTGGAATAGTCGCAGACAACGGACGGTTGCGTTATCATCAACGGAGGCCGAATATATGAGCCTATCCACGGCTGTCCAAGAGGCGTTATGGTTACAGCAGCTAGAGGCCAAGGAGAACTGCTGTTCGAATTATGTGTGATAATCGTAGTGCCATTTGTCTAGCTGAAACATTCGCTTACAAATCCAGTAGTAAGCATATTGATGTTCGTCACCACTTTGTACGTGAGAAGATATCTGAAGGAAAAATTAATGTACAACATATTTCAACTGAGGAAATGATAGCAGACTTTCTCACCAAAGCTGTCACTTTACAGAAACATGTATTTTGTGCTAAAGAATGTGGATTAACTCCATAATCGGTTAACTTGCACATTTTTTATTTTTGAATTTAGATTCTATTTGAATGCTGTTAGAGTAAAGTAAAATATTTTTGGAGATATGTATTTGATTTTGTAATAGGAATTAAGGTGGAGTTTCATAAGATGCGGCAAGTGCGTTGAATAAGTTGAATCCGTTGACAGTTAAGTAAACTCTGTACATTTATATGGAACGGAATTCATAGACCAACGCATGCGGCATTTTGACGCAAAAGTAGGTCTACTTTCTACTTTTTGTACGTTGACAGGCAAATGCGATCAGCTGTGCCGTTTTTGTATTTCAAAAAAAGTGACATAATAACGAACATTAAATTTTAAAATTAATTTTTTAAAATGTTTGAGGAAAAGCTGATTGAGGAAATCAAAAAATACCCCTGCATATATAACAAAGCCCTCAAAACTTATAAAATAAAACAAGCTGCAGCTTTGGCGTGGGTTGAGATATCGAAAGCGTGTGGACAGTCTGGTAATTTCATAGTTGAAATTCTAGAATTAATTTTTATAAAATTAATTTGTTCCTGTAGAAAAAGAGTGCAGAACAAGATGGAGGTCTCTAAGGGACAGATTTGTTAAGGAGACGCGGACCGAGTATGTTGCTTCCGGTAGCTCACCACCTACAAAAAAGAAGGCATGGATTTATCTAGAGGCGATGCAATTCTTAAAGGACCACATTGAACCCCGAGCGTAAGCGAAAATTTAGTTATTGGATCATTTGTGAACTATTTCTTTTTCGAAACATTTATAGGGCATCATCCAGCATCGAATCATCAGAAAAACAGTTAACATCAACACTAGAAATTGAGGAATTATCAGCTTCTGAAATGTCCGAATTTTTAATGTCATCAACATCATCATCATTTCAACCCACAGTTGAAGTTACTCCACGAGAAACATTATCGTCATCAACACCATTGCCATCACCTACAATCAATGTACCATATCTCTTCCCGAATGAAAGTTCATCGTCTGAAATGGTTCCCTCCCCAACACCAGGCCGTCCGACAAAAAAAAATACACAAATAGAAAATCAGTTATCAAGTGTATTCAAAGAAGTGAGAGAGTTAATAAATGAAAAAAAAAAAGAGTTGGAAAAAAAGAATACAAGCGATGAAAACTGTAGCAGTTCTTTCACATCAATGTTAGAACAATTTGCAAAATCACTACCAGAAAATAAAAGATATGAATACGAAATGAAAGTTTTGAACTATGCATATCAAGTTTATGAAGAACTTAAATAAAAGATTTTTGCCCATTTAAAGTAAATTTTTTTATTTATATGCATTACAAATTCTCGTCCAACCTATTTTCAAATAAATAATCTGCAAGATAATTTCTTAATTCAAATGCGCTCGCTGATGCATTATTTGAGCTAATGATTCTGGCTCTCTCTAGAGGAACAACTTCTCTTCTCCATAATCCTGTCATAAAAATATTTTGTCAGTGTTATTTTGAATGATTCATGAATTTATATAAAGGGTTGATTAATGTACATTACCTTCTGTGAAGACATCGTTTTCATATCTATCCACGAAATTGTTTGGACAATATGCGTTCGAATCTGTTAATTTGAAATAATTGTGAAGAACAACGCAAGCTTTGGTTACAGCATCTGCTGATTTGGCCGACATTTCTAACTCTTTCGTTAGAATTCGCCATCTGGCAACTAGAATCTGTAATGAAAAGTACAAATGGAAATGAAATAAAAGTGAAAATGAATAGAAAAAATGATTTATTTACCCCAAAAGTATTTTCTATAACTCTGCGGGCGCGCGACAATCTCTTATTAAAGTTTTCTCTTTTTGGAGATAATAAAACTCCGGGATATGGTCTCATCATGTTTGCTTTCAGAGGAAAAGCGGCATCCGCCACAAAATAAAATGGAAATGGCCTTGATGTATGTGGTAATGGTTGAGCATCTGGTAAATCTAATAAATTCGAATTCAACCTCCTTCCAAAATCGGAATTGGCAAATATCCCTCCATCACTTTGAGAGCCGTAAGCTCCAATATTGACGTAAGTGAAAGTATAATTTGCATCATAAATTCCCAGTAAGACGATACTGAAATCCGATTTATAATTATAAAACAATGAGCCTGAATTGGGGGGGCATTTGATTTTAATATGCTTGCCATCAATTGCTCCAATGCAGTTAGGCATATTCCACATATTTTTGAAGTCCGTACCAATATTCTTCCACTCATTGCATTTTGGTAAACAAATATATATTGGGCTTAAATTATTCCAAATGATGTCGCAAGTTTCTAAAACGATGCTTCTCACAGTAGACAATCCCATTTTAAATGCCATGGAAAGAGTTTGTCTACTATCTCCATGTGCCAAATACCTATAAAAATAAATCAAACAATCAATTCATCTCCAATAACATTGAATTAAACTTGATTTTTACTTACACGAGAGTAAGAAAAAGCCTGCAAGCGGGATCAATTGATGGCCTGTTCGAATATTTGGTCAAGTCTTTCTTTAATATATTAAACAATACGTCAAATTTTTCTTTGGACATCCGAACTGCTAACTTAAATTGTGCAGGATCATTTGTCCTCATATGATCCCAATGTAATTTAAAAAATCCATTAACATCTCGGTCTTCATACATCGATCTCGCCCAAAATCGCTTCCTGCTTCCACTACTAGTTATATATAAATTGTAACATTCATAACACATATAAGCAATAATAGCTATATCGACAATGTCTAAAATATCCTGCATTTTAATTCAATAATAATTTTTCAAACAATCTATTTTTTTGGAGAACTACAACACAAAACACAATTGACATTTGACGCCGAAGGAAGCAACGTATTTTATGAAACAAGAACCCAATGCGATAGACGCAACGTATTCAACGCATTTTAACGCACACAACGCGAACGCAATCTCCGCATCTTATGAAACTACACCTTTATGCATTGGAAATTGTACGTTGCAATACAAGCTAGTGGGGGTGTTGGAATTGAAATTCACCTATATCTATTTAGCTCGCATGGCAGCACTAGGAACTGAACACTTGTTCTATTCACTTAAATAAAACTTCACTCCTCAATTGTTACTTAACTGAGAAGGTTCTTTTTATTTATCTGCGCGCATCACTTCAACAAAAAGTGATGGATAGTCTAGTTTACCCCCATCATCCAGCACATAACCTCAGTTATTTCTGGAAAATATGCAAACGTCGTATAAATTATTTACGCATAACCTCACTTATATTTTGAATTGCCTGTAAACTTCACCCGCCATGAAATTCAGTTGGAGCTCGCAAGGGAAATATTTGAAGTACGCAAGATCAAATATTCACCCATAACCTCACTAATTTTTGAATTGTATGCAAACTTCATCCGCCATAAAATTCAGTTGGAGCTCTCAAGGGAAATATTTGAAGTGCGCAAGAACAAATATTCACCCATAACCTCACTAATTTTTGAATTGTATGCAAACTTCATCCACCATAAAATTCAGTTGGAGCTGTCAAGGGAAATATACGTAGTGCGCAAGATCAAATATTCACCCATAACCTCACTAATTTTTGAATTGTATGACCGGTTCTACACATTCAACTTTGCATTCCACTTTTTGAAGTTCAATTCTGTCGCTCGTGGCTACACATTTTCAACTTTTCAAGAAAAAGATCGAAAGGCTCGGCTGTCACTGCTATCCGTGTACACTCATATTCATACATATTCGTACACTCATACAAATGTTGAACGAAAACACAAAAGTTGAACGGAAATTTCGATTCCATTCTGCGAGCTGCTTTCCATTTTCCTTTCAACTCTAGTCTGTTTCAAACTTTGCATTGGAGTGAAAGAGAAAAAAAAGTTGAACGTCAAAAAGTGGAATGCAAAGTTGAATGTGTAGAACCGGTCTATGGAAACTTCGCAAAATTCACCCGCCAAAAAATTCAGTTGTGCCTCACAAATATGTGAAGTGCGCAGGACCAAATATGCACGCACACAAACCCAATTCGAGGAAGACCTAGAATCTAGAACAGAAAAATTTACCCCCTCCACCGTAAAAGCTCATTTATTCCGGATTATCTTTATCGTATATTCAGGCATAAAGAAATACTAGACTCTGCTGACATAAACGACAGCTTATTTGGTGTGCTGAACATCGTTTTTATTGTAAGTTTGTTGTCACTTTCAGGCGGGCTGTTTTCTTGGGTGACAAAAAAGATGGAAAATTTGAAAGTGTAAGTAAAATTGTTACATTTAAGCTAGATAATACATATTTGTTATTTTGGAGTGTTTAATTTAAAGTTTTTGTAATTTCAGATTAAAAATTACAAATAGGAATCAATTCGAAGCATTAGTTCGGATTTTGGAAAAGCACCCAGATGTGGCCAAAGGGCAGAGGTATGCGGAGAATTGCATGGCGACAAATTAAGTTGTTGTTTGCGATGAAATAACCCAGCAATTAAATAGTTTAGGTCTACCGATACGCGATGCATTAGGTCGGCAAAAGGTTATTTGGTAAATATGTACAAAAAACGTATGCGCTATAACATTTTTGCAGGTTTGGTGTGATTTAAAATTAAAAACTAAGAAAAAGCAAGCCCACAACAAAAAGAAAATAAACGCAACTGGGGGTGGACCAAATAAATTAAAATATATTGCCCCTATTGAGGATTCTGTTGCCAGTTTACTGTCATTAGACAGGACGGTAAACTGTCCCGGGAGAAGTTTTGGGATTCCATCGCAAAATTCCACCGAAATAGAGGAAAATTAAAGAACACGAGAGACTGATGCAGTTTTAATCCAAGAGGAAAAAACAGCGCAACCATCAACATCTAGAAAAAAAACTAAAACTTCTAGCGATTTTAGAAAAGTTTTGCTAGAAAAACAATCAGAAAAAACATCATATTTAACAAGTCAAATTAATGACATTAAATATGATTTGGAAAAATTTATAAAATTGCAGGAGGAAAAATTGAACATTGAAAGACAGCGAGAAGAGCGTGAAAAAGCAGAGGCTTCGCTCAAAAGGCAGATTCTGCTTTTAAAGACAAGAAAATTAGAAATAGAATTATCTGAAAGCGATGATTAAGCGCATGTAACTATTTCTTGTTTGTGTATAATAGTTTTCTTTTGTTATAAATGAGTATTTTTTTGATTTTTTTTAAGAATAGAATGAATTTATTTTTTATTTTTTTAAGAATAACAGTTTTATTTTTTATAAATGAATTTATTTATTGTTATTTAATTATAGAAAAAGTAAAAAAGTGATGAATTAAGTTAACTTAAATATGTTTTATTATTCAAAAAATGGAATTCATTATAGATTCTCTTATTCTAATGCCAGTTTCTGCATTCATATTTTCTTCTACATCAGTCATTTTTTCATCATTTATTAATTCAGTGTCAAGTATCTCATCTTGATATGGCACATTATAATTTAATCTTAAATTATGTAGTGCACAGCAAGCATTTACAATTTTGGATGCATTTTTTCCCTTCATGAAATAGACGATTTTGACTCGTCGGACGGTGAAATCGGCAAACAAATTTTGTCGGACACATATACCATGATATTCCACATATTTTTCTTAAACGATCCTGAAAAAATCAGATGGTTATTAATAAATTTTTGGAAGCCCATAACTTAGCAGGTTTGGGGTAGTAGACATCCCTAACGTTCCAACATTTTTATCGGACGAGTATTGTTTCGCGCGTATCATCGCCATCTCATGCGACTATGATTGTTAAAAAACAGTATCTATAAATTTTTTGGACACCATAAAAAGGTTGACTTTCGAGCAACCTGGAGGAAAAAAGCCGCGGTTTTATGAATTTTTGCAGAGCAAAAGATGGTAGATTAGGTGTCCTTAAACCATATAAAAAGTTTTAAGAGAGTATGTATACATATTTTTTTGTTCGCAGGCACTTAGTCTATTATTCTTTAAACTCGAAAATGTGTATTCCTCACGAAACACAAATAAATTGACATCCCTGACTTCTGTGCTGACAGACGTAATTTGACAGAAACGACAATTTCTTCAACTCAAACGCCTTGTCACGCTATCCGGCTGTCAGCACACCAACTAAAAAACGAGACGACAACGACATCTACATCCGACTGTCATATGACTCGACATTAAGCACAGGGGCCAACGTGTTTCTGCAACACACTGTCAGTTTGTTGAGTGGAGGTGATACACGACTCAACACGCTACACTCAACACTCTGTATAAAAACATTGCGATTTCATATTTGTGGGTGTGCATTCCTAATTATTTTCACCCAGAATCTCTTGACAGTTACGCATATACATAAACATTTTTCATGCAATTGGAGGAAAAATAGAAATCGTTTCTAGTTTCAGTCAACACCACAAACTTCACCCTTACCCTTCCCTTGGCCAACGAACTGCGCAGAAAAAGCTCGTGTTGATCAACATGTTGACCCGTGTATCATCCTCCTTACCTTTGTTCATTAGTCAGTCCTAGAACGATTTAAAACATTCTAGGATAGAAAAGTACACGTTTTGGCGTTCATTAGTTATAAAACTTGTTATTTTTTGTCCGAAATTGTTCTAGTCTGGTGTTCATTAAGTTGTTCTAAATTGTCCGAAGCTTTACTTTTTTGTTCTAGATTTTTTTAGGGACTGTTTTGGACAAGATTTTTTTGTTGTTTTTTTTCTGTGTTTTGACAGATGCATATTTACTTTTGTGATGGTGGAAAGTGAATTGGAAGTATTCAAATAAATTTTCAAATTAAAATAAAACAAATCAAATAAAAAAAACATAAAAATCAAAATAAATAAACGTCGCTATAAGGTAATTTTTTTAATTTATTAATAATTATACCTATTCAATAAAAATTTTACAGCCAAAATATGAATCATTTTCGCATTCCGGATAGTTCGGGGGGATCTTTTGTGATTGCATGCCCCCCGAAATCTGCACAAAGATTGGCAACAGGTAAGTTATTAAAGAAACCGAGTGATTATATTTGAGGAGCCAGTGAACAAAACTTTCTAGTTACATTTTTGGTAATTTTTTTTTCTTTTAAAATGCTAAAATAGAGTCAGAAGTTAAACGAAGACTAAAACGGGATCATTAACAGCCTGATTAAACGAAAAAACAGTGGGTGTGTGTACTTATGTACACGCATTAGAAGCTTGGCATGATTTTGAAAATAATTTATAATTTGCATCATGATTCCGACACACTCCAGCTTATCGGTTATACCGTATTCTAATCCTAATCAACATCCCCTACTAGTCGACTCATTAGACCGATCTTGGAGAAAGTTAATAGGTGGACCCGAATTTTCGCCTCTACCAAGAAATTCTCCTCGTCGTGTATGGCCATAACAATTGTTACAAAAATTAGATTTTTGATTTGGAGTGATGTATACTGCTATCACAATTGGACATGGCTGAACATATTTAATCTAAAGTTGATCCTTGCGTGTTTTACAAAAGAAGGAATAATAAAATGACATTCATTGCAATTTATGTCGATGATTTGATGATTTTCTCAAATGACGACCAAATTAAGGACGATCTTAGAGCGACTTTAATGAAGAAATTTAAAATGAAAAATATAGACATTGCAAGAGATTGCGTTGGATTACACATTACACGAGATGCTTCAGGTATATATTTGGATCAACGGAAGTACATCACTGAAATACTAGCCAGATTTGGGATGCAAGACTGCAAACCGGTAAAATCACCTGTTACCACTGTAATAAAACTATCGATTAATACGACGTGTGAGAAGAAGGAAGAAAATGTAATGGAGAAGACTTCGTACCAAGAAGCAGTTGGGAGCTTGTTGTACCTTGTAAAAGGTGCAAGACCAGACATTGCCTTTGCTGTTGGGGAAGTTAGCCGATTTAACAACAACCCAGGTAAGGAGCACTGCTGTCAAACGAATTTTTCGATATTTACAGGGCACTAAAGAGACAAAGCTGCATTTTTCAAGTGGAAAAGATGCGCATTTGATTGGTTTTTGTGATGTGGATTGGGCCTCTGATAGCTCCGATAGGAGGTCTTGTACGGGATATGTCGTCATTAGGAATGGTGCAGCGATTAGTTGGAATAGTCGCAGGCAACGGACGGTTGCGTTATCATCAACGGAGGCCGAATATATGAGCCTATCCACGGCTGTCCAAGAGGCGTTATGGTTACAGCAGCTAGAGGCCAAGGAGAACTGCTGTTCGAATTATGTGTGATAATCGTAGTGCCATTTGTCTAGCTGAAACATTCGCTTACAAATCCAGTAGTAAGCATATTGATGTTCGTCACCACTTTGTACGTGAGAAGATATCTGAAGGAAAAATTAATGTACAACATATTTCAACTGAGGAAATGATAGCAGACTTTCTCACCAAAGCTGTCACTTTACAGAAACATGTATTTTGTGCTAAAGAATGTGGATTAACTCCATAATCGGTTAACTTGCACATTTTTTATTTTTGAATTTAGATTCTATTTGAATGCTGTTAGAGTAAAGTAAAATATTTTTGGAGATATGTATTTGATTTTGTAATAGGAATTATGCAATGGAAATTGTACGTTACAATACAAGCTAGTGGGGGTGTTGGAATTGAAATTCACCTATATCTATTTAGCTCGCATGGCAGCACTAGGAACTGAACACTTGTTCTATTCACTTAAATAAAACTTCACTCCTCAATTGTTACTTAACTGAGAAGGTTCTTTTTATTTATCTGCGCGCATCACATCAACAAAAAGTATGGATAGTCTAGTTTACCCCCATCATCCAGCACATAACCTCAGTTATTTCTGGAAAATATGCAAACGTCGTATAAATTATTTACGCATAACCTCACTTATATTTTGAATTGCATGTAAACTTCACCCGCCATGAAATTCAGTTGGAGCTCGCAAGGGAAATATTTGAAGTACGCAAGATCAAATATTCACCCATAACCTCACTAATTTTTGAATTGTATGCAAACTTCATCCGCCATAAAATTCAGTTGGAGCTCTCAAGGGAAATATTTGAAGTGCGCAAAAACAAATATTCACCCATAACCTCACTAATTTTTGAATTGTATGCAAACTTCATCCACCATAAAATTCAGTTGGAGCTGTCAAGGGAAATATACGTAGTGCGCAAGATCAAATATTCACTCATAACCTCACTAATTTTTGAATTGTATGACCGGTTCTACACATTCAACTTTGCATTCCACTTTTTGAAGTTCAATTCTGTCGCTCGTGGCTACACATTTTCAACTTTTCAAGAAAAAGATCGAAAGGCTCGGCTGTCACTGCTATCCGTGTACACTCATATTCATACATATTCGTACACTCATACAAATGTTGAACGAAAACACAAAAGTTGAACGGAAATTTCGATTCCATTCTGCGAGCTGCTTTCCATTTTCCTTTCAACTCTAGTCTGTTTCAAACTTTGCATTGGAGTGAAAGAGAAAAAAAAGTTGAACGTCAAAAAGTGGAATGCAAAGTTGAATGTGTAGAACCGGTCTATGGAAACTTCGCAAAATTCACCCGCCAAAAAATTCAGTTGTGCCTCACAAATATGTGAAGTGCGCAGGACCAAATATGCACGCACACAAACCCAATTAGAGGAAGACCTAGAATCTAGAACAGAAAAATTTACCCCCTCCACCGTAAAAGCTCATTTATTCCGGATTATCTTTATCGTATATTCAGGCATAAAGAAATACTAGACTCTGCTGACATAAACGACAGCTTATTTGGTGTGCTGAACATCGTTTTTATTGTAAGTTTGTTGTCACTTTCAGGCGGGCTGTTTTCTTGGGTGACAAAAAAGATGGAAAATTTGAAAGTGTAAGTAAAATTGTTACATTTAAGCTAGATAATACATATTTGTTATTTTGGAGTGTTTAATTTAAAGTTTTTGTAATTTCAGAATAAAAATTACAAATAGGAATCAATTTGAAGCATTAGTTCGGATTTTGGAAAAGCACCCAGATGTGGCCAAAGGGCAGAGGTATGCGGAGAATTGCATGGCGACAAATTACGTTGTTGTTTGCGATGAAATAACCCAGCAATTAAATAGTTTAGGTCTACCGATACGCGATGCATTAGGTCGGCAAAAGGTTATTTGGTAAATATGTACAAAAAACGTATGCGCTATAACATTTTTGCAGGTTTGGTGTGATTTAAAATTAAAAAGTAAGAAAAAGCAAGCCCACAACAAAAAGAAAATAAACGCAACTGGGGGTGGACCAAATAAATTAAAATATATTGCCCCTATTGAGGATTCTGTTGCCAGTTTACTGTCATTAGACAGGACGGTAAACTGTCCCGGGAGAAGTTTTGGGATTCCATTGCAAAATTCCACCGAAATAGAGGAAAATTAAAGAACACGAGAGACTGATGCAGTTTTAATCCAAGAGGAACAAACAGCGCAACCATCAACATCTAGAAAAAAAACTAAAACTTCTAGCGATTTTAGAAAAGTTTTGCTAGAAAAACAATCAGAAAAAACATCATATTTAACAAGTCAAATTAATGACATTAAATATGATTTGGAAAAATTTATAAAATTGCAGGAGGAAAAATTGAACATTGAAAGACAGCGAGAAGAGCGTGAAAAAGCAGAGGCTTCGCTCAAAAGGCAGATTCTGCTTTTAAAGACAAGAAAATTAGAAATAGAATTATCTGAAAGCGATGATTAAGCGCATGTAACTATTTCTTGTTTGTGTATAATAGTTTTCTTTTGTTATAAATGAGTATTTTTTTGATTTTTTTTAAGAATAGAATGAATTTATTTTTTATTTTTTTAAGAATAACAGTTTTATTTTTTATAAATGAATTTATTTATTGTTATTTAATTATAGAAAAAGTAAAAAAGTGATGAATTAAGTTAACTTAAATATGTTTTATTATTCAAAAAATGGAATTCATTATAGATTCTCTTATTCTAATGCCAGTTTCTGCATTCATATTTTCTTCTACATCAGTCATTTTTTCATCATTTATTAATTCAGTGTCAAGTATCTCATCTTGATATGGCACATTATAATTTAATCTTAAATTATGTAGTGCACAGCAAGCATTTACAATTTTGGATGCATTTTTTCCCTTCATGAAATAGACGATTTTGACTCGTCGGACGGTGAAATCGGCAAACAAATTTTGTCGGACACATATACCATGATATTCCACATATTTTTCTTAAACGATCCTGAAAAAATCAGATGGTTATTAATAAATTTTTGGAAGCCCATAACTTAGCAGGTTTGGGGTAGTAGACATCCCTAACGTTCCAACATTTTTATCGGACGAGTATTGTTTCGCGCGTATCTGAAAGTGTAAGTAAAATTGTTACATTTAAGCTAGATAATACATATTTGTTATTTTGGAGTGTTTAATTTAAAGTTTTTGTAATTTCAGAATAAAAATTACAAATAGGAATCAATTTGAAGCATTAGTTCGGATTTTGGAAAAGCACCCAGATGTGGCCAAAGGGCAGAGGTATGCGGAGAATTGCATGGCGACAAATTACGTTGTTGTTTGCGATGAAATAACCCAGCAATTAAATAGTTTAGGTCTACCGATACGCGATGCATTAGGTCGGCAAAAGGTTATTTGGTAAATATGTACAAAAAACGTATGCGCTATAACATTTTTGCAGGTTTGGTGTGATTTAAAATTAAAAAGTAAGAAAAAGCAAGCCCACAACAAAAAGAAAATAAACGCAACTGGGGGTGGACCAAATAAATTAAAATATATTGCCCCTATTGAGGATTCTGTTGCCAGTTTACTGTCATTAGACAGGACGGTAAACTGTCCCGGGAGAAGTTTTGGGATTCCATTGCAAAATTCCACCGAAATAGAGGAAAATTAAAGAACACGAGAGACTGATGCAGTTTTAATCCAAGAGGAACAAACAGCGCAACCATCAACATCTAGAAAAAAAACTAAAACTTCTAGCGATTTTAGAAAAGTTTTGCTAGAAAAACAATCAGAAAAAACATCATATTTAACAAGTCAAATTAATGACATTAAATATGATTTGGAAAAATTTATAAAATTGCAGGAGGAAAAATTGAACATTGAAAGACAGCGAGAAGAGCGTGAAAAAGCAGAGGCTTCGCTCAAAAGGCAGATTCTGCTTTTAAAGACAAGAAAATTAGAAATAGAATTATCTGAAAGCGATGATTAAGCGCATGTAACTATTTCTTGTTTGTGTATAATAGTTTTCTTTTGTTATAAATGAGTATTTTTTTGATTTTTTTTAAGAATAGAATGAATTTATTTTTTATTTTTTTAAGAATAACAGTTTTATTTTTTATAAATGAATTTATTTATTGTTATTTAATTATAGAAAAAGTAAAAAAGTGATGAATTAAGTTAACTTAAATATGTTTTATTATTCAAAAAATGGAATTCATTATAGATTCTCTTATTCTAATGCCAGTTTCTGCATTCATATTTTCTTCTACATCAGTCATTTTTTCATCATTTATTAATTCAGTGTCAAGTATCTCATCTTGATATGGCACATTATAATTTAATCTTAAATTATGTAGTGCACAGCAAGCATTTACAATTTTGGATGCATTTTTTCCCTTCATGAAATAGACGATTTTGACTCGTCGGACGGTGAAATCGGCAAACAAATTTTGTCGGACACATATACCATGATATTCCACATATTTTTCTTAAACGATCCTGAAAAAATCAGATGGTTATTAATAAATTTTTGGAAGCCCATAACTTAGCAGGTTTGGGGTAGTAGACATCCCTAACGTTCCAACATTTTTATCGGACGAGTATTGTTTCGCGCGTATCATCGCCATCTCATGCGACTATGATTGTTAAAAAACAGTATCTATAAATTTTTTGGACACCATAAAAAGGTTGACTTTCGAGCAACCTGGAGGAAAAAAGCCGCGGTTTTATGAATTTTCGCAGAGCAAAAGATGGTAGATTAGGTGTCCTTAAACCATATAAAAAGTTTTAAGAGAGTATGTATACATATTTTTTTGTTCGCAGGCACTTAGTCTATTATTCTTTAAACTCGAAAATGTGTATTCCTCACGAAACACAAATAAATTGACATCCCTGACTTCTGTGCTGACAGACGTAATTTGACAGAAACGACAATTTCTTCAACTCAAACGCCTTGTCACGCTATCCGGCTGTCAGCACACCAACTAAAAAACGAGACGACAACGACATCTACATCCGACTGTCATATGACTCGACATTAAGCACAGGGGCCAACGTGTTTCTGCAACACACTGTCAGTTTGTTGAGTGGAGGTGATACACGACTCAACACGCTACACTCAACACTCTGTATAAAAACATTGCGATTTCATATTTGTGGGTGTGCATTCCAAATTATTTTCACCCAGAATCTCTTGACAGTTACGCATATACATAAACATTTTTCATGCAATTGGAGGAAAAATAGAAATCGTTTCTAGTTTCAGTCAACACCACAAACTTCACCCTTACCCTTCCCTTGGCCAACGAACTGCGCAGAAAAAGCTCGTGTTGATCAACATGTTGACCCGTGTATCATCCCCCTTACCTTTGTTCATTAGTCAGTCCTAGAACGATTTAAAACATTCTAGGATAGAAAAGTACACGTTTTGGCGTTCATTAGTTATAAAACTTGTTATTTTTTGTCCGAAATTGTTCTAGTCTGGTGTTCATTAAGTTGTTCTAAATTGTCCGAAGCTTTACTTTTTTGTTCTAGATTTTTTTAGGGACTGTTTTGGACAAGATTTTTTTGTTGTTTTTTTTCTGTGTTTTGACAGATGCATATTTACTTTTGTGATGGTGGAAAGTGAATTGGAAGTATTCAAATAAATTTTCAAATTAAAATAAAACAAATCAAATAAAAAAAACATAAAAATCAAAATAAATAAACGTCGCTATAAGGTAATTTTTTTAATTTATTAATAATTATACCTATTCAATAAAAATTTTACAGCCAAAATATGAATCATTTTCGCATTCCGGATAGTTCGGGGGGATCTTTTGTGATTGCATGCCCCCCGAAATCTGCACAAAGATTGGCAACAGGTAAGTTATTAAAGAAACCGAGTGATTATATTTGAGGAGCCAGTGAACAAAACTTTCTAGTTACATTTTTGGTAATTTTTTTTCTTTTAAAATGCTAAAATAGAGTCAGAAGTTAAACGAAGACTAAAACGGGATCATTAACAGCCTGATTAAACGAAAAAACAGTGGGTGTGTGTACTTATGTACACGCATTAGAAGCTTGGCATGATTTTGAAAATAATTTATAATTTGCATCATGATTCCGACACACTCCAGCTTATCGGTTATACCGTATTCTAATCCTAATCAACATCCCCTACTAGTCGACTCATTAGACCGATCTTGGAGAAAGTTAATAGGTGGACCCGAATTTTCGCCTCTACCAAGAAATTCTCCTCGTCGTGTATGGCCATAACACTTGTTACAAAAATTAGATTTTTGATTTGGAGTGATGTATACTGCTATCACAACTGGACATGGCTGAACATATTTAATCTAAAGTTGATCCTTGCGTGTTTTACAAAAGAAGGAATAATAAAATGACATTCATTGCAATTTATGTCGATGATTTGATGATTTTCTCAAATGACGACCAAATTAAGGACGATCTTAGAGCGACTTTAATGAAGAAATTTAAAATGAAAAATATAGACATTGCAAGAGATTGCGTTGGATTACACATTACACGAGATGCTTCAGGTATATATTTGGATCAACGGAAGTACATCACTGAAATACTAGCCAGATTTGGGATGCAAGACTGCAAACCGGTAAAATCACCTGTTACCACTGTAATAAAACTATCGATTAATACGACGTGTGAGAAGAAGGAAGAAAATGTAATGGAGAAGACTTCGTACCAAGAAGCAGTTGGGAGCTTGTTGTACCTTGTAAAAGGTGCAAGACCAGACATTGCCTTTGCTGTTGGGGAAGTTAGCCGATTTAACAACAACCCAGGTAAGGAGCACTGCTGTCAAACGAATTTTTCGATATTTACAAGGCACTAAAGAGACAAAGCTGCATTTTTCAAGTGGAAAAGATGCGCATTTGATTGGTTTTTGTGATGTGGATTGGGCCTCTGATAGCTCCGATAGGAGGTCTTGTACGGGATATGTCGTCATTAGGAATGGTGCAGCGATTAGTTGGAATAGTCGCAGGCAACGGACGGTTGCGTTATCATCAACGGAGGCCGAATATATGAGCCTATCCACGGCTGTCCAAGAGGCGTTATGGTTACAGCAGCTAGAGGCCAAGGAGAACTGCTGTTCGAATTATGTGTGATAATCGTAGTGCCATTTGTCTAGCTGAAACATTCGCTTACAAATCCAGTAGTAAGCATATTGATGTTTGTCACCACTTTGTACGTGAGAAGATATCTGAAGGAAAAATTAATGTACAACATATTTCAACTGAGGAAATGATAGCAGACTTTCTCACCAAAGCTGTCACTTTACAGAAACATGTATTTTGTGCTAAAGAATGTGGATTAACTCCATAATCGGTTAACTTGCACATTTTTTATTTTTGAATTTAGATTCTATTTGAATGCTGTTAGAGTAAAGTAAAATATTTTTGGAGATATGTATTTGATTTTGTAATAGGAATTATGCAATGGAAATTGTACGTTACAATACAAGCTAGTGGGGGTGTTGGAATTGAAATTCACCTATATCTATTTAGCTCGCATGGCAGCACTAGGAACTGAACACTTGTTCTATTCACTTAAATAAAACTTCACTCCTCAATTGTTACTTAACTGAGAAGGTTCTTTTTATTTATCTGCGCGCATCACTTCAACAAAAAGTGATGGATAGTCTAGTTTACCCCCATCATCCAGCACATAACCTCAGTTATTTCTGGAAAATATGCAAACGTCGTATAAATTATTTACGCATAACCTCACTTATATTTTGAATTGCATGTAAACTTCACCCGCCATGAAATTCAGTTGGAGCTCGCAAGGGAAATATTTGAAGTACGCAAGATCAAATATTCACCCATAACCTCACTAATTTTTGAATTGTATGCAAACTTCATCCGCCATAAAATTCAGTTGGAGCTCTCAAGGGAAATATTTGAAGTGCGCAAGAACAAATATTCACCCATAACCTCACTAATTTTTGAATTGTATGCAAACTTCATCCACCATAAAATTCAGTTGGAGCTGTCAAGGGAAATATACGTAGTGCGCAAGATCAAATATTCACTCATAACCTCACTAATTTTTGAATTGTATGACCGGTTCTACACATTCAACTTTGCATTCCACTTTTTGAAGTTCAATTCTGCCGCTCGTGGCTACACATTTTCAACTTTTCAAGAAAAAGATCGAAAGGCTCGGCTGTCACTGCTATCCGTGTACACTCATATTCATACATATTCGTACACTCATACAAATGTTGAACGAAAACACAAAAGTTGAACGGAAATTTCGATTCCATTCTGCGAGCTGCTTTCCATTTTCCTTTCAACTCTAGTCTGTTTCAAACTTTGCATTGGAGTGAAAGAGAAAAAAAAGTTGAACGTCAAAAAGTGGAATGCAAAGTTGAATGTGTAGAACCGGTCTATGGAAACTTCGCAAAATTCACCCGCCAAAAAATTCAGTTGTGCCTCACAAATATGTGAAGTGCGCAGGACCAAATATGCACGCACACAAACCCAATTCGAGGAAGACCTAGAATCTAGAACAGAAAAATTTACCCCCTCCACCGTAAAAGCTCATTTATTCCGGATTATCTTTATCGTATATTCAGGCATAAAGAAATACTAGACTCTGCTGACATAAACGACAGCTTATTTGGTGTGCTGAACATCGTTTTTATTGTAAGTTTGTTGCCACTTTCAGGCGGGCTGTTTTCTTGGGTGACAAAAAAGATGGAAAATTTGAAAGTGTAAGTAAAATTGTTACATTTAAGCTAGATAATACATATTTGTTATTTTGGAGTGTTTAATTTAAAGTTTTTGTAATTTCAGAATAAAAATTACAAATAGGAATCAATTCGAAGCATTAGTTCGGATTTTGGAAAAGCATCCAGATGTGGCCAAAGGGCAGAGGTATGCGGAGAATTGCATGGCGACAAATTACGTTGTTGTTTGCGATGAAATAACCCAGCAATTAAATAGTTTAGGTCTACCGATACGCGATGCATTAGGTCGGCAAAAGGTTATTTGGTAAATATGTACAAAAAACGTATGCGCTATAACATTTTTGCAGGTTTGGTGTGATTTAAAATTAAAAACTAAGAAAAAGCAAGCCCACAACAAAAAGAAAATAAACGCAACTGGGGGTGGACCAAATAAATTAAAATAT
Source organism: Thereva unica (assembly GCA_949987705.1). Classification (NCBI taxonomy): domain Eukaryota; kingdom Metazoa; phylum Arthropoda; class Insecta; order Diptera; family Therevidae; genus Thereva; species Thereva unica. Next base: position 44,292,623 of record OX465282.1, on the reverse strand, counting down.
ATTGCCCCTATTGAGGATTCTGTTGCCAGTTTACTGTCATTAGACAGGACGGTAAACTGTCCCGGGAGAAGTTTTGGGATTCCATTGCAAAATTCCACCGAAATAGAGGAAAATTAAAGAACACGAGAGACTGATGCAGTTTTAATCCAAGAGGAACAAACAGCGCAACCATCAACATCTAGAAAAAAAACTAAAACTTCTAGCGATTTTAGAAAAGTTTTGCTAGAAAAACAATCAGAAAAAACATCATATTTAACAAGTCAAATTAATGACATTAAATATGATTTGGAAAAATTTATAAAATTGCAGGAGGAAAAATTGAACATTGAAAGACAGCGAGAAGAGCGTGAAAAAGCAGAGGCTTCGCTCAAAAGGCAGATTCTGCTTTTAAAGACAAGAAAATTAGAAATAGAATTATCTGAAAGCGATGATTAAGCGCATGTAACTATTTCTTGTTTGTGTATAATAGTTTTCTTTTGTTATAAATGAGTATTTTTTTGATTTTTTTTAAGAATAGAATGAATTTATTTTTTATTTTTTTAAGAATAACAGTTTTATTTTTTATAAATGAATTTATTTATTGTTATTTAATTATAGAAAAAGTAAAAAAGTGATGAATTAAGTTAACTTAAATATGTTTTATTATTCAAAAAATGGAATTCATTATAGATTCTCTTATTCTAATGCCAGTTTCTGCATTCATATTTTCTTCTACATCAGTCATTTTTTCATCATTTATTAATTCAGTGTCAAGTATCTCATCTTGATATGGCACATTATAATTTAATCTTAAATTATGTAGTGCACAGCAAGCATTTACAATTTTGGATGCATTTTTTCCCTTCATGAAATAGACGATTTTGACTCGTCGGACGGTGAAATCGGCAAACAAATTTTGTCGGACACATATACCATGATATTCCACATATTTTTCTTAAACGATCCTGAAAAAATCAGATGGTTATTAATAAATTTTTGGAAGCCCATAACTTAGCAGGTTTGGGGTAGTAGACATCCCTAACGTTCCAACATTTTTATCGGACGAGTATTGTTTCGCGCGTATCATCGCCATCTCATGCGACTATGATTGTTAAAAAACAGTATCTATAAATTTTTTGGACACCATAAAAAGGTTGACTTTCGAGCAACCTGGAGGAAAAAAGCCGCGGTTTTATGAATTTTCGCAGAGCAAAAGATGGTAGATTAGGTGTCCTTAAACCATATAAAAAGTTTTAAGAGAGTATGTATACATATTTTTTTGTTCGCAGGCACTTAGTCTATTATTCCTTAAACTCGAAAATGTGTATTCCTCACGAAACACAAATAAATTGACATCCCTGACTTCTGTGCTGACAGACGTAATTTGACAGAAACGACAATTTCTTCAACTCAAACGCCTTGTCACGCTATCCGGCTGTCAGCACACCAACTAAAAAACGAGACGACAACGACATCTACATCCGACTGTCATATGACTCGACATTAAGCACAGGGGCCAACGTGTTTCTGCAACACACTGTCAGTTTGTTGAGTGGAGGTGATACACGACTCAACACGCTACACTCAACACTCTGTATAAAAACATTGCGATTTCATATTTGTGGGTGTGCATTCCAAATTATTTTCACCCAGAATCTCTTGACAGTTACGCATATACATAAACATTTTTCATGCAATTGGAGGAAAAATAGAAATCGTTTCTAGTTTCAGTCAACACCACAAACTTCACCCTTACCCTTCCCTTGGCCAACGAACTGCGCAGAAAAAGCTCGTGTTGATCAACATGTTGACCCGTGTATCATCCCCCTTACCTTTGTTCATTAGTCAGTCCTAGAACGATTTAAAACATTCTAGGATAGAAAAGTACACGTTTTGGCGTTCATTAGTTATAAAACTTGTTATTTTTTGTCCGAAATTGTTCTAGTCTGGTGTTCATTAAGTTGTTCTAAATTGTCCGAAGCTTTACTTTTTTGTTCTAGATTTTTTTAGGGACTGTTTTGGACAAGATTTTTTTGTTGTTTTTTTTCTGTGTTTTGACAGATGCATATTTACTTTTGTGATGGTGGAAAGTGAATTGGAAGTATTCAAATAAATTTTCAAATTAAAATAAAACAAATCAAATAAAAAAAACATAAAAATCAAAATAAATAAACGTCGCTATAAGGTAATTTTTTTAATTTATTAATAATTATACCTATTCAATAAAAATTTTACAGCCAAAATATGAATCATTTTCGCATTCCGGATAGTTCGGGGGGATCTTTTGTGATTGCATGCCCCCCGAAATCTGCACAAAGATTGGCAACAGGTAAGTTATTAAAGAAACCGAGTGATTATATTTGAGGAGCCAGTGAACAAAACTTTCTAGTTACATTTTTGGTAATTTTTTTTCTTTTAAAATGCTAAAATAGAGTCAGAAGTTAAACGAAGACTAAAACGGGATCATTAACAGCCTGATTAAACGAAAAAACAGTGGGTGTGTGTACTTATGTACACGCATTAGAAGCTTGGCATGATTTTGAAAATAATTTATAATTTGCATCATGATTCCGACACACTCCAGCTTATCGGTTATACCGTATTCTAATCCTAATCAACATCCCCTACTAGTCGACTCATTAGACTGATCTTGGAGAAAGTTAATAGGTGGACCCGAATTTTCGCCTCTACCAAGAAATTCTCCTCGTCGTGTATGGCCATAACACTTGTTACAAAAATTAGATTTTTGATTTGGAGTGATGTATACTGCTATCAGACGTATCAGATGTATACTGTAAATTCAGACTGTTTCACAGCCACAACCTCTCAACCGCTCAAAATTAAATCTGGAGCTCCACAAGGTTTCATTCTAGGTCCCAAGCTTTTCAATATATTTATACACGACTTCCTCAACAAAATTCCCCTCCTTAACAAAACTTGCGTACAATACAACAGAATAATAGATTATCTACATAGATAAATGTAACATAGAAATTCATGAATTTCATGTTCAATTCATCAGCTAAGCGTGAGCTGGGGTTTTTGTGGGGATAGGAAGATTCGTAGTGTTTAAGGCACAAACAGATTGGTTGTGCCAAACTGTCTGTGCTTTTATTTTTGTATCGCTGACTTATATGTATTTGTCAGAGCTATTTTACCAGTATACTTAATTTGTAGTTCGCCCGGCGGTTGATGTTTTTATGTGTTTAAAGTTTACTATTCATTTATATTTCGTTTCGCGTGATTTTGCTTGCTAGCTCTGTCGCTTTCACAATGCCTTCACCGGCTATTTTTCTTAACAATTCATTCGGATGCACGATTAGTTTGCGAACTCTGTTTTGCATTAGCTGGAGGATGTATGTCAGGATTGGCTTGATTTTCGCCGATTCATATGTATGTTATTTTGTTGGCATACCATTTATTTCCCGTTGTCATATAGAGGGAGGAACAATGCCTCTGTTTTTCCCTTCGAAAACAATGCCTCTGTTTTTTCCCTTCGAAAACTTCTAACTCATTTGTAAAATATGAATCATTTTCGCATTCCGGATAGTTCGGGGGGATCTTTTGTGATTGCATGCCCCCCGAAATCTGCACAAAGATTGGCAACAGGTAAGTTATTAAAGAAACCGAGTGATTATATTTGAGGAGCCAGTGAACAAAACTTTCTAGTTACATTTTTGGTAATTTTTTTTCTTTTAAAATGCTAAAATAGAGTCAGAAGTTAAACGAAGACTAAAACGGGATCATTAACAGCCTGATTAAACGAAAAAACAGTGGGTGTGTGTACTTATGTACACGCATTAGAAGCTTGGCATGATTTTGAAAATAATTTATAATTTGCATCATGATTCCGACACACTCCACTCCAGCTTATCGGTTATACCGTATTCTAATCCTAATCAACATCCCCTACTAGTCGACTCATTAGACCGATCTTGGAGAAAGTTAATAGGTGGACCCGAATTTTCGCCTCTACCAAGAAATTCTCCTCGTCGTGTATGGCCATAACACTTGTTACAAAAATTAGATTTTTGATTTGGAGTGATGTATACTGCTATCAGACGTATCAGATGTATACTGTAAATTCAGACTGTTTCACAGCCACAACCTCTCAACCGCTCAAAATTAAATCTGGAGCTCCACAAGGTTTCATTCTAGGTCCCAAGCTTTTCAATATATTTATACACGACTTCCTCAACAAAATTCCCCTCCTTAACAAAACTTGCGTACAATACAACAGAATAATAGATTATCTACATAGATAAATGTAACATAGAAATTCATGAATTTCATGTTCAATTCATCAGCTAAGCGTGAGCTGGGGTTTTTGTGGGGATAGGAAGATTCGTAGTGTTTAAGGCACAAACAGATTGGTTGTGCCAAACTGTCTGTGCTTTTATTTTTGTATCGCTGACTTATATGTATTTGTCAGAGCTATTTTACCAGTATACTTAATTTGTAGTTCGCCCGGCGGTTGATGTTTTTATGTGTTTAAAGTTTACTATTCATTTATATTTCGTTTCGCGTGATTTTGCTTGCTAGCTCTGTCGCTTTCACAATGCCTTCACCGGCTATTTTTCTTAACAATTCATTCGGATGCACGATTAGTTTGCGAACTCTGTTTTGCATTAGCTGGAGGATGTATGTCAGGATTGGCTTAATTTTCGCCGATTCATATGTATGTTATTTTGTTGGCATACCATTTATTTCCCGTTGTCATATAGAGGGAGGAACAATGCCTCTGTTTTTTCCCTTCGAAAACAATGCCTCTGTTTTTTCCCTTCGAAAACTTCTAACTCATTTGCCTCCGTTAGGGATATTGGACACCATACGGGAAAAGCGTAGGTTAGTACTGGTCGTACTATTGCCTTAAAGAGCAAGGTTGTCGTTTAGGAATCGTCTTAGAATTAATTTACGGCTTGATAATATTATGCGTTTTTCAGTTTGAGACTTACGCCCATGTTCCAGAAAACGCGCGATTTCAAAAGGCAAGTGAATTTAAAATCGTACGAATTTTAAATTGATGTTCCAGATTTCGTACGTTTCTCATTACTTCGAAAATTAATTAAATTCACTTCGAAATCATATGTTTGCTGTCAGTTTAAAAAGCTGAAGTAGTTGTGAAAGGTTTTAGTTTTTTTATAAAGTTTTTTACATCTACAAAAATTAAATGGATCCAGTGATTTTATATTTAGTTGATCAAGATTTAGAAGTAAGAAATTCTTTTAATAAAGAAAAAATATTCAGAAAAATATTAAGGGATAAATCAGATCCTTTATCTATTTCAAATCAAAAGTAAGTTATTCATATGAAAATCTTTAAAGAGTAAAAAATATGAATATTGTCATAACAAAACATAAATATATAGCGCCATCTTGTAGGACTTATACACATTATTGTTCAGTGTATAAGTCATTTTTTTGTGTTATATCAGTATAAGTATTATAGTTAGTAGTGGATAAGAGTCTGATATGAATAAAATGTGTTATCGGTTAATTCTCTGAGTTTTATTATTTTTAATCGAGAAACATTATTTGAGCGTCGGTGGGTGTCGTATTTTTCAGGAAAAAACCATAACAAATTGGCGACGAGGTGAAAACGGCCCGATTGCTGAAAATAATTGAAAAAAAAGAAGAAAAAAACCTAACCTCTAATTGCAACGTGTCAGTTCAGCTATCGAAGACAAAACTACAATCAAAAAGCATCAAGAGCAGCCATCGAGGGAAAATCAAGAACATCCATCGAGGGAAAATCAAAAAGAAAAAAATAATGGATCCAGCACTATTTCAACAATTTATGGATGTTCAAATCAATATGGGGGAAAAACTCCGATAATAATCAATCAACTAAGAATATACAGGATATGGCAGTAAACACAGCATTGTTATCAAACTTTGAGCATTTCGACCCATCAAAAGAATCATTTCGTAATTATAAGTTACGTTTCGAAAATTATCTAGAGATGAAAAATATCGCTAACAACAAAGATTACTGTGCTAAACTACTCTTAAGCTCGATTGGAGCAAAATATTTTAATATGATTTCAGCTTTATCTGCGCCAGAGCTGCCAAAAGAAAAAACATATGATGAACATATAAAACTTTTAGAAAAACATTAGGCACCAGGAAAAAATGTCCTAGTAGCACAACATAAATTCTTATCAAAATATCAAAGAGAAACCAAATCGATTGCAGAGTATGTCGCAGCAATGAGAGCCGACATAGGAGACTGTCACTTTATTTCAGATTGTGACTGTAAATCCTCAATAGCAGATTACGTGCACAATTTATTCGAGGAATCAAAGACAACTCAATCAGGAAAAAATTGCTGCAGTCAGAAAATAAAAAATTTGATGATATTGTTTCAAAAGCGCTCATTTTGGAAGCGTCAAAAATCGATTCAAAGGAACTAGCACAAAGAATACCACAATCAACATCGACAACAGATATTAACAAAATAAATAAATCAAATAGAAACAACAGAAACAAGGATCAAAATCAGCACCAACACCGCTCATTTCAAAATAAACCGAATTCAAGGAAATGGAAAATCGATTACGCAAAATTGGGCATTGATGGACTTTGCTTGATATGCGGTAAGAACAACCATCTGGTAAATGATAGCCGATGCGACAAATCAAACCTCAAATGTTCTGAATGCAAGAGGACGGGCCATGTTTCTAAGGTATGTATACAATCTTTACTTGACCGAAAATCAAACACACAAACAAAGCTCATACGAGCGGAAGAAGAAGTTGGATTCTCCAAAGTTATCGATGTTTATCAAAATCAACATGAAGGCAAGCATCTTGAACAATATTTTGTTCAAGTAAATGTAGAAGGGGAAGCAATTAAGTTTGAATTAGATACTGGCTCAGCATACACGTTTTTGCCTAGAAACAAATTTGCAGAACTCAACCTTAACGACGCAGTTGAACCCCCAAGATTACGATTCCGATCCTATACCAGAGACGTTTTTGCCCCAGACGGAAAAATTAAAGTCAACATCGAATACAACGGAAAGGCAATCCAAGACGACCTCTATATTGTTCCAGAGGAGTATGACGCAATTGGGGGGCGAACGGCTAACAAAGATCTCGGAAAGTGGTGACACCCGATTTGTCACTTCTATTAAAATCCGAAGAGATCCACTGCAATCAAACACCAAGTAGACCTGTTAGCAAGTCCTAATCCCACCTCCCCGCGGTGCCCCCTGGGGTACTTCTTCGGAAGGAGCTAACGGGAGAGGGGCGAATGGCGAGCTCTCTGCGCCACAAAACAGAGCTTTTAAGTCGGTTGGGCTGAGGGTTAGCAACCCGCTCCCATAAAAAACACCATTGCTACGAATCGGCAAACAATGCCTCGGAACCGGATGGACAACACGACGACGACCTTTGCTTTTCGAACAAGGACACGAATCGGATCATGGAATGTGAGAACAATGCTTGCTGAGGGACGGCTGGATGAAGTCCTCAACGAGATGAATCGATATAAAATCAAGATCATGGGACTGAGCGAGACCAGATGGCCCGATGCGGGGGAACATATCTGCCCAAATGGCGAGTCCTTCTTATATTCTGGGAGAAATGAAACTGAAAGCCGTAGGAGTGGTGTTGGCGTAATACTCACCAAAGAAGCCAGGGCTAGCCTCATTAGCTGGTCACCAGTTTCTGAGAGGATTATTACCATGCGCCTACGTACCAGGCTAAGAAGTACTACGATAGTTCAATGCTATGCTCCAACCGAAGACGCAGAAGATGACATCAAAGACGAGTTCTACATGCGACTGAATGAGGTTTTTCGCTCTATTCCAAGGGGAGACATCATTGTATTAATGGGTGACTTAAATGCACAAATCGGTCACGACAACACCGATCTTGAACAAACAATTGGAAAACAAGGCCTAAGCCAAGTTACCAATAACAATGGTGAGCTTTTCGTTGACTTTTGTTCTTCCCATCAACTTATGGTAGGTGGAACTTACTTTTGTCACAAGAAGATACATAAAGAGACCTGGGTATCGCCCGATGGTAGAACGAGAAATCAGATAGATCATGTGGCCGTCAGCCGCAGATGGAGAACCATTCTGGAAGATGTCAGGAGCTTCAGGGGAGCGGACACTGGAAGCGACCACCATTTGGTAGTAGCAACTATTCGCCTTAGAATCGCTGCAATCAGAAACTTTCAACGTGAATCTATAAACCGTAGACGGTTTAACGTTGACCTCTTGCGGGAGAGCGCTAAAAAGCGAGAATTTGCTGGAAACCTGCAGCAAATATTAAACCAGCAAACCGTTTCTGACGACACAAATATTGAAGACCTGTGGAGTACAACAAAGGGCGCTATATTGACGGCTGCGGAAGCGAGCATCGGTTATGTCCAGAGAAACATGCAACATTGGATCTCGGACAGCACCTGGCAAAAAATAGAACGCAGGAGGGCCCTCAAAAATAACATAAACTCTACAAGCGACCCGGATAGACGTCACCAACTTGAACGGGAGTACTCTCAATTACACCGAGAGGTAAAGAGAAGTGTCCGGCGTGATAAAAGGCAGCAGATAAACGAGCTCGCAGAAAAAGCGGAAAACGCGGCAAACACAGGCAACAGTAAAGTGCTGTACCAAATTACTAAACAGCTCTCGGGAAAGCACTCTACTAAAAAGCATGCCGTTAAGAGTGCGGATGGAAGGCTGCTGTGCAGCGACGAGGAGCAGCTCCAAAGATGGAGAGATTATTTCTTCGCCGCCCTGAATGGCTCACTCACACAGGAACCTCAGGAAAACAGCAACAATGCACAGCCGATAAGAATCAACACCCGGGCCCCATCCAAGACGGAAATAGTAACCGCAATTCATGCGATGGCCAATGGTAAAGCAGCTGGAAAAGATGGCATCCCGCCAGAATTGTTGAAAGCCGACTCAAGCCTCATAGCAGATGCGCTTCAGCCAATCCTCGAATTAGCATGGAACACCTGTACCTTTCCGGAGGATTGGACGGAAGGTATCATAGTCAAAATACCCAAAAAGGGGGATCTAACAATATGCGACAACTGGAGAGGCATCTGTCTATTATCTACTGTGGGTAAAATCTTGTCCCACACTATACTATCAAGAATAAGAGAGGCAGTAGATCAAACGCTTAGAAGGCAGCAGGCCGGATTCAGGAAGGGCCGTTCATGTATAGATCACATCAACACCTTAAGAATAATAGTGGAACAGTCTACTGAATTCCGATCCCCCCTTTACCTTGCTTTCGTAGATTATGAGAAAGCGTTTGACTCGGTTAATAGGAGCTTTATATGGCAGGCATTACGGCGACGTGGACTGCCGGATAAGATAATAGAATTGATAAAAGCCCTATACAACAATTCCAAATGCAGAGTTCTCCATAACGGAAAATTATCCGACAGCTTTGAGGTGAGTTCAGGAGTACGACAAGGATGCTTACTATCCCCATTACTATTTCTTATAGTAATAAATGACATTCTTGTTGGCGCTCTAGATAGTAGAACAGGCGGCATACAGTGGGGTTTGCTAGATCGCCTTAAGGACCTCGACTACGCGGATGATATCTGTTTGCTGGCCCACAGACATCAGGAGCTAAAAAACATGTTAAACAATTTGGCAACAGAAAGTAGTTCTTTTGTACGGTTGCGAAACATGGAAAGTCACCCAATTCATCACAGGGCGCCTACAAGTCTTCATAAACAGATGCCTACGTCGTATCCTAAAAATCCGCTGGCAAGATAGAATTTCAAATGAAGAGCTATGGCGCCGTGCCGGCCAAGAAAGGATAGACGACCAAATCAGGCGAAGGAAATGGAATTGGGTTGGCCACACCTTGCGACGCGATAACGAAAATCTAGCCAAACAGGCCCTTGACTGGAACCCGCAAGGATCCCGTCGAGTTGGAAGACCTAGAACAACGTGGAGGAGAACCCTACTAGCAGAGGCCGCAACTACTGGGAGATCCTGGTCAGAGCTAAGAGCTGTCGCGCAAAACAGAGTCCGCTGGAGGGCAACTGTTTCCGCCCTATGTCCCACGAGGGATTAAGGGGCACATAGATAGATAGATAGATGACGCAATTGTAGGCCGAGTTTGGATTCGTAGATTAAATATCATCAAAGTAAACGACATCGAACAGCAAAATCAGATGACAACAGGAAAATACACTGTAAGTAGTATCAACGAAACTGATGACCTCATTACACAGTTTTCAGATATTTTCAAAGAAGGTCCCAAATTTTAAGGTTTCCTTAAAACTCCGAGAAAAAGCGAAACCGATTTTTCTAAAAGAAAGGAAATACCGTATGCCCTTTTTAGTCGAGTGGAAGAAGAGCTGGATTCTCTCGAGGAAGCAGGAATTATAACTAAAATCGAAACGAGCGACTGGGGATCTCCACTTGTAGTTATCCCAAAGGCCGATGGAGGTGTCCGTCTGTGCGTCGACTACAAAGTTGATGTGAACGAACGGATCATGGACGCCCACTATCCTATTCGGAAAATCGATGAAATCCTTGACAGCCTTCACAATTCCCGTTAATTTTGCCGATTAGATCTCTACAAAGCATACGTCCATCTTCAAGTAGATGACAAATCAAGTGAAATTCAAACCACTCATCAAGGAACCTATAAAATGAATCGACTATCCTTTGGTGTCAAAACGGCCCCAGCAGAGTTTAACCGGATCATTGACCAAATCCTGCGGAATATACAAAAACAGAAAAGTGTTTCGATGATATAATAGTCCATGGATCAACAAAAGAAGAGTGTAAAAACCACTTGATTACTTGCCTTACCTAGCTGAGAAAATATGATTTACATAAAAATCGTCGTAAATGCTTATTCTTTCAAAAACGTATCGAATTTCTAGGACACATCGTTGAATACAACAAAATATCGAAATCACCGGAGAAGATCAAAGCTGTAGCAGAAATGTCTAGACCAAAATCAAAAGAAGAAATAAAGTCTTTTCTGGGATTCATAACGTTTTACAGCCGATTCATTCCTGATGCTTCTACAATAACAGCACCATTGCGACAGTTGTTAAAAGACAATGTTGTTTTCAAATGGCCACCAGAATGCGAAGCGGCATTTGTAAATCTGAAACAAGAAATCGCGAGTGATCGAGTCGTCATTCCATTCAACCCTGAACTACAGGTTCAACTTGCTTGTGACGCTAGTCCCACAGGTATCGTGGCTGTTTTATCACACATAATCGACGGTCAAGAAAGACCAATTGCATTTGCGTCTCGCTCATTAACTAGTCCAGAACGGAATTATTCGCAACTCGACAGGGAAGCCTTAGCAATCGTGTTCGGAACTGATAGATTTTTTCAATACCTATTCGGACGTCATTTTCAACTTGTCACAGACAATCAACCATTATCAAGGATATTTCATCAACCTGCAAAATTACCCCGGATGACTGCAGCCCGCCTACAACGATACACAGCGTTCCTATCAAGGTTCGATTATAAAATTGTGTTCAGGAAAGGGTCTGAAAATACAAATGCTGATTGCTTGTCCCGAGCACCCTTAACATCAGAGTTAAAAACGTGTACCGACAAAATGATAAACGAGGAAGTTGAGTCACTTTGTAAAGAAACCATAAACAGAATTTGCACATCAAAAATCACTTTTAAATCGATCCAAAAAGGGACAGAGAAGGACGAGCAACTTTCCAACATTCTACAGAAACTTCTCGAAAATAGAACAACCGACTTGGAATTCACCACAGATAATGGGATCATATTTAGAGGACAACGTGTTGTGGTACCATCAACATTACAAGCGGCAGTGATGGAAGAACTCCACCGAACGCACATCGGGATTTCAAAAATGAAACAACTAGCCCGCCGTTATGTATATTGGAAGAACATCGATAAAGACATCGAACATCTTGTCCGAGCATGCTCTAATTGTACAACAATAAAAAGCAGCTCATCGAAAGCCCCTCTTCATCCTTGGGAAGAACCGGAAGAAAACTGTCAGCGTATCTATATCGATTACGCCGGACCATATCAAGAGTACTATTTTCTAGTAGTTATCGACGCAAAATCTAAATGGGCAGAGATTGAACCATGTTCATCAGCTCCAACATCATCATCGACGATCGATTCTACTTTCAAGGCACGGATTCCCAGACGTAATGGTCTCCGATAACGCCACGATTTTCACGAGCGAAGAATTTCAACAATTCTGCAGAGAAGCAGGCATCTTCTGTAAATTTATCGCCCCAGGGCACCCCGCCACAAACGGATTAGCAGAAAAAAATGTGCAAACGATTAGCAACAATGATCGACGAACCGGTATCAATGCGCGAAAAGGTACGAGAGATTCTTTTCAGGTACAGGGCAACGCCATTGCACAAACAAAGAACACCAGCAGAACAATATTTACACCGCAATATCCGTATCCAACTAGATGCACTGAAGCCGACTAAGTTCCAGCCAACCAACGCACCAAGGGAGAAAATACTTAAATTAAGCGTGGGAGAACGTGTACAAGGACGCTATTATTCGGCTAACAAACATGTTTGGAAATTTGGAACAATTACCAAGAAATTCGGGCATCTACACTACCTTGTGAAATTAGATAATGGGTACGCTTTCAAACGTCACGTCGATCAACTACGGTCCGCAGAAGTTCGTCAACCAACATCAGAAGAACCAGAAAGTGCAGAGCTGGTTGTACCAGAACCACATAAGCAAAAAGAACTTGGAGATTTGGAAATTATTCTGCGGTATCAACCAAATATATTGAATCAACAGTATGAAGCTTCTGAGGGCACCAACCAGCAAGGAAAAAATGATGAACAAGAGAGCCCTGATGAACGAGAACAGGAACCGCGCAGATCCGCAAGAACCAAAAACTACCAAAACGTCTTCACGACTTTATACTTAAAATTCAATGTTAACATCAACCTCTCGACACTCATATAAGCATGGGAGAACTGTCATAACAAAACATAAATATTGTTTTGACCTGCAAAACAAAATACTTGTTAAAAAATGAATTAAAAAATAAATGAAAGAAAGTTACCTGTTTTTAACCACTTTTACCAGCAGGCTCCTTAAATTAAAAGAAATGCCTAAAAATACAAAATTAATAATAAAAAATACAAAACATACTTACCTCCGGGATTTAAATAAATAAAAACAACGAAATGTCAATTTCGCCACGGAAAGACAAAATTGACAGCGTGTAAACGCAGTATAAACACGATCCACAAAAATGGAATGTGGAAAACAGCATAAATAATTTGCAAAAAACTGCAAGAAAAATTCTCCCACCCAGCGCCACCATCCAGCACCAGGAAGAAGATGCTGGATAAAGCTATTGAGTTTGGGTTAGAATTTTCAATCTTCTTTGGACTTTACGCCGAGAAGGTTAGCTAGAGCGATATTCAGGATTTTCTCCGAATATCATTGTTAGGGACTTAGATAGTTGGTTGGTTTTTCGCCGCTGACTTTTGTGTTAGTTTAGCCACATAATTGTTGTTAGTTTTTCAGGTGACGGTTTAAATTTATTAATTCTACGAGATAGAGAATTTCAGTGGAAATTATAGGAAATAATTTCTTTTACGAAACTGGGATTCAAATAAGTTCAATAGAAATTATATTGGATAATTTCTACTACGAAATTGAGCTTATTTATTTTAAATATTGAAATTCAAATAAGTTCAATAGAAATTATATTGGATAAATTCTTTTACGAAATTGAACTTATTTATTTAGATAAAGGACCCCGCAAACTTTCTATGGAAAAACGGTCTCCGTCAAATCACTTGATATTGTGATATTAGATTCTTCGTACCCTTCTGATGAAAAGTCATTACGGGCACGAAGCACGAAACCTGAAATTTTTAGTCCAAAATGCCCTTTGAAATCTTCGACTTCGGCCGAAAATCAATTTTTTTCGATGTAGGTTTTTGCTTCTTTTTTTATTATTTTCCATCAAATTGTCGCTTGAATGCATTAAATATCGTATTTCAACAACACACAATCACTATTTTGCATAAAAAAAGTAAATTTTTTTTTTCAAAATTCAATTTTTGCAAAGGGACATTGCTATCGTTATAAATGTTTTCGTACTTACATGTGATAGCGATTATTTTTTTATTCTTTAGTTGAAAGATCAGTATCAGTCAAACATAAAAAATTGATTTTCGGCCGAAGTCGAAGATTTCAAAGGGCATTTTGGACTAAAAATTTCAGGTTTCGTGCTTCGTGCCCGTGATGACTTTTCATCAGAAGGGTACGAAGAATCTAATATCACAATATCAAGTGATTTGACGGAGACCGTTTTTCCATAGAAAGTTTGCGGGGTCCTTTTTAGAATCTCAATTGAAATTATACGAGATAATTTCTTCTACGATATTGAGATTCGAACAAATTCAATTGAAATTATATGGGATAATTTCTTCTACGGAATTGAATTTGTTTTGAGTATATAGACGTCACACACGGCCACAGATAGAGTTTCAAGTAGATTTTTACTCGCGGTAATTTCTTTTACAACATTGAAACTCAGGCAAGGTCAATAGAAATTATATGAGATAATTTCTACTACGAAATTGACCTTATAGTAGCTGAAAAACTTACGTGCTAGTTGAAAGTCAATTAAGGTTCAATCAAAGTTCGCCCAGGGTAGATTGAATTAATTGGCAGATTGATTACGTTGGATATTACCCCGCGTAATCACGAGGTTTCATTTGGGACATATAACGTCTTCGCAAATAAACCAGCACGAGCAACAAGGCTAAACAATAAATACTGAGGAGACCAAGGCCGAAAAGGATTTAGAAGGAAGTCCACCTGAGAATCCACAAGGCGACTGGAGAACAACAGGGGAAAGGAAAATAGGTTTAAGAATATTTGGAGTAAAGAAATTAAATAAAGATTGACATATAAAAATAAGTTAAAGTTAATTAGATTTTGTAAGATTTAGGAGAGAATATATTTGTATTAAACGAACCAAGCCTCTTTTATTTAGAGCAGCCGGCACCTATCCTATACGTCATCTATTTTTTAATTATTACGACGATCACCTCCTAATACCTGGTCTTTGATCGGTATTAGGAAAGTGACGCCGTAACATTGGTCCTTCGAGCCGGATAGGTTGCAGTCATACAAATATAGTTTTTCTGAGATCTTATTAGTTGTTAGATATAGTACAGACTCCAAATATTCTTTTAACTTAAAATTACGTTGGCGGGAGGCAATATGAAGAGCACATTGCAACAACAGGATGTCTGTCAGGCACAATTGGCACAGACAATTTCCAATTATAAAAAGACGTCGAAACCGAGGCGGACACCGGGTTATCTCAAGGGCAGAATAGAAGGTATCAAATTAATAGCAGAAAGGTTCAACAACAACCATCTAGCAATAGGGGCCGCTGATTTAAGCAACATAAATGATGCAAAACTTGTATCTGCTGTAAAGGAATACTTGACAGGTGAAAAGTTTCTGGAATTCGACGAGGCATATTCCGAATTTCTGGGAGATCTTCAGGACGCATTGAGTGCCTGCAACCCACAACCAACTACACCAACCCAGCATAGTACATTCATTGGTGAACAGTCAGGTTCACCAAGGGCTATAGTTAAACTTCCAACGCTGGAGATTCCGAAGTTTGACGGCCAGTACTCATCATGGAGAACGTTCCATGATAGATATGTATCCTTGATACATAATGAAGACCGCTTGATGCCGGTCGATAAGCTGCATTACCTTAAGAGTAGTCTCACGGGAGAGGCCCGGAGAGATTTGGATTCATTTGACATGACTTCAGAGAATTATGAAGCAGCATGGCAATTGTTATGTAAGCGGTACAACAAAAGGAGATTATTAATATATGCCCAGTTGAAATTGCTATTTAGTAGCACTCCTATAAGAACAGAGTCATATAAGGAGTTACGAGCCTTGGTAGACGAGCTGCATCGCATAAGGCATGCACTACAAGTACTCAAGGTCAGCATTTTAGATTGGGATCCCATATTTGTTTATGTGACGGCACAGAGGCTACCAGAAAAAACTCGTCACATGTGGGAACAACTGATTGCGAAGTCCGACGAGCTACCGGCGCTTAAGGACCTAACCAAGTTTTTAGAAGAAAGACATAGAAGTCTAGAAGCAATCAAGGATGACAATAGTCATAGGTTCAATAAGGAAAGTCGCAAACCAGAAAGGGTGCGGAATCAGAGCAACAGCTATCACACCCATCAGGAAAGCGTCAATTCAAGGAAGGACTGTACGAAGACGAACGATCAAAGATCCAGAAGATTACAATGTCCCATGTGTAAGAAAGAGCATTTTCTAGCACAGTGCAGCTCCTTCAAAGCATTATCCAACACAGAGAGAGGACGTTGGGTAAAATCAAAGGGATTATGCTTCAATTGCTTTAAACAGCATTACTGCAGAAGCTGTACAA
Source organism: Thereva unica (assembly GCA_949987705.1). NCBI lineage: Eukaryota > Metazoa > Arthropoda > Insecta > Diptera > Therevidae > Thereva > Thereva unica. The sequence goes on along the minus strand of OX465282.1, from coordinate 44,276,206 downwards.
GCAATAACAGATGTCCGATATGCAGAAGAAAGCATCATCTGTTAATACATACAGATAATGAAAGCGAGCCAGAAGTTAGTGAGCAACAAACAACACCTGTGGATCAAAGAGAGCCGGTTGTAACAAATTGTAATTGTAACATCCATAAGACTCAATCAATGCTAGCTACAGCCCTGGTCACAGTGAAGGACCAACACGGAAACAGCCTAGTGTTGCGAGCTCTCATTGACCCAGGGTCACAAAGCTCGTTTATAACAGAGTCGGCATATCAGTCATTGCAACCAGAAGTCACTCCAACCGCATTACAAGTCAAAGGGCTGCAGTCGGTACCAGTAGCGACATCAAAGAAGCTGGCACACCTCACGCTTGTATCTAGGTCACGAGCGAAATACGAAAGGAAGATACAAACGTATGTAATAAAGAATATAGCCAACAAGTTCCCACCAAAACGGATAAACAGTAGAGGTTGGTCATGTCTCAAAGGGTTGGAACTCGCCGACCCAGACTTCGCAACTCCAGGGCGCATTGACTTATTACTTGGAGTGAATGTATATGCAGATATACTTAAGAAAGGATTGCGCAAAGGACCCAAAGGAATGTTCGTGATGTTAAAGACAAGCTTGGGATGGATTCTTTTCGGAAGGGTACCAACAGTTCCAGAGCAGGGAAAAAATGTTAGCTTCTCTGCATTCACAGTTCACAAAAATGATGAATTAGATCTTCATGAACAACTCAAAAGCTTTTGGGAGCAAGAAGAAATGCCCCCAGCAAAGGTATTGACGAGCGAGGAAGAATATTGCGAGAGGTTCTACGACGATACCACTAAGCGCCTATCTGATGGTCGATACGTAGTAAGGATACCATTCAAGAACAATAGACCACCTAACCTAGGGACTTCTAGGAATCAAGCATTGTCAAGGCTGAAACAAGTGGAACATAAGTTGGCACAGAAGCCTGACTTAAGGAAACCATATCAGCAATGCCTACAAGAATATAAGGACTTGGGTCATATGAAGGCTATAAATCCACATGAAGGGAATAGATATTATATGCCGCACCATGCCGTGGTTAAAGAAAGTACCACGACAAAGGTACGGGTAGTGTTCGACGCGTCCGCAAAAAGCTCAAATGGGCAAAATCTAAATGAACAGATGTTAACAGGTCCAACACTCCAGCCAAAGTTATTTTCGACGTTACTTAAATGGAGAAAATATCGGTATGCGATGACAGCCGATATTGAAAAAATGTACCGGATGATTCTCGTTCATCCAAACGACCGACGATACCAAACTATCTTGTGGAGGGATAATCCAACGATGCCAATAGAAGAATACGAGCTGCAGACCGTGACGTTCGGAACTACGTCCGCTCCTTACCTCGCCATTAAAACGCTACAGCGACTAGCAAAAGACGACCGACATCAATACCCTAAGGCAGCGGAAGTCGCGTTAACCGATTTTTACGTAGACGACGTATTAACAGGGGCAGACACCTTACAAGATGCCAGGGATCTACAAATAGAGTTGAATGGATTGCTAAAACGAGGAGGGTTCCACTTAAGAAAATGGACTGCGAACCATGAAGACTTGTTAAAGACAATTCCCGCAGAGGATCGTGAGCTGCAATTACCCCTTCAGGTAAAGGAAGATAATTGCGTAAAAGCTCTAGGTATTTTTTGGCATCCAGGAGAGGATTATTTTACGTACGCGATAAAACCATCAGAGTTTAAGCAGATAGCGGCTACGAAAAGGGAAATTTTATCTGAGGTCGCTAAACTGTTCGACCCGCTCGGCTGGATAGCACCATGTGTGGTGTTAGGCAAATTAATAATGCAGAAATTATGGATGTCCCGCTGCGATTGGGACGACAAGGTAGAAGAGGAAACGCTGCAAGAATGGGCCGAATTCAAGGGGCAGTTACGGTATATTCAAACCATCAAGATGCCACGATGGATCAGCCATGATAATACCGTGCAGGAGTGTCAACTCCTTGGGTTCTGTGACGCCTCAACTAGAGCATATGCAGCAGTGGTGTACATGAGAACTACGAACCAGAGAGGAGACGTCACCACAACTTTGCTCATGGCAAAGACACGAGTAGCTCCCATCAAACCGATTACACTACCTCGGTTAGAATTATGCGGAGCCGTACTTCTGAGTCGTTTAATCAAACAAATTAAGGAAGATATGAATCTGAAAGAAATACAGAGTCAATGTTGGACAGACTCAAAGGTAGTCCTTGCATGGTTACAAGGGTTGCCAAGAAGGTGGAAAACCTTTGTGGCGAATCGCACAGTGGAGATCCACGAGAATGCGTCAAATGCGGCTTGGCGGTATATTCGAACGAAAGAGAACCCAGCCGACATAGCATCAAGAGGAATGATGCCAGAGAAATTAAATGAGGCCAAATTATGGTGGCACGGGCCCAGCTGGTTACAGGAACCGGAACATAAGTGGCCAAAGGAGACCTCTACAGACTTCAAGACCGAGATGGAAGCAAAAACCTCGACCACGGCAATGATGATAATGGAACCAGAAGAAATTGAGTGGTGGATGAAATTTTCTTCATACACTAAGACGTTGAGAGTCATTGCATATTGTTGTCGATTTATATACAACATGCAAAATAAAGACCATCGACGAGATTCGCAGATTTCAGCAGCAGAAATAAACGAAGCGAGGACGAAGTTGGTTCGAATGGTACAAAGAACCATGTTCCCGAGCGAATATAAAGATTTGAAATCCGAGAGAGCCATTAACAAGCAAAGCCCACTGAAAGGTTTGAACCCGTTTTTGGCCAATGATGGCACATTGAGAGTCGGGGGCAGGTTGCACAATTCCGACTTACAATATGACCAAAGACACCCGATAATTCTACAAAGAAGGCACCATATAACCAACATAATCATTGATTATCATCATAAGGTAACGATGCATGGTTGGCATTTTAATCCCCCTGCAGCCCCACATTTTGGAGGGCTTTGGGAAGCAGGGGTGAAAAGAGTAAAACATCACCTGAAAAGGGCTGTGGGTGATAAAATACTAACATTTGAGGAGTTGAATACGCTGCTCATCCAAATAGAATCCTGTTTGAATTCCCGACCATTGTGTCTTTTGTCAGCAGATCCATCAAATCTGGAAATACTTACCCCTGGACATTTCTTAATTGGCAGACATATGAAGGCCATACCGGAACCAGAGGAAACCGGAAAAAGTGTTGGATACACGGACAGGTGGAGACAAATACAACAAAGTCTTCAACGTTTTTGGAAGCAATGGTCGAACGAATACCTACTACAATTACAGCAACGGACAAAATGGAAAACAAAACAAACCAACTTGAAAGTTGGGCAAGTCGTTATCATTATGGATAAAAACAGGCAGCCTAGTCAATGGCCCTTAGGTCTGATACTAGAAACCCATCCTGGGGCAGATGGACAAGTGAGGGTAGCCACCGTCAAAACTAGCACGAGCACCTTCAAAAGACCTATTAACAAACTTTGTCCAATGTTAGCATGTTAAGTAGAAAATACATGTCGTCCGTTCAAATCTATGTTTAAGTTAAGAAACATGAACTTGTAGTAACAATAGGTGTGTTCCAGAACTTGAAGGTATTAGCTTTCTATTAGCTTTACTTTCTCATGCTAGAAAAAACTGGGAAATTTTTATATCCCTTCGTGCAAGCATTAGCAAGGGGATTTTCGGTCCTGCAATTTCTTACAAGTTGCCAATTGACATTTTGCTACCACCTTTTGATTTGCGAGTACTTGCCCAAAAAGTGTTGCGTTAATTTCTGGAGTTTTGTCAAAAGTTATCCCACTATTCAAGTAAGCTTTTGCCCAACAAGTTTTTACATGAAAAGTACTGGAACAAACATATTAAATTTATTATTTCAGCGATACTAAAAACGAAGACAATTATGTCAAATAGAGCTGAAACAATTGGCAAAGAGCTCGGCGCACAAGAGCGACCCGTAGCCAACGTCAGCGCTGCATCCTCTTGTTTAGAAAACAAGAAGTATTATATGACGACCCAGGATGGGACGCCATTTACTATTACCTACAACCAGCTTCAAGCTATTCCATATGACACAATCCGCAAGTCAAAACGACATCGGTACACGGTCAAATTAGGGCACAACCGAATTGTGAAGCTGAAATTGAAAGGAACCAAAATATTCTGGTACAATTACTCCGAAAAAACAGTGAATACCAAGTGATTAGGGACAAAAGCAATAAGAATTATATAAAAAACATGAAATTTAGAAAGAAATATAATGAACTAAATAAACATTAAAAATTGAACTAAAACTAAAACTAAAAGTTTCATTACACAAAATAAATTGTGTTGATGCGATCCATCACCAAGGGGGGAGAATGTTTTGACCTGCAAAACAAAATACTTGTTAAAAAATGAATTAAAAAATAAATGAAAGAAAGTTACCTGTTTTTAACCAGTTTTACCAGCAGGCTCCTTAAATTAAAAGAAATGCCTAAAAATACAAAATTAATAATAAAAAATACAAAACATACTTACCTCCGGGATTTAAATAAATAAAAACAACGAAATGTCAATTTCGCCACGGAAAGACAAAATTGACAGCGTGTAAACGCAGTATAAACACGATCCACAAAAATGGAATGTGGAAAACAGCATAAATAATTTGCAAAAAACTGCAAGAAAAATTCTCCCACCCAGCGCCACCATCCAGCACCAGGAAGAAGATGCTGGATAAAGCTATTGAGTTTGGGTTAGAATTTTCAATCTTCTTTGGACTTTACGCCGAGAAGGTTAGCTAGAGCGATATTCAGGATTTTCTCCGAATATCATTGTTAGGGACTTAGATAGTTGGTTGGTTTTTCGCCGCTGACTTTTGTGTTAGTTTAGCCACATAATTGTTGTTAGTTTTTCAGGTGACGGTTTAAATTTATTAATTCTACGAGATAGAGAATTTCAGTGGAAATTATAGGAAATAATTTCTTTTACGAAACTGGGATTCAAATAAGTTCAATAGAAATTATATTGGATAATTTCTACTACGAAATTGAGCTTATTTATTTTAAATATTGAAATTCAAATAAGTTCAATAGAAATTATATTGGATAAATTCTTTTACGAAATTGAACTTATTTATTTAGATAAATTTTTAGAATCTCAATTGAAATTATACGAGATAATTTCTTCTACGATATTGAGATTCGAACAAATTCAATTGAAATTATATGGGATAATTTCTTCTACGGAATTGAATTTGTTTTGAGTATATAGACGTCACACACGGCCACAGATAGAGTTTCAAGTAGATTTTTACTCGCGGTAATTTCTTTTACAACATTGAAACTCAGGCAAGGTCAATAGAAATTATATGAGATAATTTCTACTACGAAATTGACCTTATAGTAGCTGAAAAACTTACGTGCTAGTTGAAAGTCAATTAAGGTTCAATCAAAGTTCGCCCAGGGTAGATTGAATTAATTGGCAGATTGATTACGTTGGATATTACCCCGCGTAATCACGAGGTTTCATTTGGGACATATAACGTCTTCGCAAATAAACCAGCACGAGCAACAAGGCTAAACAATAAATACTGAGGAGACCAAGGCCGAAAAGGATTTAGAAGGAAGTCCACCTGAGAATCCACAAGGCGACTGGAGAACAACAGGGGAAAGGAAAATAGGTTTAAGAATATTTGGAGTAAAGAAATTAAATAAAGATTGACATATAAAAATAAGTTAAAGTTAATTAGATTTTGTAAGATTTAGGAGAGAATATATTTGTATTAAACGAACCAAGCCTCTTTTATTTAGAGCAGCCGGCACCTATCCTATACGTCATCTATTTTTTAATTATTACGACGATCACCTCCTAATACCTGGTCTTTGATCGGTATTAGGAAAGTGACGCCGTAACAAATATATAGCGCCATCTTGTATAGGACTTATACACATTATTGTTCAGTGTATAACAGTCATTTTTTTGTGTTATATCAATATAAGTATTATAGTTAGGTGTGGATAAGAGTCTGATATAAATATAATGGTGTTATCGGTTAATTCTCTGAGTTTTATTATATTTAATCGAGAAACATTATTTGAGCGTCGGTGGGTGTCGTATTTTTCAGGAAAAAACCATAACAAATATTGGATGGATGGATGAAGAGGAAATTAAGCAGTCAAAGCTACATTTCTTTGCAAATCATGGTTTCCCTGGTGTGGTTGGCTGTGTCGATGGTACACACATAAGCATTATAAGACCAACAGCCAACGGAATGGATTATCTAAATAGAAAAGGATACTATAGTAGCAATGCTATGATTGTATGTTTTGTTATTATGTTAATTTTATTGATATTTATTATTTTCGTTCTCATTTTAGGTATGCGACTTTGAAATGCGAATTAGAGCTGTTAACGCATGTCACAGTGGTTCTAGTCACGATTCTCTTATTTGGTCGATGAGCGAAATAAGACAACATTTCGCGGAGAAGTTTGCGGATAGGAGATGTGGATCGTGGTTGTTAGGAGATGCCGGCTATGGTTTAGAAACTTTTTTGATGACACCATATAGAAGTCCTAGTTCTGGAACGATTGAAAGTAAGCACAAAATCAGACACACCGCGGCAAGAAATATAATCGAAAGGACTATCGGCAATTTAAAAAGTCGTGTTTAGGGATGCACAACCCTAAAAGGAAACTTAGCAGCTAAAAATATAAGGACTTACCTGAGGAAGATGCAAACACAATTTTCCAGCCAGAAGCAACAAAAAACCAACACGAAATAATTTAACAACATGCGCGAACATAAACAAAACACTAAGTTGTCAAAGGTTACCAAGGGAGACAACTTAACAAGCTCAAAAGGTGCTGTGCGTCGAGTCTCCAAGAATATATTTTCAACTTTACCGCGGACAAGATCCAAATGAGAAAAAATACCAGTACCAAAAGCAAGACAGGGTCAATGACCGACCCAGTCATACAAGTCATTATCATACAATGGATAGGGCGATGACCTATGGGAAAGCGGGAACATCTTCCCCCAACTTCGTACGTTTTTGAAACCGCTAAAAAGGGATATAAGGTTTCGAAAACTCTAACAGAGAGCTCTCTGATTCTGGACTCTGGAGCCTTGGGGACCCATGAAGGAAGACAACAACCAGAAAATTAAAAGTTGGTAATCGGCATAGTTAAATTTCATATTTATTCCTTTTGCTAGTATAAGAATTATTTATGTGAATTTAAACAAAGAAAAAAAAAACAAGAAAAGTGAAGTGTGAAATAAAATTTATAATGTTTAAGAAATGAGTGACTTTCATTTTGTTTAAAAATAAAGAAAAACAATTAAAGATTAATCTTTAAAAAAAGGGAAGAGTTAATTGGTGAAACGAAGGAAAGTTGATTGGACTAAATTCGAGTCGATCAACACCTAAATTGACCATCATATATTTTTGCACATTTATTCCGTCGCACCAAGATCGAATCGTGTACGTTGCATTGGTTTTTTTTTGGTTCTTACTTTTATTTGTTTGTTTTGAATTTTTTGGAGAATTTTCGTTCCAGGAGATTGAGGAAAGGATATATTAGACCTCCAACAATGAGCAAAAGAAACAGTCGTTTCAGATGCTTACTGGGTGCAAGGCAATTAAATTATTCGCCAGTAAAAGCATCTAAAATAATAAATGCGTGTTGTGCACTACATAACATTTGCAAGCATTATAGAATAGAAACAAATGACAATATAAGCAATGTAGAGTTGGATGCAAATGAAAAAGAACTAATAATAAGAAATTCAGTTGCCATTTCTTTACAATAAATATGTTGTTATAAGAATTTGTGTTTTATTAAAGTAAATTATCAAAACAGTCTTCGTGACACTTACAAACTATTATAAATGAAAGTTATTAAAAACAACCAATATATATTTAAAATAAAAATAAAAAACAGCCTTCCTAGGACTTATAATTAACTTCACAAGGAACTTAGTGGAGTCAGATGAGCAAAACATAAGGAATTGTCTCGAGAGTAAAATTTTTTTTTTGGAACATGTTAGTTACATCGAATACTATACGAAATGGAGATTTTCTACCTCTAGCAACCGCCGCTACGTAAGTTACCGGCCATTATGTCAAAAACTTACCATTTTGGTCGTTCTTTCTAAATATAGATGCGTATATCTCGGCATGTGTAGGTCCGAAAAAATCGAAAAAAATAGAGGTTGTTCGTTATGATATTGGCTACCAGCGGTTACAATATGAAACTTTTATGTCCACACATAACCTCAAAAAAATTCAAAAACTGAAGAAACTACTGAATTTTGGTTTTTTGGTGATAACTTCGGATATTTTTCGTGAAATTTGATGAAATTTTCAAAAGTTATACTTTGTAATGTGAACAATAACTGGTTAAAATTTCAAGCCAAAATATCTAATACAAGGCTCAAAAATTGACTTCAAATTTGAAAATTGATTGGCCTATCAGTTTTGTGCATCGCTTCGTATGAGGTTCTTACTTTTTTTAAAATGTAGCTTCTTTTATGCACTTTTGATGGTGAAAAAGAAAAATTTTTAAACTTGAAGAAAAGTGAAAAAAATCGAATCTACAATCGACAATTTTTGAATTTTTTCGTCAATTTTTTAGAAAAATTTGAGCTTTTTTGGCAAAGCTCAATTTCTATTGTATTATTAATTCAATTTTGACATATGATGATCGAAAAATTGACTTTTATCAAAAACTGTGTATTTTTTCTAAAAAAATTGAAGAAAAAATGCAAAAATTGTGGATTGTCGATTCGATTTTTTTCACTTTTCTTCAAGTTTAAAAATTTTTCTTTTTCACCATCAAAAGTGCATAAAAGAAGCTACATTTTAAAAAAAGTAAGAACCTCATACGAAGCGATGCACAAAACTGATAGGCCAATCAATTTTCAAATTTGAAGTCAATTTTTGAGCCTTGTATTAGATATTTTGGCTTGAAATTTTAACCAGTTATTGTTCACATTACAAGGTATAACTTTTGAAAATTTCATCAAATTTCACGAAAAATATCCGAAGTTATCACCAAAAAACCAAAATTCAGTAGTTTCTTCAGTTTTTGAATTTTTTTGAGGTTATGTGTGGACATAAAAGTTTCATATTGTAACCGCTGGTAGCCAATATCATAACGAACAACCTCTATTTTTTTCGATTTTTTCGGACCTACACATGCCGAGATATACGCATCTATATTTAGAAAGAACGACCAAAATGGTAAGTTTTTGACATAATGGCCGATAACTTACGTAGCGGCGGTTGCTAGAGGTAGAAAATCTCCATTTCGTATAGTATTCGATGTAACTAACATGTTCCAAAAAAAAAATTTTACTCTCGAGACAATTCCCTTTTCACTAAAATTTGATGCTCATCTGACTCCACTAACTATAAAATAAAGAAAAAAACAGTCTTCTAGACACTTTTTTTTAGTAATAGAGTTAACCCTTCTAATACAGAAGGGTATTCGCACTTCTTAGCTGGGCCAAGGAAGATTTACCTACTCAGCACAACCAAGCGCTGAGATGAGGCTCACAACTAAGCATGCAAACATAAAAATTAGTAAATAAAAACAAATTAACATATAACCCACGCAAGCAACAGGAAACATAGATGGTCACGTGAGATTAAAAAGACTCCTTTTAAGGACATCTTTACTAATGCTCACGCTAAAGACATTAATATTATTGTTAACATTAATGAACATGCGGTTTACAGGTTCAAATCTGCCGTAATTCGTATTAGAGGAGTTGATTTGTAAAAGAGGTGGACCTCTCAGATTATAACGACTCTCTCTAAACGACGCACGACGACCTAAAAAACCTGAGTCGACCTTTCCATTAAGTAGCTGATGAACAATTACAATATCGGCCACCTCTCGACGCTTGTGAAGAGAGCTTAAGTTGAGTAACTTGAACCGGGATTCATATGATGGAAGAACTATTGGGTTTTCCCAAGGAAGATGATTCAGTGCGAATCGAACGAACCTTCGTTGAACCGATTCAATAGTTCTAACATACGAAGAATAGTGAGGAGACCAAACATGGGAGGCATATTCAAGTAATGGTCTGACAAGAGAAATATATATGTAAGTGTTTAGTAACCAACGGGTTATTAAATTTCTTGGACCACCTTTTTATAAAACCCAAGACTAAACTACCTCTGGAATAGATATAATTGCTGTGAGTGGAGAAATCCAGCTTACTATCAAATCTAATCCCGAGATCTTTAACCAAATTAACACGAGGGATACCCTCATCAGAAAAGGTGTAGTTAAAAATTATAGGATTACGTCTCCTACTAAAAGTCATGACTTCACATTTACCAATATTAAGAACCAGGTTGTTGTTAGCACACCAAGAGTAAAAGGTATCAAGGTCAATCTGCAGAAGTTTGCAATCCTCCATACTCTTTATGTGCCGATACAATTTGATGTCATCAGCGTAAATCAATATTCTACAGTGTCTTAGTAAGGGAACAATGTCATCAATTGATAAGATAAAGAGAGGGCCAAGATGACTTTCTTGCGGGACACCGAATGTCGCTTCAATGGTTATTGATTTGGATCCACGAAAAAGAACTTGGTAGGTCCAGTCAGTTAAGTAAGACTGGAAGGGCCTGCGGAAAGCCTAACATTCTTAATTTCAGAATAATAATGGAATGGGAGAGCTTGTCGAATGCCTTACTAAAATCAGTGTAAACACAATCAGTTTGACAACCGGAAACGAAGCCTTCGACAGCATGAGCAGTGAACCACTTACAAACTATTATAAATGAAAGTTATTAAAAAAAGCCAATATATATTTAAAATAAAAATAAAAACAGCCTTTCTAGGACTTAGAATTAACTTAACAAGAAACTATAAAGCAAGATAAAAAAAGCAATCTTCATGACATTAACAAACTGTTATAAATTAAATTATAAAAAATAGCCAATATATGTAAATATAATTAAAAATTAACTTTCTTTTGTTTTTTGTACTATTTTTAATTTAATTTCTTCTATTTCAAGCCTTCGTTTTTTTATAAAATTTTTCTCTTGTAACCTTTTTTCTATTTCTAAATGATGTCGTTTTACCTCGGCGTTTGTTTCTTTTTTAGATCTGCTAATTTTTCGATTGCACGGTAAGTCCTTTTTAAGTGCAATCCGTTTTCTCTTTTGATGTCCAGCAATATTTGTAAGTTTCTGCAGAATATCAGAAAAATGTCCGTATTTAGATTTTTTTTGTTAGCTCTCCTAGTTGAATGTTCGCAGTTGAAGTTGAAGTGGTCGCAGTTGAAGTTAAAGCGGTTGCAGTTGAAGTTGAAACGGTCGCATTTCTTAGCAAATTCACTTCCCTTTCTTCAAATTCTTCTTCTTCAGAAGCACAAGCTAATGCAATCTCAGGCTGGCTAATACCACAAGTAATGCTTCCAGGAATGCCATTAATGGTTGTATAAAAACCACTTAATTTGGCAATTTGGTCTTCAACTGGGCTTATTTGTAATTGATTTTTCGGTCCACTACCAGTTTGTCGCATTTCCGCTTTATTATGAGCCAATTTTCTTCTAATATTTACTTTCCAGTCTGACCAAACCTGTATGATAATAATAATTTATTTAAATAATATATGTAGGGGAGCGTGGGGTGATCCGGGACGGTTGGGTGAACCGGGACAGTGCTTTTTTAATTATTGTTAATGTTTTTATGTTGGTAATTCTTAGTGAATTTTGTTTGTATTGGCCCTCTACATTATTAACTTCCCAGTATAGGAAGTTATTGTAATCGGTCCGAAAATCGAAATCGAAAAGGGGGTAGCGGGTTAAGAAGGGTCTGGCGGCCCCCACAGGGTTTGATAAAATCGACCCCAAAACCTTGAAGAGGACCAAAAAAAAGTTTTTTTGCGATTTTTTTCGCCCCCATGGACCCCCACTAAAGCCTCAAAAACGAAAAAAATGTGTTTTTTTATATTTGATTTTTTTTCGAGCGTGTAAATCAATTTACAAGCGGTTTCAACGCTACTTAACATTTGTTTGGGGTGTGTAGATGTCCCCTGAATTTTTTCAGATTTTACTGTTATGTTTAATCGAGTGAAACATCGCTCTGAAACCAAAAAAAATCGGTAAAAATCGCGTTTTTCAAAAACAAGCCCATGGGATTTGAGTGTAGACTTGATCAAATATAACGGCCCCAATACGGTTGAAAGATACACTCTTCCCCTACAAAATGGCGTCAATTACAGCCCATTTGGTTGCGTGTAGCCGCCGACATTTGAACTTGAGTAAAACGCGAATTTTGAAAGTATAAAATTTTGAACTCTAAAAAGTTTATCTAAACAAAAAATCACAAAAAATAATGTATATTAGGGGTTTTCGAGGTCGCTGAACCAGAATTTGATGTCAAAATTATGGTAAAATCTATTGCTAATCTTCGTCACTGTCTTCGTTTATAACTGGTTCGACTCTTTCAACGTGGAACAGATTTGTCAGAATTTCAGCTGGACGGATAATTTTCGACAAATATCGCGCATGACTTAAAAAGTAAATGATTGCTGCAACGTGTGCACAACATCCAACAGTTCTAAGTCCATTCGCACAATCGCATACATACTCTTTTATACCGCCACGTCCGATTGCATTAGGAGTGTAATGAACGTAACATTTGTACACTTTCCTGTTTATATGCCTTGACTTGACTTCACACCTCAAAATGGTTTCATCTTCTAATAAGTGTTGCATGTTGAGAAGTCCGTCTTCGGTATATATCTCCGCCAAGTAAGAAACGGTTTGCGATAATTGATAAGAACCTGTGAAAAGGATCTTCAAATCTTTTTCTGTCATTTCTGGAAAGTTTGTTACATCGTTTGATGTTAATGGTTTGAAGATCCTTTTCTTACTATTCCAGTTCTCTTCTTGCACTACTTCAGCTAAAGAATTATCAACATCTTTTTTCAACAACATTTGCTCGGCTATTTCATCTTGTAAATCGGTATCATAATTCAGTCTTTTTCCGAACTCATTAACCAAAAAATTGGCTACTTTGCAATAAAGCATCGCAGATGTCAACATCTTGTTGTCAAATTGATTATGCAACAATCTGAATTTAGTACCAATAATACCATGAACAGCCTCTACCACCCACCTCAATTTCGTGACAAATCGACTTTCGTTTGCTTCTATTGTTGGGAGTTGTTTTCTTTTCCCTTTCAACGCTGGCATCAACACAACAAACCCTTCAGATTCTAACCACTCTTTGACATCCCTAAACCCTCTATCTAGTATAAAAACATCACCTCTTTCGAGAATTGATCTCAACCCGTTTGGATCTTCGAGTACTTCTTTCATGATCTTCGCATCATTCATAGTTCCCTCGTACGGCCCGTAAACATCAATCACATATCCATCTGTAGTACACACTGTGAACGGCTTACAGAGTGGACCTTTTTTTTGTCCAGAATAGGATTTTTTTTGATAACAATTATTACTACTTTTTTGGTGTCGAAGATATGTTCCGTCAGCAATCAGAATCAAACGATTCTCAAATCCGTGTAATTTTTTCACATATGGTGACGTGTGATTAGCTATCAAATCTTCGCGAGAACAAGCTTGTGCCCCGAAACGAAGTGGCAAAACGTCTTTCTGAAACGCTTTCAAAACTGATTCGCAATAATCTGATACATTTTGGTCGTATTTAATATCGAAAATTGACGCAGTTATACAGTTGGAAGATCCGGTTCTCAATTTAAAAAGAAAAACGAAAAGAGCTTGATTAACGCTGCGATTTTCAGAACTCCGCATGGAGACTAACAAGTTTTTCAAAAAGTTGATTTGTCCAACTGTGAAACCAGTGAGCGATTTTATGCGTTCGTCGGATAAATTGTTATCATCTACTCTGTCTAATATACTGTTATTACAATTTTCAGAGAGACTGTTTAAAAATGATGTCAATTCGTCGGAGTCAATATTACACGTACTTGAAACAATATGCAATCTCGGAATTTCATCTGCATAGAATCGATCACTGATAAGATGTTCTGGACAACAACGATTGCTTTTCGGAATGAAAATTCTTGAACTTATAAATACCTGTAATCGAGCCTTGAACGGAACGACGACATAGTTTTTATCCCGATCAAGACAAACGCAACAATATTTGTGAGTCGCGACAACTCTTTTGAAAGGCATCTCGATTGTTTCCCGTTGAGTCGGTTCTCTTACACGGACAACGTAAGATGGGTCACCAAAAGATTGCGATGACTGCGATTCCGAAGATTCCGAGGGTTGTGGCGAGGGTTGTTGAGAAGACTGTAGAGGTTGTGTAGCCTGAGACAAATCGTCCGATGCTGATAAGTTGGACAGCTGTGATAATTGTCTCTCCACGGGATCACCATCTTGCGGAAGAGTTTCGTGAAAATCGTGGCTCGTCGATGATAGACATGGATCCACGGGCATCAGAACCTGGGCATCGGCATCTGGTGGCGGGGATACATGATGATCGTGGCTCGTCGATGGAAGATTTGGATCCTCACTGACTGAACGAGTTGAACGACCACATTTTGCGCAAAAAAAGTCTCCTATGGTCACATCCTTTTTCAGCAGAACAGAAAATAAATTGGCACGTTCTTCGGAAGCAATAACTTGTTTTTTTCCGATGTCGTATCGCAAAAGTTTGTTGCATTTTACGCATCGTTCATCTCTTGGAAGTTTTGGTTTTTTCGGTGGCATCTCCGTTTTAGCTTAAAACAAGATATGACGTGCAAATATACTAAGAATTTCTTACAACTATTTAATATACAACTATTTTTATATTTTATACTTTGTATACAACTATTTAATATACGTACTTACCAAGTGAACTACTTTTTCACCTTTCACCGATTTCTGAATTTGTTATAACCGAGGAAAAATATTAAAACAAGCACATTAAACCTTAAATAAATGACGTATGACAGAACAACAAACTAATTTTATAACGAACGTAGCGTGTGCACAGGACGAAGGCTGCTTACAAAAAGAGAGAAATTGTTAGCACGTGCGTTGGAGTACTGTGCACTTCGTAGTCCATTCAAAACGCGCGTTAGGGTGTTCCAAAATAACACCGTTAAGAGAATCGAACCCTAAACGTTTTTGGGGTCGCTGATCACGAAAATCGAGGTCCCGCGGTCCTAAAAAATTCGATTGTGGGTGTCGGAAGAATCTAACACTGTAGTATTTAATACCTTTATTTTATTATTAAAATTATAAAACAATAATCCACAGCACAGCAAATCACAATATCTCACTATTTTATCTTTATTATTTGAAATAACGAAAGGATGTTAACACTCTCGTATTTAATTTCAAACTGACTTCATTTTTTTAAAAAAATCCTTTTTGTATAATCGTACATGACATTACATTCCTCACTAAATTAGTTTATTACTTCAACTTCCAAGTAACTGCAATTAAAAACTAAAAAACAAATTCGGGTGCAATATCTTAATTTTATTACGTTGCCTCCGTTTTTACCTGCCTAAATGTCGGTGTAAAAAAACGGACCACCCCATTATTCAGAAGTACCTCAAATAAAGGGTACATACATATTACACAATTATTGTTTGATTGCCGTTTTTACAAAAATGCAGAGTTTATTTAAAGATTCCACGAAATGAAATATTTCTCAATATATTTTTTATTTTTATTTTCTCTTTAGGGTGGTTTAACCTCTGTACAAAGGGGTTTATACGATAGTGAAATTTTTTTTTTAAGTTTATGCTTCAAATTCGATTGTGGGCGTGCTGACAGGTAACAATAAATTATTTTCAAACCTTAAGGGGTTAAAACTACCCCTACAATAATAAAAATCAACTTTATATAAAAAAAATTACAATTTTTTTTTTGCTTTTTGCTTGTTTGGTGCAATAGGTATTATCAGCAAAAAAATATTTTTTTCAACCCTTAATTAGCCCCCTTAAGGGGGTACCGACGTTGAAAGAGTCGAACCAGTTATAAACGAAGACAGTGACGAAGATTAGCAATAGATTTTAGCATAATTTTGACATCAAATTCTGGTTCAGCGACCTCGAAAACCCCTAATATACATTATTTTTTGTGATTTTTTGTTTAGATAAACTTTTTAGAGTTCAAAATTTTATACTTTCAAAATTCGCGTTTTACTCAAGTTCAAATGTCGGCGGCTACACGCAACCAAATGGGCTGTAATTGACGCCATTTTGTAGGGGAAGAGTGTATCTTTCAACCGTATTGGGGCCGTTATATTTGATCAAGTCTACACTCAAATCCCATGGGCTTGTTTTTGAAAAACGCGATTTTTACCGATTTTTTTTGGTTTCAGAGCGATGTTTCACTCAATTAAACATAACAGTAAAATCTGAAAAAATTCAGGGGACATCTACACACCCCAAACAAATGTTAAGTAGCGTTGAAACCGCTTGTAAATTGATTTACACGCTCGAAAAAAAATCAAATATAAAAAAACACATTTTTTTCGTTTTTGAGGCTTTAGTGGGGGTCCATGGGGGCGAAAAAAATCGCAAAAAAACTTTTTTTTGGTCCTCTTCAAGGTTTTGGGGTCGATTTTATCAAACCCTGTGGGGGCCGCCAGACCCTTCTTAACCCGCTACCCCCCAATGTATTTTCATCTTTCAAGGTCCCAGGAGCATTTTAAGCAAAAAATTGGGAGGAAGTATGTGTGTGTGTGTATGTGCGTACGGATGTGGTAATTTTTTCCTGCACGATATCGCGCGAACCAAAACTGATATCGACTTCGTTGAGGTGTCGTTCGAAGCGTATCAACCGAAATATGATCTGAAAAGATTTTCATGAAATTCGGTCCAGCCGTTTTTTTGTTTAAGCGACGTAAGTGATTTTTGTACCTGCATGATATCGCCCGAACCACGAAAGATATTGACCTACTTGAGGTGCCGTTTGAAGCGTATTAGCGACAATATAATCTGAAAAGATTTTTATAATATTCGGTCCAGCGGTTTTTTGGTTTAAATGACTTAAGTGATTTTTGTACTGGCACGATATCGCGCGAACTATAAAAGATATCGACTTAGCTGACGTGCCGTTCGAAGAGTATTAACCAAAATATGATCTGAAAAGATTTTCATAAAATTCGGTCCAGCCGTTTTTTTGTTTAAGCGGCGTAAGTGAATTTTGTACCTGCACGATATGGCCCGAACCACGAAAGATATTGACTTACTTGAGGTGCCGTTCGAAGCATATTAGCAACAATATAATCTGAGAAGATTTTTATAATATTCGGTCCAGTGGTTTTTGGTTTAAATGACTTAAGTGATTTTTGTACCTGCACGATACCGTGCGAACTAAAAACTATATCGACTTCATTGAGGTGCCGAAAAACATTAACACATCAATTTTATATACATTTTCTTCATCCTAATCTTGTAAGTGCGCACATTTAGTTTGACATTTTAGCGAAAATATTGATAAACAATTGTGACAAATTCTCGGTATTATGCATATATTCTATATTGCCTATTGTTCATTTATTATTAAAATATCCAATCATATATTCAACATCCATCATACTGGGAACTTGATCGTGTGGACCGAAAGGGTCGAACCCACATCCCAACTAGTTTTCTCGGAGTTTAATGAAGCCTAATTTTATGGTTTTTAAGACTAAAACAAAGGTAAGATAATAAAAAGTACATATGTTATCTTTTAGAATTCACATGGAATTTGTGATAACCTCAAAAAAATGTGATAGCCACGCGTTTGTTTAAAAAAAACATAAATGCCACTTTCACCTGCTCTGCTTTTGCCACAAATTATCCACTTTTATTTTATTGGTGCCTTTTAGATCTCCCCTGGCTAAATCTGCATTATTTTCCATAAACCTAATAATTATTTTGTCTTGTTGATTGTTTTTAGGCTTGCCCCTAAATTTAAAAGACATTGTTTAAGGTAAGGCTGTTTCCATCAAACTTCGGGATAGTAATTTTGGGTAGCTTCAATTTGTTGTAATTTGTCGATGCTTCTGGATTGGACGATTCCTTTTTCCCCTTGGTGGTAAGCTGAACCATAGCATCCTGGACCTGTTCTTCTAGTTGAATATAGGCTTCGATATCATATCCTTGGCTGGTTGGATCGGAAGATGATTCCCAGAGTTGATGGTGAAGTTCCTCGATTTGTGACCAATAGCGATTTATGGTTTGCATCGCGACGTCGTAGTATTGTCGGTTGGTTATAGCATAATCAATCTTGCGCAGATGACGGCACAAGGACTCGATTATGCTGGATTGTTTCCGCATCAGCTTGCTTAGCTCGGAACTGGTGACAATTTCTGGTAATTTATGCTCCACAAACTTGGAACTGTGACCCTCGGTGGTCTGAACCTTTGGCGGTATTGGATTAATTTCTTTGGTTGGCGGCATTCGTTTGGGTTGGGCCCCCTGGGCAATGGAAACAACGTCGTCGTTGTCTGAGTTGTGGTCATCTTCTTCTTCGAAATTGTCTGCTTCATTAGCAGAGGCAATTTTCTGGCGGAAATATTCCTGGTATTTCAGAAAAACATCTTTTATGGTTCCATAATAATTGGTCGCGAAATATTTATGCGACATAGGCAGATCTGGTTGCTGCCTAATGGTGGTATCGGTGTCTTGGAAGCGGCTCCATTCCTCTTCCAGCTGGTTCAATCGTCTCTGGTAATATAGATGGTCCTTCCGCTTCGTGCCATCCTTCTTGTAGTTCCGGATGATGATTTGCAGAGCCTGTCCACTGGTTTCCTGCCTTGCAAACAACTCGTCTAGAGAGAGTGGCATTTCTATGTATGATCAAAACACGCAATGTTTATAAAGAATTTTTTTTTTTTTTAGTTGCAAATGACGGGCTTCAAGTGTTTCACTTGAATCTCGCCGGGGCCTCCAAATGTTTAAGGTAAGGCTCTTTTGCCTTAACTGTATCGGTAATCTAGGTGTTACACCGTGACTACAGAATTGTTGGTTGAATCAGCACATAAACTAATTCAACAGGAGTAAAGGTTTGTTAATGGTTTTAACGAAGTAAAACGCTCAAGCTTCTTGACTAGAATAATTTTAATTTATGAATTCCGATATTTATATCAAAAATTCTTAAGCTACTTACATTATCGATATATTAAACTACATAAAATCAAAAGTAGGCAAAATTGGTTTACTCATCAAAATACATGAAAATCTTATTGACCCGATCATATTACATCGAGCTCGTGCAGGTAAAATTGGCAATTGCAAAAATGTGCAGAATGTGCAAATTGAAAATATGTGCAATAAAATTATTTTTATGTGCGAATATTTATTTCTACAGCCTTGGCCAAAAGTATTAAGCCACCTACTGAATGTCAGGTTTCTTAAGCAAATGAAATGTGGGAATGAAATTGAGTTACACATATTTATAAGTAAGTATTAAACATCAAATTTATTAATATTTTGTAGCCCCCCCCCCCCCCTTGCCCTTATTACCATCTATTCTGTTTGGTAAACTACAAACTAATTTTTTACAATCTTCTGCGGTAATTTTGTTCCATTCTTTTTGATATTCTTTTTGGACAGCCATGGCTTTTTCCTCGCCTTGCACCCTTTTAGGCCAGCTTCCAAAAGTCTTCTTCTGACAGTCCTTGCCGATATTTGTCGTCCTGTGACCTCCGATACCTCAGCAGCCAACTCAGATGAGGTTTTTTTCCGACATCTTAGACTGGATCGAATTAAATTTCGATCCTCACGTAACGAAGTCACTTTTTTTCTGCCCGATTTTGGCCTGTTTTCATGAGAACCAGTAACCGCAAAACGTTTGAGAGTGTGCTCAACAGCGCCACGTGAACACTTTACGATTCTCGCAATCTCCCTCTGCGATTTACCTTCCTCGTGCAAAAATTGGATCCTGCTCCTCTGAAGCAATGTCAACTCACTTGTTTTCGGCATTTTTTACTTTTCAACTACTCTATTCAACACTTCACTGACAACTAACCACGTTTTAAAATTAACCAGGGAAGTTAAGGCTTTTAAACTGTAGTTGATGCATTTATTGAGAAATCCTTAATTACCCTTTACGGCTAATTGGTTACCTGGAATCGTTTTCCGAGTAATTTTTATTACTTAATTTTGGCTAAACACCTGCGACGGAAGCAATAAAAGTAAAAAACCGGGTATTTTTGTCCTTAGTTTTCACAGAATTATAAAAAATTAGGGTGGCTTAATACTTTTGGCCAAGGCTGTACATATGGCTAAGCTTAAATATTTAACAGACATTATTTCCTAAACAAAACAATTAATTGTATAATTAACTTACACTTTTAAAATATAACTCCAACCACTTTTCAATTTCCACTTCACTCAAACGTCGCTATTTCAATACGTCAAAACTTGACGAAAAACGAATTGTGAAACACCGAAATTTCGCTTCCCAAAATGTATTCCACTTTCGAAAACGCAAAGGGAATTTCGGAAACCAAAAATCATTTTTAAGAAATGAATTCATGAAATTTTAGCGAAAGCGAATTCTGGAACATGGGCGTTAGCCTCGGCATAAAAACCCCCTCACCCATCGACATCGTGAACCGGCATCGGCTGCGAATTTTCATATGCCCATAATAATGATAATCCCAGAGTGCATGGGAGCTAAAATGCTTGCCCTACATTGCCTCCACCCCTTCCCCCATATCCTACATGCTGCGCCTTCACGGATTCCTGTGTTGCGAATTCCTCAAAAAAAATTACCAAAAGTGTAATTAGATCGTTTTGTTCCCCTGTCCCTCATAATATATGTAAAACATATACAAATGTTTATAATAGATATGTTTTAGACTCTCCGTTTAGGCAAAGCGTAATATCAGCCTATACCGAAAGATTTTGTACTCAAAATTCTTCCGACTATAGGTTGATACCAGATTGTCCTGCAGCTAATGTCGAAGAAACAGGACTTTCTGGAATATTAGATAATGAAATAACAAACTCAGGAGGTACATGTAAATAATTTGTTTTTGGTAAATAAAATAATCAAGAGATTTTGTTTTTGGTAAATTTCAGAATCAAGAGAACAAGCTGTTGAAAAGGCCTCATGGTTGGAGGCTGACAAGAAGCTTTTAATTTCAATTTACAAAGAAGTGAGGCCTTTTCTAGGGAAAAAAACTGAGGTGAAAAAAAAGTGGGAATGCATCTCCAAAAAAAATGTTGGAAAAGGGTGTTTTTTTTAATGCTGCCCAAGTCGAAGGCAAGTGGAAGAGCTTGGAGCGGAAATACAAAAAAACAATAATTCACAACAATTATCCCATTATCATAATTTTCCAAAGTAGTTAAATAACCCAAAATATAGATAATTCATCCGACACGCGAAACTGGCTGGAAGCGAGTTATTCGTCGAGAAGTGACACAACCTTCGCGCTTGACTTTTCACCCGCTATGTCGCGGACATGAAACGACATATAGCTCAGTGCATTTAGTCGAAAAAAGGGCATGAAATTGCATTTCATGATGGTCAAATTTTTTTTTTTGGAATTTGTTGGGGTACATCTGACAATGTTAAAACCAAGTTTGTGGGGTCGCAGTGTAATGGGAAAAGCCGCCATCTTGAAAAAGAGGTAGAGGTCGTTTATACCAAATAACTCGGTTGTGTGCAATGATAGATAAAAATGATCAATACAAAGTCATTAGAAAATAAAATTATCTACAAAATGAGCCCTTAACGAGGTCTGTAAGTTAATTTGGCTCAAAGTTATGGCCGCTCAAAGTTCGAACTTGTTCGGGTGGTTGAGGTTGAATGCAGTTTTTTGCGATTATCTCGTAAGATATTAATTTGGGTGGGTTAATGCCGATTACCAAACTTATAGTGCTAGTGATTACCTTTAGAATAAGCCCTTAGTCATCGTTCTCGCTTGTATAGTTTGCGAGTAATCCAACGCCAAAGTTCGCACTTCACGTGCCTGAAATAACTGATAACGCAATTTTTTTTGAATATCTCGTTAACGGTTGCTCATATGATAATGTAGTAAATAGCAGAAATACGGGCATTAAAATAGCTTTCAGATGGGCTATTGGCCTAAGCTCTATGTCGTTTCATGTCCGCGACATAACGGGTGAAAAGTCAACAGCGAAGGTTGTGACACTTCTCGACGAATAACTCGCTTCCAGCCAGTTTCGCGTGTCGGATGAATTAGAATTTTATGTAACGCCCTGAATTATCTATATTTTGGGTTATTTAACTACTTCGGAAAATTATAATAATGGGAAATAGTAGCTAAGAATCATAATTTTCGCGAAAACTAAAGCACTCCCTTTCAATATATCATATATTTTTTATTTCGATAAATCTTTAATATAAACAATACTGTGAGTACTTTTTTTGTGGGAGAATACCTTCATCTTCATGTTGACGGTCGAGACACTTCTTAGTAATTTCCCACTTTCTTTGTCTTTTCTTGCACTGCTCCTCTTAAAAATGATTGCAACACCTTTTCTTAAACAGCTTTCACTTGACCTTCACTTAAGTCTCTTTGCACACGTTATGTTTCCCAGATTCCAAAGACAGTCTCGTCAGAAAGTTTTACCTTACATTTCACATTTTATTATTTTCCGCATCTGAGGCAGTCTCATCAGAAACTTTACTTTTAGAACCTCGAAAATGATGATTCTTAGCTACTATTTCCCATTATTATAATTTTCCAAAGTAGTTAAATAACCCAAAATATAGATAATTCAGGGCGTTACATAAAATTCTAATTCATCCGACACGCGAAACTGGCTGGAAGCGAGTTATTCGTCGAGAAGTGTCACAACCTTCGCTGTTGACTTTTCACCCGCTATGTCGCGGACATGAAACGACATAGAGCTTAGGCCAATAGCCCATCTGAAAGATATTTTAATGCCCGTATTTCTGCTATTTACTACATTATCATATGAGCAGCCGTTAACGAGATATTCAAAAAAAATTGCAAACTATACAAGCGAGAACGATGACTAAGGGCTTATTCTAAAGGTAATCACTAGCACTATAAGTTTGGTAATCGGCATTAACCCACCCAAATTAATATCTTACGAGATAATCGCAAAAAACTGCATTCAACCTCAACCACCCGAACAAGTTCGAACTTTGAGCGGCCATAACTTTGAGCCAAATTAACTTACAGACCTCGCTAAGGGCTCATTTTGTAGATAATTTTATTCTCTAATGACTTTGTATTGATCATTTTCAGCCATCATTGCACACAACCGAGTTATTTGGTATAAACGAGCTCTACCTCTTTTTCAAGATGGCGGCTTTTCCCATCACACTGCGACCCCACAAACTTGGTTTTAACATTGTCAGATGTACCCCAATAAATTCAAAAAAAATTTTTTACCATCATGAAAAGCAATTTCATGCCATTTTTTCGACTAATTGCACTGAGCTACTACGCATTTTGTAGAATTATTTTCGGGAAAATAGCTTTGTTTGTTTACTTAAGCTTTGTTCGTTTACGTAAAGTTTTATAAAACTTTATAAAGTTTTATCCCAAAATGCGTTCGTGTACTTTTTGAGCAAGGGAAATTTCACTTCCCCAGGCAGAAATTTTTATTTATTTATTAATTTTTTTTTTTCGCCAAGCAAGGCACACTTAGTCTAAAATTACAAATTAAAACATAAGTAACATTTTGACGTATATTATACGCACTAGTTATTAAGTTTACGTTGTTAGTATGGATTTGAGTCTTTTTTTGTAGGATAATTTATTTATGGCAGGGGTATAGCAAGATCCATAACTGTTAAAGACCCGACAGCATCTGTTGACGGGTTCATTCCTTGCATAGTCGGTACGATGTCTGTATTCCATAAGCAGTTTGGTATGCCTGGTATGTTGAATTTGGTCATTAAATTTAATCCTATTAGAAAGAAATTCTACATTGAGATTTCCGTTCAGGACATCCAAGGTAAAGCACGATATAAGCAACTTACGCCGACAGGACAGGGGCATGAGGTCCAACACTTTGAGTCTCTCTGTGTAGGGTGGTAGACTGAGATAATCTTGGGAGTCGTACTGATTTCTCAGGGCGAAGAGAAGAAATCTCTTCTGAATAGATTCAATCCTGCTACTGCTTACTTGGAATATAGGATCCCAGATCGGGCATGCGTATTCCAGGATTGGACGAACTAGTGAGCAGAAGAGTGTCTTTGTGACTTTTACATCGCCGAATTCCTTAGCCCTTCTTTTTATAAAGCCAAGTAACTTGTTGGCTCTGGCGGTAATCTTATCATAGTGTAGATTGAAGTTCAATTTGTTGTCTAGGACAACCCCTAGCTCCACAATATGGTCGACATGATTTAATATCTTGTCGTTTAGATAATAATAGTGCAGTTGTGTGTTTTTTCTGCGGGAGAAGCTTATTGCATGGCATTTGCTGATGTTAAGATGTAATTTGTTGGTGGTGCACCAGTCTTGTAATGCATTAAGCTTTGATTGAAAAAAGGATACATCAGTTTGGGACTTGATTGTGCTATACATTTTGAGGTCATCAGCGTAGAAAAGATGAGGAATGTTGACTAATTTATCAGGCAAATCGGAGATGAAGATATTAAAAAGAAGAGGACCCAGGTGACTACCCTGAGGAACACCGGAAGTTGCTTCAATTTCGTTGGACAGAAATCCTTGAAATCGCACAACTTGTGTTCTGCCATGAAGGTACGATTTTATCCATTCCAGGGAAGGACCGGAGATTCCAAATTTTAATAGTTTTGCTATTAGAATATGGTGGTCTACTCGGTCAAATGCCTTGCTGAAGTCCGTGTAGACAGGATCAATTTGATGGCCACTCTCCATAGCACAAAGTAGTTCGGAGATAAGAACCATAAGATTTGAGGTGGTCGAACGCCCTTTTCTGAACCCATGTTGTTGCTCGTTAAGGTGTGGGTCGATTACAGGGGCAATCTTGTCGTAGACAAGTTTTTCGAATAGTTTGGGTATTGTTGAAAGTATGGCAATGCCCCTGTAATTGTCAACTGATTTCTTATCACATGCTTTATAGATCGGTGTGAGGAAGGATTTCTTCCATTGTGTGGGAAACTTTCCAATCGATAATGATATATTAAATATAATATGGAGAGGCAATAAAATATGACGTGAGCACCGCTGCAAGAAACTGGGAGGGAGATTGTCGGGACAGTGACCTTTTTTAACGTCAAGACTGTTTAGGCCGGTCATTATATCGTCAAACGACAGGGATATATTATTTATGAGGGAGGAAGCGTCAGTGTGCATATCAGTCGAGATAGTGTGCACTGTGCTGGATTTGGGGCAGAAAATTTCGCTGAACCTATCAGCAAACATGTTAGAAATTTCTTGAGGGCACGAGGAGTGTTTACTACCGTTTGTCATTGATGTCGGGTAGCCTGAGGTCTTTCGTTTTATATTAACGAAATCG
This sequence comes from Thereva unica, assembly GCA_949987705.1. NCBI lineage: Eukaryota > Metazoa > Arthropoda > Insecta > Diptera > Therevidae > Thereva > Thereva unica. Next base: position 44,250,812 of record OX465282.1, on the reverse strand, counting down.
AAGAATTTTTTAGGGTCTTTTACGATGCTGACACCAACAGAATTAATGTATGTGGTATAGGCCTCACGTGACCTAAGATTAAACTCAGAGGCTAACCTAGTGTATTCTATTTTTAATTCCGCGCTAATGCTGGTGTTCTTTCTAATCATATTGTATAATTTATTTCTCTGGTTACGTAGAGAGCGAATATTTTTGTTTAGCCATGGTTCAGATAGTTTATCCCTTTTTTTAATCTTGGGTACATATTTGTCGATGATTTTATAAATAGTAGTGTAGAAGCATGACACTACTTCGACAAGGTCAGCACATGAAAGCCTGCGTTCCCAGTCGACTAGGGATAATTCAAGATTAACACTGTTAAAGTTTGCATTTTTAAAGTCATAAACAATTGAATTATTGTATGACTTGAGATGATTCGATGCAGAATAAAGCTCAATGGACCACGCGGTATGGTGAATAGAATTACTGAAAAGGTTGACCTCATCGGAAGCAGGTAGGATATTAACCTCCTCGTCTGAGTTGGTGAAAACTAGATCTAGCCATTTGCCGCGAGAGTTTGGTTCTCTGAGAATTTGATGTAGACCGTTGCCATAAAAAGTGTCGATAAGCTTTATATCGATTACATTGACAACATTAATTGGAAGTAATTTATTATCTTCCTCGTCGGGGATGAACGATAGATTAGGACGATTAAAATCTCCTAAAACAAATATATCGTCGTTGCCGCAGAGTGTCTCGTTAACTTCATCTAATAAATGAATTAATTCATCATATTTAGATTCGTCAGAGTTGGGAGGTATATACAAGGTGCCGAAGATTACATGTTTCTTGTCCGATTTTACTTTTATGAAAACATGTTCAAAAGATTGTGAAGGATTGGTCGTGATTAGTTCACTAGTCAAGGGGTCTTTGATGGCTATTAGTAGGTACTCCACCACCTCTTGAGAGACCTGTGCAATTATAGTCCCTATCACATCTATAAATTGACCAGCTGGAGTCTAAAATCTCCTCATTCAGAAAAGAATCATTTAACCACGTTTCCGTGATTACGAGAACGTTAAAATGACACGATTTTGAATCGATAAACAGGTTATTCAGTTTCCCTCTCATACCGCTGCAATTATGATAGAAAAGGTTTATGTTCGCAGGTGGGTTAGGTTTAGGGGGGAGAGTCGCACGTGAGTGAGGTTTGCGGGGAAGAGTCGAAGTGGGATTAATAGGTGGAGAGCTGACTAGTTATGGGCGGTAGTATTTATTCCTTTCGTCGCGGCTTTTTTGGAGCTGGGATACATGAAGAGATCTTACATGAGAAGCGTATGTGGAGAGGTCTTTACTTACTTGCTCCGAGGTAATTTGGAAATGCTCATGATATTTCGTATAAAGCGAGAGCAGAGTGTCCCGATCAATAGGTACCCCTTCCTGTTGGATCGAGATAATAAGACTAGTCCTGGTTTTACCATTTATACAGGTAGAGTCAGGTTTATTATACATGTATGAAAGGAAGAGCCGAACATTATCGTAGACCCGCCATTCTCTCAAACGGGAGAGTAAATATCGACTTTCGGATGAAACTGCCGATATTACGGTATTTTTTACAACCGGAGGCTGTAATGGATTTAAGAAGGGTGGTTTGGATTTGGGGTTGTTGGATCGGGACTCAGAAGAATTTTCCGGTGTTAGTGTTATACCAATACTAGGCTGCAATTGTAGCGGGTTTGATAGAGATCGATTGGTGGGGACCTCACGCTCAGAAGAGCCCGCTGGTGTTATACCGACGGTAGACTGACTGAGGCGGAGATATAGATTGATTGCTGGGGATCTCGTTGACATCAGCAAAGGAACGGCCACCGACGACAATATGGCTGCGGGAAAAATTAAGTAAGTAGTCAAGAGATTGCTTTTACTAATTGGTGTGCGGAAGGTGGAGGATGTGCTGGGTGTAATATTGGAAGAACTATAGTTAGTAGGAGTGTTGTTAGATGATATTGCGGAGGATTTGTGGGATGTGCTGGGTGCGGTATTGCTCCTATAAGATCTATAATTAGTAGAAGTGCTTTTAGAGGGTATTTGTTGTACTAGTGTTTTGGATGCTTTTGATTGAGTGATTAATCCTAGTTTTAGTAAATTCTTTTGTGGAGTATCTTATTAGTTTTCTTAGTTCTATTACTTAAGCTATTACTCAAACGGTAGAGGGTTAAGTTCTTCCATTTAAAAGTATCTGACATTGGGTTGAAAAACAGCCATTGATATCTGGTAGGCATGACGACCTTAAAGCATAAAGTTTGTAAAGTTTCTGCCCACAAAAATTCGGGTGGTTTAATTGTACTGTCAAATTTATATTGTTGACAGTTTTCAAATGACAAGTGTCCTTCATTTCACAAGTGCAATTTCCTTGCGAGTATGGAACCGAATATAACAATTCAGTGCTCACCAAGAACGTTTGCGAGGATAAAAAATGGTTAGAAAATTAATAAAGAGTTCAAAATAAAACTTTCTAATTTTAGATCCGCAGAAATTTCAGGAACTTGTTCCGTCCACTGCCCAAAATATTGTTACTTCGCAATTCCCAGATAGTGAAGGGGAGAATGAACAACAGGACTTCTTTGAAGACAGTAAAAGCTCATGGCTTGAAAACGCCACTAAGTTATTGCTGACCTTAGTGGCTGACATGAAACCTAAAGTCGGCAAATGCCAAAAATTGAAAACTAAAAAAAATGTGGCAGGCAATAGAAGATAAATTTCACGAATCTGGGTATAATTACTCAGCAACGCAAATAGAAAACAAATATCGTGCGCTGGAGCGGCGTTTTAAAGAGGTGAAACTAAACAACAAGCGCACAGGAAGGGCTAGGCTTACTTTCCCGTACGAAAAGTACATTTACTTTGTAGCAATATACTTTCTTTTATTAACCCTTAACTATCTTTTAGAGAACTGTCCGAAATGCTCCAGGACAACGCTGCTGTTAATCCGGAGGATTTGTTAAGTGATGCCGATATAGATAAAAAACTTCAAGTTGTAGTAAGTAAATTGATGAATTTGTATATCAGTTATTCAATTTTTATTTTTAGTAAAGGTTTTGCAAGTACATCAAGACCATCCTCGGCAAGGAAGAGGAAAATTTCCGTGGCGGACCAATTAGAAGCTTTAAATAAGCAGCGGAAGGAGGAAGCAGCTGAAACCAAAACATATAGAGAAGAGGTGCTGACAATGTTAAAAGAAGCTGCAAAATAAAAAAGTGCCCGCGATGAAAAAAAAGACAACTTTTCGAAGAAAAAAATGACTTACTGAAAACTTTAATTCTTTCGTTACATAGAAAATAATTAAAACTACAACTTTTTGAAGAAAAAAATGAATTTATAAAAACTGTAATTTTGTTGAATTTCTTTTTATAAAAACTTTTATTTTGTTGAATTTCTTTTTATAAAAACTTTTATTTTATTGAATTTCTTTTGTTAAATAGAAAATAATTAATTTAAACCTTCAAATAAATTTATTTAATTTTGCAATATCCAAGCTATTTCACTCAAGCGATTCAAGTGAAGAGGAATTTGATACCATTGTATCGAAATACACGGATGTGGAATTTAGGAAACATTTTAGAATTTCCCCAAAACTTTTTAGCGCTAATCAACAGAATTCGGAAAATCGGAAATATACTCGATATTGAGGGACGACAAAAAAAAAACCTCCGCAGAAAAGCACATCCTAGTACTCCTGGGGTTTGCTGGTCATGAAGCTGCTTGCTTCAGAGATATCGGAGACCGCAGTGCCACAAATTAAAAACAAAAAAAAACGAGTGTGCGTAGGACCACACTTTAGAAGTGTTAACTTCTATGGGTAGTCTAAATGTCCAAATCAATCTTAATACAAGACGATAAGGATTAATATATTTTATTTATGAATATTCTGTTAAAGTTTATTTAATTGTTACTTATATCCACTCACTCCAAAATGTGTTGCAATGTTTTGGAAATTAAAATATTTGTCTTAAACTTATCACACAAAGATCGGACGATGGATGACTGGGAAAATGTAGTTTTTATTAAAAATAGTAGCTAATATATAGTAATAAATACATAGTGCATAGTTAATAGGTAATATGTAGTACATAGTACACAGTACATATCGTTGGGTTGATGCAATAGTCACGAAACAGAAATTTTTGCTATTTTAAACATTGTGCAAATATGCAAAAAAAGTCATATTATATTCAGCCAAAGTCACGGATCTAAATTTTTATGGGAATCTACTGGATTCAATTTAAATTTTTTCAGAACCAGTAAAATAAGTAAAATTAAGCGATTTATATTTATATCATAAACATAAATTCAAATATATGTTTATACATTAAAGATCAGAAACTTAATGGCTGAGATAACTGAGATAATTAACAAAGAAAACGAGCAGCTACGAAGTTTTTCAACACGGATTTTCCCTACTGGAATACTACCCCAGATATGTACGTAAAATACAGACGCGCAGTCGAATAGGCGAAACGCCGAAACGTATTCCATGCCGCCGAAAGCGATTAATCCAAGCAAAATATTTAAATATTGCAGCCATTTAGCTGGCTAGAGCATGGCAACTTTTAGTCGAGGTCCAGCAACAGACAGCAGCGATGGTCACGCGCATTTTTGCTTCGCACCCGTTTCTGGGCACTTGTGCCTATGCAGCTGGCTAGAGCATGGAAACTTTTGGTTGAGCTCCACTTACAAACAGCAGCGTATAATTATATGTGTGCGAGGCAAAATATCCCGCGCTTGGTGAGAGGGATTGGGTTTGAATGTTGCAATGCAGAAGCTGCTCTCAGCATTCGTTTTATATTCTCGCGCCGCTCTCAAAATTCATGTCATATTCTCGCACGCCATCGCACACAGCAGCGAATGTGTGCGAGAGGATGAAATGAATGCTAAGAGCGGCGTCTGCATTGCGAAAATAGGAAATGAATGGGTGCGAGAATATGCCATGGATTTTGAGAGCGGGTCTGCATTGCGACTTCATTTCATCCTCTCGCACACATTCGCTCTCACCAAGCGCGGGATATTTTGCCTCGCACACATATAATTATACGCTGCTGTTTGTAAGTGGAGCTCAACTAAAAGTTTCCATGCTCTAGCCAGCTGCATAGGCACAAGTGCCCAGAAACGAGTGAGCAACAAAGTGCGCGTGTCGCCATCATGTGTCCAGAACAGAGTGCCCAATTTGGATGCGGCCAGTAAAACTCAGCATACAACTACATGTAAACGCCCTGTGCGTGAGCCCCATTCAATGCTCCCAGTTTCTTAGAATTTTTACGAATTTTTATGGTTTTGTAATTTTCAGTTTTTTCTTGGGTTCCTCAGAATTTCTAATAGTTTTTTAGTCGCTGGGATTTTCTGAAGTTTGAACAAGACGACTTTTTTCAATAATTTTTTAGGGTGTCGCAAAATAATGCTTAGACACACAATTGAAAAAGAAATCCTGTTGGAATTTTCGAAAAATCGCAAATTTGTTTCCCTAGCATAGAAGTGCGCCTTTTGTGTTAGAAGGGTAACACTATTATTATTAATAATAAGATTAGATATAAGTTTTATGTAAATAATCAGAGTAATAATTCGTTGTGACTAAATTAATGTAATAAATGTAATGTGCAATTCATGTAAATTTTATCACAAATGGTAGAAAACTCCCCAAACCTGAAAATATTCGGGAAACCCTCAAGTGAAATATTTTGCGACATGCTAAAAAACTATTGAAAAGTCGTCCTCTTTAAATTTCAGAAAATCCCGACGATTACAAAACTATCAGAAATTCTAAGAAACCCTAGATAAAATTGAAAACCATAAAAAGTAGACAAAATTCTGAGAAACTGGGATGAGCTCGAGCATTTCAAAGGGGGCTCACGCACAGGGCGTTTACGTGTAGTTGTATGCTGAGTTTTACTGGCCGCATCCAAATTGGGCACTCTGGTCCAGAAACGGGTGTAGCAACAAAATGCGCGTATCGCGAATTCTTTGTTTTACCCCCAGCGAAAAAGTGCCAAACGCGCCTAAAGAAGTTAACACTTCAAAAATGTGGCTGGAGATTCAGAATAAATTGCAGGAATCGGGATATAATTATTCTGTGACCCAGATAGAAAATAAATACCGTGCGCTGGAGCGGCGCTACAAAGAGGTTAAATCAAACAACAACCGCACAGGGAGAGCTACACTAACTTGTCCATTCGAAAAGTACAGTTCGTGTTTATCTGCATACTATTTATTAACAAACCTTAACTATCTTTTAGAGAGCTGGGAGATACATATATTAAAAGACAATGCCGCCGTACATCCCGAGCATGTGTTAAGGGACGAGGACATTGACACAAGTCTACTTGCGGAAATTGCGCTGGAACCTGATTCTTGTAGTAAGTAAATTAATGGATATTTATATAATTGATTTATTTTTTTCTACTAAAGGCTCTGGAAGTACACCAAAACCAAAAAAAATAAAACTTCTTTGTCTGATCGATTGGAGGCCTTGAGCATCCAACGGAAGCAGGAGGCGATAGAAACCAAAATATACAGGGAACAGGTGCTTACCATTCTGAAAGATACCGCCGTTACCGAAAAACGAGGGTGATGGAAAAAAACGGAAAATATTAACAGAAAAAAATGAATTATTAAAAACAATAATTCAATCAATAAACACATAGCAATATATTTAAGAATCCTTATGTACTAAGAATGAATATAATTAAAAATACATATATTTAATTTTGCAATATCCAAGCTATTTCATTCAAGCGATTCAAGTGAAGATGAATTTGATACCATTCTATCGAAATACACAGATGTCGAATTTAAGGCCGGGACACACATATCCGCACCGCATGACGGCCGTGTGTCGGACAACACACAGCGGATTGTCGGTAAAATCCGGGACACACATATCCGCACCGCATCCGCACCGCATGACGGGCGTGTGTTGGAAAACACACGGAGAAAAAGTAAACAAGGGAAATTTTACCAGCCAGTCCGCACCTCCGTGCCCGCACCGTGTGAAACTAGTTTAGTTTAATTTTTACGCGGACACGGTGAGGACGAGAAGAAAAAAAATGAATGCAGAAAAGCTAATTGAAGAAGTGAGAAAATTTCCGATGCTCTACGACCCCTCGCACGAAAAATACCGAAATGCGGAATATAAAGATCGTGTATGGAAAATAGTTTCTTCAAATACTTTCTATTCTGATACTCTAAAAGATGAAAGTCTTGTGTACTCATTCCTGTACTAAATTAATAAATAATAATAATAATAATAAATGTGCAGGCTGAGGGTAAGTACCTGGTCTGTTTTAAACTGCATATCTTGAAGAATAGGCCGCATTCGAAAATTCAGACAGCTGCGCAGATATGGCAGTATCGCAGTATCGTCTGCAAAACATTGTATATATGTACATACATGTGTATGCCCGGCTGCAACGGTTTGATTTATTTTGAATGATGTACTGCAAATTCTGCGTGAATTTTTGAATGCAGCCATAAAAATACAATTTTGTAGTTATAAAAAATTTAATAGAAATAGAAATGATTTAATTAATTTACTTTAATATTATAATGATTCTTTGATCAAATTAAAAGGGCGGTTTGTTCTTGCCACTCCACAGTACCCTCTGGGGAATTAAAAAAGTGTGTGAATTGATCTCTTACACTAAATGCTTCTTGTTTTTTTTTTTTTTTTTTTTTTTTTTTAATGTGATAGTCTAAGCTCAGGTGTCACCCTTTGTACTACGAGTACGTCATGTCGTTTAGGTCATGGTGCAATGTCCAGTAGTAAGCTTAGCTCGAAAGATAGAGAGAAGGACATAATAGGTTAGGGGGAGTCAAGGCGGTGTTGCAGAAAGTGGCGATGAACCTTGCGTTTGAACTCTTGGATGTTGTATGAGTTCGGGAATACCGTCTTTGGAAGGTTGTTCCACAGACGAGTGGTTCTTGTTATAAACGAATTTCTAGATCGGAGTGTGCGCGAAGATATGGGCTGTAAACTGTGTGTGTAAACTTGTGTAGCTCTTCCTCGACGGCGAGGTAATATCTGAAGATTACGTGGAATTTCTTGTGTCGAATCAATTATTTCAGTTTGTTGAGACACATCACAGCTTTCAGCCTTTCGAATAAAGTTGTGCAAGATACATGCCGCAAGTACGGGTGAACCTTCAAGCGGTCACATGAAGATACGAAATTTTTGGGTCAAAATGCCAAATGCGTTTTCAGATAACCTTCTTGCCCTGCTCAATCGGTAGTTGAAAATTCTTTTTTCATCAGTCAAGTCTCTTCCTGGATATGGTCTCATGATGTTAGTTATAAGAGGAAAAGCTTCATCGCCGACTATAACCATAGGCAGGTCAATATTTGTTCCAGGTAAGGTTTGATTCTTGGGATATTCCGTTTATCGTTCTGTAGTTGCATCGTTCAAAGTTGTATTGGATGGCGTCAAATCCGCATCCCACCCGATCTCTGCGGGGGTCCCCCAGGGGTCAATTTTATCACCGGCCCTATTTCTCATCTTTATAAATGACCTTCTTTCAATCCCCTCCAACCCACTTCTCAGCTTCGCTGACGACGGTACTCTACGTTACTCGTACAGCGTCGATACAAGACAGACTCATGACAGATCCTGTCTTGATGATCGCGAACTAATGTCCAACTCTATTAATAACGACATTGAACTCATTCTAGAGTGGGGAAAGAAGAATCGTGTTGAATTCAACCCCGACAAAACCAAGTACTGTCTTATCTCCAAAAAGAAGCTCAACACCTCTCCACCCTTGAGAGTGGATGGAGTACAACTAATGGCAGACCCATCCTTACACATCTTAGGCGTGACAAGTGACTTATGTACAAGGACTTGCGATGGAATGACCTCATATTCCAAATCGCCAAACAAGCATCCCAGTGCTTGGGATTTCTTAAGAGGTGCAAGTTCCTCCTCCAGCCATCGGCCCGTGCTGTTATTTATAAATCCTACATTCGGCCTCTTCTCGAATATAACTCCCTCGTTTGGGGCGGCGCCCCAATAACCACTTTGGCATGGTTAGATAAGGTGCAAAAAAGGGCGCTCAAGTTAATTGATGACGACACCGCCTGCTCCACCATCGACCCCTTGAGCCACCGTAGGAATGTAGCAGCACTGACAAAATTTTATCGCTACTATCATAGTGACTGTTCCTCCGAGTTAAACGCTCTCCTGCCTCCACGGCAATCTTATACCCGCAACACCAGATTAGCCCACTCGTCTCATTCCCTTCACCTGCAACTACCCCTTTCACGCACTCAACAAGACATGAATTCGTTTGTTAATAGAACAACTCGACTGTGGAATAACCTCTCGCAGTCAGTATTTCCGAACTCCTACAACATCCACGAGTTCAAACGCAGGGTTCATCACCACCTTCTTCAATACCCCCCCGTACCTTTTAATCCTTAACCTATACCCCCCCCCCCCTCATCCCTCACCGTACTAAGCTTACTGCTAGACATTGCACCATGACGTGACAAATGACATGACGGACTAGTAGTACAAAGGGTGACTCCTGAGCTTAGCACTGCCACATAAAAAAAAAGTGCTTTTCCAAAATTAGAGTTAGACAACATACCACCATCTGAGTTTCTTCCATAAGCCCCTACATCTACAACAATGAAATTGTAACATGGATCGACCAGAGCCAAAATAACATTAGAAAACGTTTTCTTGTAGTTCCAGTAGAGACTCCCCGACAACTTTGGGACTTGTATTGTTACATGTTTTCCATCCAGTGCCCCTATACAGTTGGGGAACTGCCACTTCTCCCAATATTCATGAGCAATAGATTTCCACATTTCTTCATTTGGCATAGGCATTACTTCGTTTAAAAGTACCTCTATTATCGTTCTGCAGGTGTGGTGAACAATAGAAGCAACTGTCGATTTTCCCAATTTGTAGCTGAAAGATATAGTCTTGAAGGTATCGCCAGTGGCTAGAAACCTAAAGAAAAAATAATAAATAAATAAAACTAATTTTATGGAGGTTAAATTAGATTTCTTGTAGGGGGAGTGGAAGACTGTAAGAAACGATGGAGTTCCATGCGAGATCAACTACGTAGGTCACTTCAGAAAAGAAAAACGAAATCTGGACAGGCTGCTAACAAACATAGCAAGTATAAGTATGAGGACATTCTCACATTCTTGATACCTTATCTAAGCGAAAGGGATGGCCTAACTAATGAACCCTCAGCGGGCAATGAAGAGAATGATGGTCCCGAAAGTACTGCTAATTCGCAGGACACACAAACACAAGATACATTTACTGTAGAAACACAACGAGAAAAGGCCAGCAATGTTGACGAACATAACCCTGAAGATGAATCAGGCACTATTAATGACCCAAATACGCGGGCAACAGTTTCACAGAATAAGGTGTCAGCAGAAAGACGTAAGTTTGCCATTCCTTCGGCAAGCAAAAGGAAATTCTCAGGACGTGAGGTGAAACCACAAGACTCCCCAGCAAGTCAGCTTATGGCTTACATCCTAGCAGAGAAAGAAGCTGAGAAAGCAAACACGGAAAGATCACAAACCAGCAAACAGGATCCAGTTGATGCTTTCTTGTGTGGAATCGCGCCTGTTCTAAAATCTCTCAACCCTATTCTGCTCAATGAAGCCAAAGGAAAAATTTTTGGTGTTGTGCAGGAATTAGAATTCAGGCAATTACAAATGAATGCAAGTGGTCAAGGAACATCTAGTATACCATCATACTCTACGCCCCCTACACTGCGATCAGAATGGTCACCACCGTCAACAGCTTCATCTGCTTCAACAGAATCCGCAAATGTTGAACAACAGCCATATTTTCTATTGCCTTAGCTCTCACACATTTTCCCGGTCATAAAACAGTATTCAATAATAACACAACAACGATATTAGATATTAATCTGTCAAGTGAAATTTTTAAAGCTTTGAAAGTTTTCAGATATTTAAACTTTGAATTTTTTTTTGGTTATTTTGTATCTTGTAAATTACTTTTTACTAAAAATAAATTATTAATAAGTTTGGGGGAGTCAAATGAAATTCGTGCTAGGAAAGGACTAAGAAATTTTTGTTATGTTTTTAGCTTGAAGAATGTATGATTTTTTTTAAGTGTCTGGGGGTTTTAGCGAATTCTAAAAGAGCAAAGATATTTTTTAACGCTAAGGGCTATCCAAGATATTGTGTAGCAACAACACTAGATGATGGTAAAATAGTACTTAGCGGGGGCCAATCACGTCGGGGTCACCAATTTAGTTGCGTGTATTAAAAATTCACTTTGTTTTTTTATATATAAAACTTTATTTATTGTTAAATTATTCGTCAATGGTTTATTTTAGATTATCACTTATGTACATATATCTGTATTAATTTTATTCACTAGGTGGACCGGCTCTATGCGTGTATACCAAAAAGACTTTTCTTGCTCGCTGTGTAAAACGGAAGTGTGTTGTCGGGATAGATCACCGATCGGTGATCTAGGCGTTTTTAATATAGATCGATCTAGCCGATATTTGATCGGTTTCGATTGCAGTGGCTTGTGTGAACTTATAGTGGTTCTGTTCTACACGGCCACTACAAAGGGTGGTCTTGCTTAACAATAAAATAAACACTATACATATAGTAAAACCCTGCTTATTATTTTTTGAATGCTTACATACCTCAAACATACCGCCAAACGTTGTGCAGGCGTTATTGATTGCCTCCAAAATGTGTCTTGTTTCCTCAGCTTCCCCTGAAGTTTCAGTTGCAGTTGGTTGAATGTGTCCTTCGACATTCTAAAATATTCATAACACTTAATGTCATCGCACTTCAGATGAGGCAGCAGCGAGACGAATTCCTCTTCAACAAATCTTTTCTTCCACGCATTGTGGACCCACATTCTTCTTCGGCGACGATTTCTTTTCCAATTAACATTTTCTTCCTCCAATGCTAATGCCACCATTGCTAACTCACTGTTTGAAAATTGTTTCAACATGACCACGTCTAAGCACAAAACGACTGCTGAGCCGAAAGAAAAACTAAACTCTAGTTTGATGCGGTGCGGATGCGGAGCGGACGCGGTGCGGGCGCGGGAAGGTGGGGACTGACTGCTAAAATTGCATTTGTTTACTTTCTCTCCGTGTGTCGTCCGACACACGGTGCGGATGCGGTGCGGACGCGGTGCGGATATGTGTGTCCCGGCCTTTAGGAAACATTTCAGAATTTCTCCAAAACTTTTTCACGCCATCTCAACAGAATTCGGTAAAAGTGAAGTATATTCAGTACAGAGGGATGACAAAAAAAACCTCCCCAGAAAAGCACATCCTAGTATTCCTGGGATTTGCTGGTGATGAAGCTGCTTGCTTCAGAGATATCGGAGACCGCTTTGATTTTACATAAATATATTTAATTTTGCAATAACCAAGCTATTTCATTTCTTCTGATTTTTGCGCGGCTGGTATTTTGTTGCTCAAAAGGAACTTCTTCTTCATTATCCGTAGAACTCGGGACAATTTCAGGTTCAGTAAACGGCAAATCTTCTTCATCCGCTAAATTATGTAACACGCAGCACGCACGAATGAAATGATTAATTTTCCGCACTCCACGCAATTTACATCCGTATAGCTGCCTAAACCGTTGCTTCAGAATACCGAAAGTATGCTCCACAACCACCCTACATGAACTTAGTTTTCTGTTGTAATTTTTCTGTCGTTTAAATGTCCGTTATCACGATACGGAGTCATTAAATTTTCCAATAGAGGATATGACGAGTCTCCCAGTATTAAATAATCTGTAAATGAATATGTAAATTATATACACAATAATAATATATTATTACACCTTACCTCCACATTTTTCATTTATTTTTGGATATATACTAGAATTTTTCAAAACACGACTATCGTGCGTGGATCCTGGATATCCCACGATAATATTAATAAATTTTCTTTTATGATTTGCAATGGCTTGTAATTGAATACTGCAACGCCCCTTACTGTTTATGTAGCTGTCTTTACCTCTAGCTGGCGGTTCAATGTTGTTGTGAGTGCCATCAATAGCCCCTAATAAATACATTATTTTTAAAATTCACATTAAAGTTCACACAAATTTTACTTACCAATAATATTTGGGAAACCAGACTTAATTTTCTTCCAGGTGGTTTATGGATTCACGTGGTGTGGTGAACACCCTTAGAAAGGGGTAGGGTGTCCCTTATTTTTCAAAGTTTTTATTTTCTAACACATAGGTCCCAGTTTTGTTCATTTACCCCTAAAACACACGAAAATAAATTTTTGCCTTATTTGGAGCATGGGAATCCGTGCCGACTTGCATAGGAACATTGTACATACAAGTTGCGCGGAAGTGGGCCGCGTGTTTGCTCTATTGATCAATTAATCTCGGCTTTTCGGCTTGTTTTATATTTCGATGATGTCTCTGCGGTAAGACCTATGGGGTGCGACAGCGAGGGAGGCCCAACCTTCGCTGGAAGGATGGCGTGGACCAGGACGCTCAGAGTTTAGGGATGCCAAACTGGATGACATCGGCTCAGAATCGGGACCGGTGGAGAGAACAGTTGCGCGAGGCCAGGACCGGATCCCGGTTGTAGAGCCGTTAAAGAAGAAGAAGATGTCAGTGGAACTAAGAAGCACTAAAAAAAGTATTTTCTTGGTTGGTGAGGTAAAACACCAAATAGCGGATGCAAAATTACCGTGTAACCGTCAGGTTCTCGCAGTTCTATTTTTTAACATCCTCGAAGTTAAATTGACTGTTAGTAAAAAAAAAGCGCAAATCTTGTTATTCGGGAGTGCATTATATTCTGGGAAAAGGCTAGAATACCTACTAAAGTTCTTCCCAACTGTGTGAAGAAGCTTGTGAATCTTTATAAAGTCTGGAGAGAGCTGCAAAAAAACTGCAAAAAAACTGGGGGTTTTTATAAACGCCGCGAGGAGGATTTCCAAAGGGAATTGGATAATTTATTCGATATCGCACACGCTGACGCCCTTGAAACAATGATAATAGAAGAAGATAAAATTTTTCTACAAAAACAAAGAGAGCCAAGGCGTGTGGGCTTCTTAGCTGGTATCACTGACATATAGAATGGACTGCTTATGAGAAATTCTTCATGGCACCAATTTGTTCCATAGGCTAAAAACCTTTTTTCACTCCATGTAAACACCGGAATCACTTTTGAAATTTACATTTTTTTAAATACGTACTTAAAACATTAAAACAACACAAATATTTTGTTTAAAAAAATTAATAAACACTATTTTCACTTTTTCACCTTTTAAAATGCCTTTTTTTCATTAAATTGCAAATTTTATGTGTATCTGATTTAAGTTCTTAACGCCTGTCTTAGCAACTGACATTCTGTATGTCAAAATCCGGGGGCTTATGGGGAAAAGAGCAAAAGATATAAACATCACTATACCCGTCTATTTTTTTCTAATTGATTTAACGCAAAAGATATAAACATCACTATACCCGTCTATTTTTTTCTAATTGATTTTATTTCTGAGTGCTTCTGTCAGTTTGGGGGCTTATGGATGAGCGAGCGACTATACCTTTTTGGTGCCATCGGTTTGTATGGGAATAATTGCTGATGAGCAGTCCATTATTATATGTCAGTGGCTGGTATAGACAAAAAGTTAGTTAAGAAGGAAGAAAGGGCAAAGCAGAGAAATCTAGAAGAAGAGAATAGGAGACTCAGGTAAATGTATGCAGAGAGCTCATTGGCATCTTTTACTGCACACGGGTTTATACCACTCGATCAATCTACCAGCTCTGAACAAAGCCTGGAGGAACCTTTGCCTGGCGCATCTCAATCTGTAAGTTCTGTAACTTCTACAAAAAGGGGAAGGAAAAATTTGGTCACCCCTAAGTTAGTTGCAGCTTTAGACAGATGTCAACTAAGCATAAGGGACTCTGTTTATATACTTCAGGCTGTAGTAGAAGCACTAGGTCTTAGTTGCGATGACTTTTCAGTAAACAAATCTTCTATTCAACGCATTCGAACTCAAATGCGAAAGAATAGAGCGGAATCCATAAAATCCGATTTTCAGAATAACGTGCCCGAAGTAGTTACCGTTCACTGGGATGGAAAATTGTTACCTGGCCTGGATGTAAGAAGTGGTAAAGAAGAACGCCTGCTGATCCTTATTTCATTTGGTGGGAAGGAGCAACTGCTTGCAGTACCAAAACTGAATAGCTCTTCTGGCAAAGATCAAGCTAAAGCTGTTTCAAAAGCGCTTTATGATTGGAACCTAAATGATAAAGTACAAATAATGTGCTGTGATACGGCAGCGGCTAATACAGGCCGCTTGAATGGAGCTTGTGTGCTTTCAGAAGAAGTACTAGAAAGAGATCTGCTATTTTTTGCTTGCCGCCATCATGTTTATGAACTGGTACTTAAAAGCGTATTTGAATCAAAGATCCACCAAGTCACTTGCAGTCCCGATATTCCACTGTTCAAAAAATTTAGAGACAACTGGGAGAACATTAATCCAAATGTTATCGAAACAAGCACTGACTTTGTCAAAGAGCATCTTTGTGACGCGACCATTAATGGATTGGTAACGTTTTTTAACAAAGAACTGCAAAAATCCCTCATGCGTGAAGATTACCGTGAACTGGTCGAGCTATCTGTTATTTTCTTGGGAGGAGATAAGGAGAGTAAAATTAAAATCAGACCTGGCGGAATGCATCAAGCGCGATGGATGGCAAGAGCTATTTACTCTTTGAAAATATGTTTACTGCAGTCTCAGTGCAAAATAAGCGTTAAGGACAAACGAGCATTGCAAGATGTTTGTTTATTCATTGTGGCAGTGTATGTGAAGCCCTGGCTTGGATGCAGTTTGGCCGTGAAGGCGCCGAATCAAGATTTGCGCTTTTTAAAGAAGTTGAAAGAGTATGAAACAGTTGACAAATTGATTTCCAAAGCGGCCCTGAACAAGTTCAGTCAACACCTGTGGTATTTATCAAAGGAGATAGTCGTATTATCACTTTTTGATGATGAAGTTGATGAACAAACAAAGGCGAATATTGTAGCGAACTTTCAAAGAGAAAGTTTATATGATTTTGGGAAAAGATATGTTCCATCGAAGGAAGAGATGTCTGGTTCTTTGTACGGTGAGAGTTTTGTTTGATTTATTATTTTAAATTGTAATAATTTTCTTGTGATGCTAATTTTACTTATTGTTTTAGTGAAAACCTTAAGTGATTTCGTTTCCATCAACAGCACACATATCTTTTCGCGATTAAAAATTGATAAAAGTTTCCTCCAAGAAAATGTTTCTTCGCGGAGAGAAAATGTAGCTTATGTGGAAGCTAAAAACCACTTTTTAAGCTTAAAAGCAGTTAATGACACTGCTGAAAGAGCTGTGAAACTAATACAAGACTTTCACGGTTTAATTACTGCACAGGAAGAACAAAAACAGTTCTTGTTACCCTGTGTGCAAGAACATAGAAAGCTATATCCAGACTGTAAAAAAGAGACATTAAAAAGAAAGTATCCTGAATAATTAAGGTGCTGATAGACGATGAGAATATTCTCATGTAAATGCTCTCGCGAGAACAAAACTTCGCTCTTCTTGCCGTATAAATAGACATGAGAATACGTTATTCCTCTCATGGAAGTATTATCAAGCGCTCTCTTGAGAATCTCTCTCTCATACGTGTAAATAGATGCCATAGGAATATTCCAATAAGATTTCGTGAGAATTCATTCTTTCCAACATGTTGGAAAGAACGATTGTTCTCACGTTTTCTCTTATTATTGTTTCGTGAACTTAATTTGCAGGCGGATGTGTTTTGTTGTGGGTTATTTTTCATGGCGGAAAGCAAGGAGAAAATACAATTAAGAAATAAGGAAGTAAGTAAAACAGTATTATTTGGAGATAAGCAAGTTTTATTTAAATTAAACATAACTAATATATACAGGCATTGCCGGAAAAAAAATTGAACAAATGTTTGCCGCATATGAGGAGAACGAATGCCTCTGGAAGAAAAGCCATGCAAATTATTTCAGGCCCCACGGACACCTTGAACAAAAAGTCGCAGAAACTCTCGGCTGCTCGGTGGCGGAAATGAAGGCAAGGTGGACTTCGATGCGCCAAACTTTTATGAAAAATTTGAAAAAGGAAAAGCAAGTTGGAAAAAGTGGCGCAGGCTTTTCCAAGTTCAAAAAGTGGAGTCGAAAATGGCCTTGCACACTTCATCGACTATACCTACTATCGTACACGATGGGATATGAAACACAGCAGACAAAGTATTAGGTATAAGCTGTCACATAAAAAATATAAAGTGAAGTTAAATAACATACACACACTAAATTAAACCTAGAT
This sequence comes from Thereva unica, assembly GCA_949987705.1. NCBI lineage: Eukaryota > Metazoa > Arthropoda > Insecta > Diptera > Therevidae > Thereva > Thereva unica. The sequence goes on along the minus strand of OX465282.1, from coordinate 44,233,473 downwards.
AAATTCTAAAAAACACATTTGTTAATTACCTGAAGCTAAATACCACAGTGTCACTGCCAATCTTTCACTTGATTCTATCGCCTTTCGCATTACCGTGTCTTGTTTTTTTATTTTTTCTCAATGCGAGCGTGAAGAAAATCAAATTCAGAATACGAGAGCCGTACAAACTTTTTGTAAAACTCCTCGCCTTCGTTCATCAACAGGTCCATTAAATTGGCAAACACATTTTTTCTATCTCGGTCTAACCAAATTTCTTTAGACCAAACACTTCTCCTCCTTTTTTTCTTTCGGCCTCCTCAGCCTCTTCCTCTTGGAGCAGCATCCCGAAACTCACACAAAATTTAATCTTCAACTTCCGCCTTTCCGACATGGCGATAACAACAGAAATGACTTTCAATATAGGGTCTCGAGAATTAAAAAGTTATCAGCCAAACTTCTGTTCTCATCGTGTACACATACATGAGAACTCATGAAAATATTCTCATGAGAGCGGCTCTCACGAGAACGATATTTGCGCTCGCAAGAACAAATACTATCACTCGTGTAAACAGCCATGAGAATATTCTCATGAGAATACCAAAATTTACGTTGAGAATATTCTCATCGTCTATCAGCACCTTTATGTAAATAAAATTTAAAAGTAAAATTCTAGAAAGTAATATAGAACTATTTAATGTAAGAATCTACGTTTTCTTAGAAATGTTCGAATAAATAAAAGTTCTTTTGTTATGTTTTCTATACAGCTAAAAGCTATTCACATCCTGAACAAGCTATCAAGAAACGTTGAAAAAATCAATTTACAAAAACTTTCGGGTCCTGTCGGCACGGGTTCCCATTGTACTACAACCCTGAAATTTTACATTTAAGTTTGTTTTAGCAATATAAAAAAAATAAGCGGGTATGCGTTTTGAAATTCGAAAAAAAAAAATTTTTTTTGGCCATATAAGGGACACCCTAGAAAGAGGGTGTAGATCAGTTGTACGGTGGGGGTTGCTGCTGATGTGAGTAAGGGCTAAACTCGCTTGCACGCACAAGCTTGGACGAGAGCAATCTTGACGCATCTTCAGCACCAATACCTACCCATTGACACGTATCACGTTCCTGGGAGTCTTCTCTGTGTGCGAGTGGAACTAGCTAGGTGAATGCATTAAAAGAATGAATGATGACTTGCGCAGTATCTCAAGCTGGGCGTCTAATAACTATCTTCAACTCAATCCTATCAAGTCCGTGGCACTATTTATCAGCCGTCGCTCAGTTAATGCCCATGAGCTAAATACTATTACGATATTTTGAATAAAGCTACGAATTTGGGTATTGTGGTGAACTCAACGTTGACTTGTTGCGACCACGTCTCGCTGATCCTTAGTAAAGTTTACGGTTACCTTCGAAGGCTATGGTTATTTGGTAAACTCCTACCTCAATAGTCACGCCTAAAGCTATGGTTTCCTACGAAGCGGCACCGTCATGTAGCGGCCGTATTATTACGGTGAGTGACGTCACAAAAAATTGTTCTGTGGAATATCGCGGTAGTGGTTTCTAAGATAGCGTTACTGCAGATCGTCACGAAAGATAGCGTTGCCGTCACATTTGTAGCGGTAGCGCTTTACGGTGTAGAACTGTTTGTCAACGTTTTTGTAGTTTAGCGGTGGCGACGTGTTTAATTTTTGTACATGTTTAGAAATAAAAACAGTTTTTTTTTTTTATTTTGCACAATGTTTTGCATACAATTATATTTTCTATAATTTATTGATATTTACAGTGCAACAATGTATTCGAAATATCAGGGGCCGGTTCGTGTATGTCGAAAACGAAAATTTTTTTTCGTCTCGGGTTCGCGTAGGTCGAAAAATTTAAAATTTTCGTCTGAAGCCGACGAAAGGCACTCGAAAGGTCGTGGGCTATCGAGTTTTTGCCTTATTATGATTAATAATTTTCAAATAATAAATAGTTGTATATTTTTGCAGCAGAGGTTTCTATCAGGGACACGAAAAAATTTCTTTCGACCTATGCGAACGCTAAAATTTTCGTCGACAAAATTTTTCGACTTCAATTTCTTTTCGTTCGATTATCGTCGTTCGCCATACACGTCATATAGCGGCCGTATTACTTTACAACTATTGTCGCCGTACTTGTCGCCGTATTTTTGTACACCGTTTTGCTTACGTCACTCACCGTAGTAATACGGCCGCTACATGACGGTGCCGCTTCGTAGGAAACCATAGCTTAAGACTGGTAAAGAGCCTCATCATGCCGCATTTTTTGTACGGCATCTCGATTTATATTGCCTTGGATGCCATTTGCAGGCGTCGTCTGAATGTGGCATTTAATGACTGCATTAGATTCTGTTTTGGCTTACGGCTAAATGCCCATGTTTCGACTTATCGCAAATTTCTCATCCCCTGCGAGTTCTTGTCTTATCTTGACATACATGCATTATGTTTACTCTACAAGGTACATTTTACCAGTAATCCCAAGTACTTGACTAATTTTATAGTACCGTTACAGTCACGTCGCCTGCAAAGCTTCCGTATACCTTCATACAAGAGCAGAATTGGTGGTCGATCCTGCTTCTTGCACTCAATCAGACTGTGGAATAATTTGCCTCCCTCTATAAGGGGAGCCTCTTCAGCGGCGGTTTTCAGGAGCAAACTTTTAAAGCATTTTTCTGTTGGTTAAGTTTAATATTTTTTTTTTAATTTCGTGTCTGTTGTCTTCTCGTGAGTGGTCAAATCATATTTAGTTTTATTTAGTTTTAATTAGTTTCGTATAACACTGCAATAATTTTCTTTCTTTTTATTTGCATTTTCCTGTTTTTTTCTCTCTTTTTTCCTACTTTTCTAGTTTGTAATATTGTACTCTAAAAGATTTGTATCTTGTGTGCACTTACCCAAATAAATAAATAAATAATTGTAAAATAAAATAAATAAATAATTGAATGCGTCCCGCGAAAAACGTTGTAACTTCCAAATTTGACAAAATGAGTTTTTGATCGAAAAACGTAGTATTTGACGAGCTGATTACAGACATACAAAAAAAATTTTGTTGTGAAGTCATCTTCCCTCTCTTTCGTGCTTTTAAAAAGTGCAGTTTGTGGAAAAACGTTGTAGCGTGCAGAAGTGTTTTACAGACGCGTGTCAAAATGAATGGAAATGGGGTGCAAGAAAAGATAAATAAACGACGAAAAAGAAGGATTAATGTTTCAGAGTGGAAGGATATTAAAAATAAGCGTCTTAGGAACTCAGGGAAGGAGTATACAGGGCGAAAAGGAAATGTTGTAGAAGAAAAATAACCACCAAACCAGGTTTGTGGAAAAATGTTGTAACTGAAAATGTTGTTTATTATTACTCACAACTGCTGTTATTCAAGATTGCAGACTGCCGTTGTAATTTCCATTGCTTAAATTTCACAGTACAAGACAGAAAGGACCTTTTCGAATTATTCTACAAAATGGACTACAAGGAGCAAACTACGTATCTGTCCACTTTTATTGAAATAAAAGAACCGCAAAAAAGAACGGTGGACGAACGAGTCAGTAAGCGACAAGCAACGGTCCTCGGCGTATGCAAGTCCTCACACAAAAGCTGAAGGACGGCGAGGATCTTGATGACAAACGAGGAAAACATTCTAACCGTCCACACAAAATCCCTGAGCCTCAAAAAGATTTGATCCGAGAGCACATAAAGAGTTTTCCCGTTCAGCCAACATCCGGATTTGTCTTTGAACAAAATGTTCCATTTGTTTAAACGCAAGTATCCAGATGCTGGATTAGGGTACAACTCATACAGAGAGATTTTCGTTGGCGAGTTTAATTTACGTTTTGGTACTCCTCGGTCCAATTTTGCGATAAGCTGTATCTAAAACTGATAACAGCATCTGAGGAGAAACTGCCAGCAATAGAACGCGAGCAGGAGTTGCACCACCGTAAAGCTGAAAAAGCCTACAGTCGACTCAGACAGGATGGAGAGTGCTCTCGTCATGGCGGGAGTACCGTTACTCTATGTGTGGACTTAGAGCAAGTGATTTTCACACCAAATCTGACACACTCTGATGTATTTTATCAGAGGCAATATTCCAATTACAACTTCGCGGTCCATGACATGGCGGATAATCAAGCTTCAATGTATCTGTGGCACGAATGCGTCGGTAAGCGTGGTGCGAATGAGATTGCGTCCTGTGTTCTGATTCACGTTAAAAAAACTTTTACGGTTTTGATACCGGGTGAGCTAAGGGTATTGAATATTTGGTCTGACCGTTGTGTTGGACAAAACAATAACTGGACCATGATAGCTCTGTGCCTTTATCTGATACAAGAAAATTATTTCACGGAAGTGAACCAGAAATTCCTAGTTTCCGGACATAGCTTCTTGCCATGTGATAGGGATTTTGCTCTCATTGAGAAAAAAAAAGAAAGTTGCCACATATCACGTCCCCAGCGATGTTTCTGACATGATCAAATCAGCACGTACCACTAATCCTTTCTGTGTCCACGAAGTTCGCCAAAATGAATTCCTCGATTTTCGTGGTCTTATCACTGACAATATTAGAAAGGACCCAAAGCTGAAGATAACGGAAGCTCGCTGGATACAGGTATCATCAGACAGTCCAACGGTGCTTAAAACTAGAAAAACCCACAATATCATGGAACCATGGGAAACATACAATGTTATAAAAAAAGGAAGAGGGCGTCAAGACCATTTGCCTGTACGACTGCCAACAGATTTACCCCAGCTGTACGAAGGACCTCTTCCCGTTACAAAGGAAAAAAAAAGAGACCTCATGGCTATGGCAACTTATTTGCCTGAGGATAAAAAACCGTTTTATGAAAACCTACACGAAGAATGAAATAATAATAAAATTTACTAAAAAATGTATATAAGGCATTGTGTTTTGCATTTCGTTTCATTTTCAATAAAATCGTGGAAAAAGGTTGCAAGTGTTCTTTTCTATTTTGAGACATGTAGTCAAAGAACGTTGTATCATTGCGGAAAAAGAGTCTAACTGGTTTTTTTTATGCGTGGCGCAACGTGGAAAAACGTTGTAAATATGATCAAAATTTTGAGATACAACGTTTCTCCATTATAAACACCAAAAATACGTTACTTCTGAGAGAAAAAATGGCATTTCGGACTTTTTTTTCAGCCACATCTGTTTGTAGACGACTGATTTAACCAGACATGTTTTTTTAAATTTTTTTTCTGCGAGATTTTGGCGGAAAACAGTTTTTTTGCTCTCCTGAAAACCTGGTTTTTTTGACATACAACGATTTTCGCGGGACGCATTCAATTGTAAACTCTACAAGTATGCTATTCGTATTTATAATTTATTCGTACTAAGATAAGTCAACGCTGAAGTATTCAAACAGAGTTGTATAATCTGTCAGTGAAATTTGTATTAACTTTATGAAAACTTAGACTTTCACGCACAATACGGTTTAGAAGTTCATTTATGAATAGAACAACTCGACTGTGGAATAATCTTCCGCAGTCGGTATTTCCGAACTCGTACAACACCTTAGAGTTCAAACGTGAGGTTCATTTTAATATTTAGAGTTAAATAACAAGTTTACTAATTATCGTAAAGCAATATACTTAGACTCATCTTTTAGGTGAATGCGTATTCTTTTATTTGATATAAATAACAGGAACTTGAGTGACTCCATTTAGAACATAAATGTAGATTGGCAGCATGAGCAAAATGCTAAAAAACGAATAAGATTTTGTATAATAACCCCTTATTAAGAACCCTAAATGGAAGCTCTGCGCCAATTTTCAGGCTGTACCCAATCATTTCTGCTATTCCGCTTTTTTCGGCTTAATTTAACTGTACTAAAAGCCTTCTATATTTACAAATCACAAAATTATTATACCAAATTCACCTCAACCTGAGCAGCATGAAAAGCTTGCAGTGGACGACCCCTGTAGCGTGAAGCCGCATATCTCAAAGCCGCTTGTAGCCGGCTGTAACCGCTCATGTCGCCGAAGCGCGTAGCCGCTCGAATACGCTTCCAGTGGACGACCAGCTTTAAGCTTCGATAGCTTCATCACAAGCCGAAAAAGTAAAAGCAAAACTGGCCACACATTGCCAAGGAAGAAAAGGAGTAAGCTTCCAAAATCTTCATATAAAAAGCGTCTTGTTTTTTGATACAACTGTGCACCAAAGCAGCGCTCAGACCTCGTTTCTATTTGAAGCGGTGATAATATTTCCTACTGGGTGTATTTTGCTTTCAATATATGTACATAAAACTGGCATGCGGTTGGTATTTTAGGAGATGAAAACAAACCCCAACAGTGCATACAAAGGACCGCAAGAAAACAATTAATTAATTATAATTACCTGTATAATCTTCCTCCATTATGGAGAAAAAAAAAAAATGAGTGTGCTTAAGACCACACTTTAGAAGTAAAACTTTTGTGCCCAACGGCTAGTAATATGCAATAGATATAGTGGAAAGTCTGTCGGATCTATAGTACGCTTGAGAATATTCAGGCCAACGACAGATGCAGGAAGAATAGTGACGAATCTACTGACGGACTTGATACAAATACTATTTGAAAATATTTATGAATTCCTATTTACATTAAAACCTAACCGAGTAAAAATAATTTATATTGGCTAATTTTCTTAAAAGCATACACGCGGTGCACCTAGTACGTATAGCATATAAGTGCGCATCCCACACGGGTATGCACGCTTCCGCCACAGGCATGAATACTACCGCCACAGGCACGAAAATCTATACATTCGCCTCATGGAAGTAAGCTGGTGACATATGCAAGCGTACATGCATTACATTCAGAGGTTCATAAAATTGCATGGTTTTTTTCCGTCCCGGCTTTCACACATAGCCCGAAAATCTAAGTAACGAGTGCATGCAAGGTGCATGAGTTTGTTGTGCATTCTTGTATGTGCTATTTCGAATGCGGCATTACAGAAAAAGTTAAAAAGAGTCCAACCTTTGCGTGGCATGCATTCCATTCATGGCACATTCCGTCAGGTCGCATTTGAATACACACACTCCTATATTATTTATCAACGAATTGAACGCATGTACGCTTGGATATGTCACCAGCTGTATGCATGCTCCGCTCCCGCTACATTCATGATCATTAATAATTGCATCCGCATCGGCATAGACTATTCCAAACCCAGGTATTGTTTTACCAAGCAGTCCGCCAACCACATACAATGAAGCTTTACCTACACGAGCCGCTTTACCTACGGGAACGAGAGCCAGTCTACTTGAGTATGGTATTGGCACCCTTTATGGCCACCCAGCCAATAACCTGATTACTTCGTCCCATACAATCTTTTAGGGAGCCAATTAATTTTAAAGGGAGCAAAAAGATATGCAATCAACCATTTTTCAAATTCTTCTTTCTAGGCGTAGTTGAAAATAATTTATTTTGGCTGATTAAACCGAATTCGAAGCATAAAGTTGAAAAAACATTTTTTACAAACCTTTATATTTTCAGTCGATGTAGGAATAGTTTCAGCCCTTTACTATTATCCCTTATCATAAAATTTGCTTTGTTATAAATCAACCACTTTTGAATATAAATTCTGCAAAAAATGTATTTTATTAGATTGTTTTTGATTATAATTAAAATTATCGCGAAAACACTTAAAAAGGGGAATTTTTAAGCATATTTAAAGGTGACATCCATATTTTAAGACTGTGGGACCCTGATTTTCGTAATCAGCGACCCAAAAAACATATCAGGAACGATTTTCACAACAGTGTAATGTTTTGACATAAACGATTCGTCGATTTGTGCAAGTTAAAAAAATTGTAATTTAAAAAGGGGAAAGGTCCAGCACATCTCACCAAAGGGGAAGTAGGTGCCAATTTTAAACAACAGCACCTCATCGGTTTAGATTTTCACTACTACTTTGAGAATACACTTTGGGGAAATTACGTACGCTTACACTGTATAGGTAATTACTGAATGTATATAAAAACATACACGAATTTATTGACATGTAAATAAAAAAAAAAATATTTTAAAAACCGACTTCAGAAAAAAACCATTCCCGCGATGCACAAAAAAGGATGAAATAATTGTTTGTAATTCTTAACAACATCAATCCAATCAGAATGGATCTAGAAAGAAGAATCACTTTTGAAGACGATGATTTTTTTATTTCGTGCTTTTTAGTCCATTCATTTTTTAATATTGCCTGTCATTGCAAGGAGCCTACGTTTTTACGACGCCACATAGCGAAGTGTATTCTACTTGTCACACCTTTTCATTTGACACCCATGTCTGGGGTCGGCGAGCGCAATTGCGAAATTTGATGGCAGATTGTATTGTCATGCGAACTATACGTATGTGCAAAATTTGCAGTTGATCGGTTATATGGAACTGGGTCAAAATCAAGTTGCAAGATTTGTTTACACTACACACACTTCCAGATCAAGATAATATAAGGCATATAAAAAGTTAAGTTGCCATTGATATCGGGGAAATTAAATGTAAACAATAAAATTCTTTTATTCTTCATCCACGTCATGGTATATTTATTTATTTGATATAAACAATAGTTTTTTGAGCTGCAAATTTCGCCATAATTTCGTTCTTATCGGCTTTTGCTCTGGAAGCAAATTTACAGAAGAATTCACGTCGAAAACTTGTTTAATATGAAACAAAATTCCCCGAAGGAAATTAAAAAATAATTATTTTGTCGATATATAGAAAAAAAAAGCACCGCGAGCCCTTGGGATCGAACTCGCACCCCACAGATCCTACAGACAAGAATACACCTCTCTAGCCCTTTGCGCTATGTCAAGTACTATCGGTTGCTGACCAATATGTTAATAAATCATTTCAGAAAGAATTAAAAGAGAAAAAAAACAACCGGGCTGACCCCACCAGGGATCGAACCTGCGAGCGCCACACTCCGCTGAACCGAGAATCCGACGCTCTACCCACTTACCCATCGGGCTGCTGCCAGACTTACAACAATAAAGTAATTTGTTCGGTGCCTATGAAATGTTTAGGTTGAACTTTAACAGGTTGAATTTTAACAGTTTTTTCTGCCTAACTTCGAACTCCGTTATCAGAATTTAGAAAAAATTTAACGGGACCACCGTTGGGAGCTCCCCCTTCAAATGAACCAAAAAAAAGCAAAAAAGTTATTAGGTTACAAAGTTATGCGTGAACAGGACCACAAAATACCTACACGTCGAATTGAGTAACCTCCTCTTTTTTTTTAAGTCGGTTAAAAATAGAAAATATATTAGTATTAAAGTTTTAATTGAACTGAAAGAATGAATTGATCGTTGTATTAGTTACAAGTTTTTAATTAAAAAACTTCCGGTTATATATGAGGAGGTTATTATCAAAAGGTGACATGTCCATACTTCAAGTATTTTTTTTTTTTTAAAGGATCGATTATCCTTGGTAAAATGCATAGTTTTTGCTTGAAAACAAGTTTAAAACCGCACTATATCTCGTATATAATAGACGGTAAATTCGGTTATTTTTTTCAAATTCGACACATGTCCCAGTAATCGATTTTCTTCCCTAAATTTTCTTCCCCGCTTACCAAGAAAAGCAATGTTAAATTAAGTTCATAAGAAATATATTTCAGTTTAAAATGAAATGTTGAGTTCATTTTATAATTCAAAATATTAAAATAGTATCTATGATTTCAAAAAAGGTACATGTCCACCCTACCATTAAATCAGAAAGTGACATGTCCATTGGGCATATTACAAAAAGGTACATGTCCATTTTGTTTTTGCTTTTTTCACAATAACCAGTTAATGTATTTCTATGATTTTTTCACAAAAAAATAATTGTGTATTTATTTTAAATTATTTTTATTTATATTTATATATTATATTTCGAGTATTTTATTTTTTTATTTGTTTTACTTTTAAATTATACAACTTTATTTTAAAAACGGTTAAAATATTATTTTAACCGTTTTTAAAATAAAGTTGTATAATTTAAAAGTAAAACAAATAAAAAAATAAAATACTCGAAATATAATATATAAATATAAATAAAAATAATTTAAAATAAATACACAATAAAATAGTTTATTTTTATATGTTTATAAACTACAGTAAATATGGTTTATAACGACATTTGATATAACGACATATCGGTTTTTACGACGAAATTTCAAAGTCCCGGTTAAAAACAAAACTTTGGATATGTAAGACTTACCGCTTATAACGACATCGGATATTACGACGAACCTAATATAACGACGACAAATGGCTTCACATTGGGGTCAAATAATCTTCTATAACGACGTGACGCATCGGTAGATAACCCGAAAATTCTGGGGAAGTACCGAATTGGCTAGGGGAATTACCGAGTTATAAAAAGACAAAGCGAAACGCGACAAATAGAAAAAAACGTACTCATTCAGTGGTTAGCTACGAGTAGAAAATGGCAAAACGTGAAGCATTTACAGTAGAAGAAAAGGCAGCAATTATTTGGCGTTTGGAGGCTGGAGAGTCTAATATTTGTATTGCCAAAGAATTTGACGTAGTTTTGTTTAATTTGTATAACAATAATAAGCATATGTACGTATTTATATTACATATTCTTATTATTTTTAGGTAGCACATTCAACAATATCGACGATTTGGAAGAATCGAGCTAAAATAGAGGATTCAATTAATAGATCTTCATCAGTACAAGTAAAAAAGATCAGACCTTGTAATCAGTCTAGAGTAGACGAGGCCTTATATGAATGGTTCAAAATTCAGAGAAGCCGCAATATTCCTATTAGCGGTCCGATATTACAAGAAAAAGCAAATGATTTTGCTAGACTATTAGCAATAGAAGATTTTAAATGCACAGTTGGATGGATTCAACGATTCCGAAAAAGATACAATATTGTTTTTAGTAAAATAAATGGTGAAGCAGCAGATGTACCTAAAGGGATCTGTAACGACTGGTTAAATACAGTGTGGCCAAATTTAAGAAAAGGATACAAAGACGAAGAAATTTTCAATGCGGATGAAACTGGCTTATTTTTCAGAATGATGCCAGACAGAACGATGACATTTAAAGGAGAAAAATGTGTTGGGGGTAAACTTTCTAAGGAAAGATTGACTGTTCTTGTAGCAGCAAATATGACTGGATCGGAAAAAGTAAAACTTGTGGTTATTGGCAAAGCTAAGCAGCCTCGATGTTTTAAAAATGTTAAATCCCTACCCGTTGAATATGAAAATAACCCAAGAGCATGGATGACATCGCATTATTTGAAAAGATAATTGTACGCTGGGATAATAAATTCTTTCGGCAAAAAAAGAAAATGCTATTGCTTTTGGATAACTGTCCAGCTCACCAACACATTCAAAAATTAAAAGCTATAAAACTTGTTTTCCTTCCACCAAACACCACGTCAGTTCTTCAACCAATGGACCAGGGAGTTATAAAGTCCCTAAAAACCCATTTTAGAAAATTCCAAATCATGCAGCTTTTGAAGGACATTGACGAAAAAGGTGTTTCTCAAAAGCTAGATATCCTGAAGGCAATTTTTCTAGTTTCCAAAGCTTGGGATCGTGTTTCTCAACGCACAATAGCAAATTGTTTTGCTCATGCTGGATTTAATTCAACCGAAAATTCTTTCAATGAAGATGATCTCCCCCTGGCACAGTGGATAAGACTACAAAAGGACACGGATAAGGATGACGAAAGCTTACCTTTAGCTGTATGGGTCCGAACATTACCTGTAGTTAATCTGACAACCCAAGAGAGTTGGGAAAATTTTGCAAATATTGATGAAGAACTTGAAACGGGAGGAAAATGTGACGGAAGAAGAAATTTTAGCTGGGTCAGATCCGAATTTGGAGTCAGAAATAAACAACGCCGAAATGGAAATGGACGAAACAACAGAGCTCCAAACACCTACAATAAAAGATGTATTTTCAGCAATTGAAACAATCCAGCAGTTTTTCTCGTTTAATGAAAATTTAAAAGAGGCTAAAACAGATTCTGCATTGCTCCATTTGGAAAAAATTATTGAAAAAAACTTTTTGGAAAACCAAAAATCTCAAAAACAAACTATAATGACGGATTTTTTTTATTAAAATTTAAATATGTATACAATACATACATATGTATGTATGTATGTATGTTATGTAAAATTAACTAGATAAGTGTTAACTACATATTATGTAGTTTGTAAAATAAATTGGACTTTTTTTGTTTTGTAAAAATTTGATTATTATTTTTGTTGCTTAAGATTTTTGCACTCACGTAAATGTAAAAAAATAAAATGTATTTTTCAACATATTTATGGTGTTTGGATATAACGACCTACTGCTATAACGACCCTTTTTCGCTGGTCCCTTCAGCGTCGTTATAAACGATATTTACTGTATATATATATATATATATATATATATATATATATATATATATATATATATATAATATATATATATATATATATATATATATATATATATATATATATATATGTGGGAAATGAAACAATAGGATGTTAACTCCACAATATTATAAACGTATTTTATTCAATAAATTAATATTTGGGTGAGCTATGCACCCGTCTCATCGCTCTGTATAATAAGACTGAACAAAAGTAATTTGTTTTCCTTTGACAAGGATTATAAGGATTATCTAGCCTACTGACTTGCATTTTATTTTGATTACAAAGTAAATTGAAACAGAGAGAAGGAGAGGGAGAAGCATCACGAAGCTCTAATTCTAATCCAATCCTACATTCGGCCCTCCTGACCGGACATTCGACCCGAATGGCTGTCCCCATCTCTTCATTCCATCAGCAGCGGCTGTCGTAGTATTTGGTCCCTCATGGTCACCTACCTTTTCCACGGTATATCGATCATGCGCGTGAACTTTCGTTACCTTGTACGGTCCTAAGTACCTCGGTCTTAATTTCAAACCGGCCCCGTACTGCGTTCTTTTAATTGCGACCAACTCATCAAGGTGGTAGGAGTTAGCTGGCTTCCTCTTTCTATTATAAGACCGATAATTCTCTTTTTGGATTTTGGTTATATTAACCTTAGCCTCTTTTCTAACAGTATTCCGTTCCTCGTTCAATTCATTCAATCGTTCTTCTTCTAAGATTTCCAACAGCTCTGACAAATTCCCAGTTCGCATTTCCAAACCAGTCAGTATCTCGAAGGGTGAGAATTTAGTGCTTCTCGTGGGAGTGCAATTAATCAGTTGCTGTGCCTTGTCAACGTGTTTGTACCAAGCGCGTGGCTCTGCGATGGCCATTTTCGTAAGCAAAGGAATTAACACACGGTTTATTCGTTCCACCTGACCGTTACCCCTTGGCACTCCAGTAGTTATTACCAAATGTTGAATCTTTTCACTTTCACAGTACTCCTTAAAAGCTTTGGATGTAAAAGCGGTTCCCCTATCTGAAACAATTCTGCTGGGGTTCCCAAATACGGCGGATTGTTTCTTTAATCGGTCGATTACCTCCTCACTGGTCGTACTGCGGGTGGGGTATAACCAAACAAACTTGGAAAATGCATCCACTACTACAAAGACATGGTTATACTTCTTCCTGGTCTCTTCCATCGGTCCAATATGGTCAACATGGTAGGTTAACAATGGTCGGCTTTCTTTATCGATTGGTGTCAAAAATCCCTCTTGTTTTCCAGCTTTTCTCTCTGCCATTATACACTCGATACAACATTTAACTACCCGCTCAACTTTGCATTTAAGATTAGGTATATGATAGCGTTTTCGAATCAGTGCTTCAGTTTTGGTCGACGAAAAATGACCTTGTTGATGAGCCTGGCTTATAACCTCGTTCTCCATGAGCAAAGGAATGACTATCAGTTCCTTAGAAGGATCTTTGTATAAAATATTATTCTTTATATAGAAGTCCTCGTACGAGTCCTTTTCCAGTACCTTCATTATGGCCTTCAAATATCTATCATTCGACTGTGCCTCCTTAATACGATGAGTCATGGTATCCACTATCGGCATGGCTACTCTGCTCAGAGCGTCTACGTGTCTCATCTTAGACCCTGATCTATGCTCTATCTCGAAATCATAATCTTGTAAATACATAGCCCATCTGGCTACTCTTAATGGGACATCTTTCTTCTTCATTGTCATAGCAAATGCACTACAATCAGTTATAATCTTAATTCTTTTCCCTATCACATAGATTCTCCATTTCTTGAGGGCTTGTATAATAGCTAATACCTCCAACTCGTACGAGTGATATCGTTGCTCAGCTGGGGTATTTTTATGGCTCATATACTGGATGGGGTGTAATTGCTGGTCATCTTTATCTCGCTGGAGTAGTATAGCTCCGATTCCACTTTTACACGCGTCCGTATGGATTTCTGTATATGCGTTTTGGTCAAAAATTCTTAAAACTGGAAATTCAGCTAATATATTCTTCAAAGTCTGGACCGCCTTTCGCTGATCTTCGCCCATCTGGAACGTAGCTCCCTTTCTCAGTAAATCGCTCAATGGTTTAACTTTGATTGCATACCCCTCAATAAACCTACGGAAATACGATGTTAATCCCAAGAATCTTTGAAGTGATTTCGTATCATTTGGGATGGGGAAATTTACAACGGCTTTTGTTTTTTCACGCGATGGTCGTATAGTACCTCGTTCAATAATGTACCCTAAGAATTCCACTTGTTTCCGCATGATCTGTGATTTTTCCCATTTTATTTTAAGTCCATGTCTAGTGGCAACTTCCAACACTCTCTCTAGTCTTTCAATAGCTTGTTCGAAATCTTTGGCCGGTATAATTAAATCATCCATGTATGTTAGTAAGACTTTTTCCTTGACCAGCTGATTGAATACGCAAGAAATAAATCGAGTGAACACGGATGGTGAATTGCACATACCAAAGGGTACTCTTAGAAACTCGTATTGCCCATTGTGGACAATGAAAGACGTGTATTTTCTGGAACATGGTTTTATGGGTACGTGAAAGAATCCATTTACCAGGTCTAATGTTGTAAAAATTTCTGCTTCTTGTAATTGATCAATCACATCGTCAATCAATGGCATAGGGAAATGATCTTTTACTATCTGCCTGTTGATTCTTCTATAGTCGCAACATAACCTTTTGGAACCATCCTTCTTTGAAACTAAGACTACTGGGGATGCAAATTCCGATGAACTTAGTTGGATTATATTCTCCTTCAACCATATATTAATCTGTTTCTCAACCTCTTGCTTATCCTGGGCGGACATTCGTCTAGCTCTTTCGAAAATTGGTGTTTCGTTGTTGAGGATAATAGACATTTCTACGGGACATTCAATACTCTGAGAAGGCTTATAGCTCGCTATCAAATTAGATACAATTTCTTTCTCATAAGCCGGTAAATGTTCTAGATTTGTTTTCACGGTTGAATCCATGGTTTCTTCAAAACTGGTCAGACAACATATGGACTGAAATGTCTCCTGAAGCTTTCCTATTGGGTTACTATCTGCCCCTTCAATTTTATTTACTTCAACTATTTGTTTCATCGATTCTCTTGGATTGAAGTGGATGCCTTTTTCATCGATTACCAATGTCGCCTGCTGTAATAACTCATTGCCAATTATAGCTGAGAATATCATATCCTTTTCGGAAACAACGTGACATTTAACTTTGAACAACATACCATCGATATATAATTCTGCTTTAAAATATCCTAAAGTTCCAACTTCGTTCCTTCCCAATCCGCTTAACGAAAGTTTATCTGGTATGAGTGTAACATTCTTCAACTTATTGAATAAATCAATTCTGCAAATTACTAAATCGCATCCGGTATCAACCAAGGCTGAAACTATTTCTCCTTGTATTATAACATTTTTCATCATATGCCTTCTATTATATGCAAAGTTCACGGTTGGTTCGGTTTTTATTTTTATATTTTGAGTCTTGCACTCGAAGGATCTATGGCCATATTCATTACACTTATAACATCGATATCCCTTTGGCTTGATGGAACAACTGTGTGACAGATGCGATGTGTCTCCACATTTAAAACAGCATTTTGGCTTTTCTGAACCTCGAATTATCCTATTTTGACTATTCCGGTAACCATCAGGGTGGGAACTGCTTTTGAGTCTCTCATACACTTTCAGTTTCTCTTTGAACTCAGCTATCGTCTTGGCTTCGTATAAAACTATTTTATTAAAGTTGTCATCTTTAATGCCTTCAATCACATATCCTATAAGTGACTCTTCATCCAGACTTATTACATTTCCTATTTCCATCATCTTGTATAGGTATTCTCTTAAGCTCTCATTTGGCTGTTTGCGGCGATTTCTAAGTTGTTTATGTATAGCAGCGGATGCTACTGGGAACCCAAATTCTATCAATAGTGATTCTTTTAACGATTGCCAATCCTTGATATTTGTGGAACTGTTTACAAAGACCTTCGCAGCTCCAATTATCAAACGTTTTGCATATATGTATTTTTGTAAATTATTCCATTTAATCAGGCAACTAACGTCTTCAAATTCACTAATCCATTTTCTTACACATTGGTTTTGCTCTCCATTAAATGTTGCAACGCTTTCTTCTATATCCTTAAACGTAAAGCTAGACCTTTCCTGGATGGTAAGATTGTTTCTAGATTCAGTGGGGCTATGTGAAAGTACTTCATAATCCAATTCATTTTCATTTTGGGGATTTATATGTAGATCGGTGTGTCTGTCTTCATTTTCCAGGCCCAAATGAAGGATTAGTCTCTGTTGCAATACATTTTTTGTTCCAGACGTAGACAATTTTAATTCTTTTAGTCTAATTCTTAGATCTTTTGCTGAAGATCTGTATATGCTGTTTATTTCGTCCTGCTTCTCCATTTCTCACTCTCTTTACAAAGTCAATCTAGTTCCGTGTCGTTATCGTCTTTAGGTTCCACGACGATATAAATTGTATTTAACCCGTGTCTGCTGTGATGTCGCTTGATGGCGGCGTTTTCAATGTATATTTTCTCCACTTGACGGTGGTGGCTAGAAAAATGTCGCTTGATTGCGGCTTTTTCGTTATATGTAGGATGCTTAACGGCACCTTCTAATGGAATTTTCCTCCTTTTTCTTTAGATAATTTACTATGCGGCTATCCCGGTTGAGCCCCCAAATTATATTGTGGGAAATGAAACAATAGGATGTTAACTCCACAATATTATAAACGTATTTTATTCAATAAATTAATATTTGGGTGAGCTATGCACCCGTCTCATCGCTCTGTATAATAAGACTGAACAAAAGTAATTTGTTTTCCTTTGACAAGGATTATAAGGATTATCTAGCCTACTGACTTGCATTTTATTTTGATTACAAAGTAAATTGAAACAGAGAGAAGGAGAGGGAGAAGCATCACGAAGCTCTAATTCTAATCCAATCCTACATATATATATATATATATATATATATATATATATATATATATATATATATATATATATATATATATATATATATATATATATATATATATATATATATATATATATATATATATATATATATATTATTAGGGTGGCCCTCTCTTGTATGGAGAGAAAAAAAATTGCTAAGATTCTAAGTCTCATCATGATCTTTATGATTTTGATCATTTTAGAAAGGTATCAATCTGTAGAATGGATAAAAAATATTAATTGACCCTTTCAGGGCTGATAAAATGGTAATTAGGGTTGAACAAAGTGGAAAAAGGTAAAAAATCATCATTTTTTAAGATTTCGTTCGCCATGAGCGACCTCTAAATCTTTTCCGATTTGCCTAAAATTTGAAATTTCTTAGTTTTTTGCCTATTCGCATATTTCTAGGGGGTGGGCCCCAAAATTGAAGCACTTTTGAAAATAAGGGCCACCCTATATATATATATATATATATATATATATATATATATATTTATATATATATATATATATATATATATATATATATATATATACTAGCTGGAACCCGGTGCGCCTACGCTGCACCCATAAGTCAATAGTAAACAATAAAAACCATCCATTGACTTAATATTTTTCGAGATATGAATTTTACACAGATGAAATGCCTCAAAGAATATGGGTCTTGCGTCGGCCGCCATGAATCGGTATATTGAGTCTACTACATTGCTTATTGTATTCTACTTATCATACCCTTTAATGGGTATCAGATGGGTCAGACAAAGATGCGATCAGCAAACACTGATCGAAGAAGAAATGCAAAAACGTCGACTACGGTGGTTTGGACATGTTTGCCGAATGGATGATAACCGCTTGCCACGTAAACTTCTCTGGCGAGACCGTCCCGCAGACTGGAAAATCCAGCGATCGGCACCGAAGAAAACTTGGCTAAAGAATATCGAGGGCGACCTAAAGAATCAAAGATTATCAGTTACCGAGGCTCGAGACACCGCCAAAACCCGAGAAGAATGGAAGCGAATCGTGAATAGAGTTCGGGACCCAGCGGCACCGACAGCAGCGTATCCGTTGCGGGGACGTCCCGCTCGGACCGCCAGCTAACGGATCAAAGAAGAAGAAGAATGGGTATCAAATGTTGAGGGGGTTGTGAAGAAAGTGGTAATCTGGCCTCTTTAGACGGCCGCCATGGATCTAAAGATATATTTTGTATGCTACATGGCTTATTGTATTCTACTTATCATACCCTTTCATTTGATACCCATGTCGAGGTGGTTGTGAAGAAAGTGGTAATCCGGCCTCTTGAGACGGCCGCCATGGATCTAAAGATATATTTTGTATACTACATTGCTTATTGTATTCTACTTATCATACCCTTTCATTTGATACATATGTTGAGGTGGTTGTGAAGAAAGTGGTACACCGCCCTCTTGAGACGGCCGCCATGGATCATTTTAGTTTCAATAGCGTCATGGCCTACCTATTGTTTGACAGCTGCGTAAATTTGAAATTTTCATTAAATGTAATGATTCAATTTAATGACAATTTTACATTTGTCAAACAATAGGTAGGCCATGAAGCTATTGAAACTAAAATGAAGTGAAAATTCCTAAAATTACCATTTTTTTTGGATTTTGCAGCTGTTTTTTTGGTTAAAGGTATAAAAAATAGCGTACGACCTATTCTCAGACCTACCAAATATACACAAAAAATTTCATGCAAATTGGTCAACCCGTTTCGGAGGAGTACGGTAACAAACACTGTGACACGAGATTTTTATAGATATAGATATATATATATATATATATATATATATATATATATATATATATATATATATATATATATATATATATATATCTTCTCCGTTAACGGCTCTACAACCGGGATCCGGTCCTGGCCTCGCGCAACTGTTCTCTCCACCGGTCCCGATTCTGAGCCGATGTCATCCAGTTTGGCATCCCTAAACTCTGAGCGTCCTGGTCCACGCCATCCTTCCAGCGAAGGTTGGGCCTCCCTCGCTGTCGCACCCCATAGGTCTTACCGCAGAGAACTTTCCGAGCAGGCTCATCTTCACTCATACGAGCTAGATGCCCTGCCCACCGGAGCCTACCGAGCTTTATTTTCTTCACAACATCTATGTCGCAATAGCCCTCGTAGATCTCGTCATTGTAGAGTCTCCGGAATCGTCCTTCCTCACATACGGGGCCAACAATCCTCCGAAGTATTTTCCTCTCAAACACGCCCAAGAGGTTTGAGTGCTTTTTGCTAAGCACCCACGTTTCGGATGCATATGTGAGAACGGGTAAGACCATCGTCTTATATAGTAAAAGTTTAGACGTTATGGTTATATATTTGGATTTGAAGAGCCTTGACAGACTATAGTAGGCTTTGTTGGCTTTTAGCAGTCGTGCGCGTATTTCTGGTTCCATGCTATTGTCGGCTGCTACTATTGACCCAAGGTAGGTAAATGATTTTACCACCTCAAACTCGTGTTCCGCTACCTTGATTGTGGGACCAATGTTAGGTGTTCTTCCAGACGAGGCCACCATGTACTTTGTTTTGCTTTCGTTAATGTGCAGTCCCAGATTTCCTGCCGCTTGCTCAATCTGAGTGAAAGCTTCTTGTACAGCTGTTGTTGTTCTTCCAATGATGTCAATGTCGTCTGCGTAAGCCAGTAATTGGGTGGACTTGTGGAGGATTGTACCTCTAGATGTCACGCCCGAATCTCGGATCACTTTCTCCAACGCCAGGTTGAAAAGGAGGCAGGCCAGACCGTCCCCTTGTCGGAGTCCATTATAGATGTTGATTGGTCTGGACAGTGTTCCGGATACCTTTACTTGGCTTGACACATTGATCATGGTCAACCTACATAGTCTTGTCAGTTTGTTGGGGATGCCGAATTCTCTCATGGCTTTGTAGAGTTCTACCCTGGCTATGCTATCATAGGCGGCTTTAAAGTCTATGAAGAGGTGTTGAATTGAGTTTTGAAACTCTAGACATTTTTCCATAGCCTGCCTCAAGGTGAAAATCTGATCAGTCGTTGATTTGCCTGGGCTGAAGCCACACTGGTAATGGCCTATGATGTTTCTGGCGTATGGGGCCATCCTGTTTTGTAGGATAGCGGAGAATATCTTATACACGGTACTCAACAACGTTATACCGCGATAATTAGCGCACGCAAATATATATATATATATATATATATATATATATATATATATACCATGTGACATTCATTACTTTTTAATTTTTATTAATTAAAAATATTAATATATTTGAATTAATAATCACTTAATTAACTTTTATTAAATATTTTTTTTTAGTATAATAAAAGAAAAGAATTGAAAAACGTTGTAATACTCGCGGTTTTGTATGTTTCCAAAATCCTTACTCACGATTTCACTGGATGGTTTGTTGCTTATTGTATTTTAATTTGCTTCCTCTTTAATAATCCCAAAATGGTCTGCCATCACAATTTGTGTTGAATTTATTTGTATAAATTTTGTCACTTTGTGCTAAAAAAATATAATCTTCGTGTAAATATAATATAATATTAATCTAAATTATTTAATTGGATTTAAAACTTAACTTATTGATTGTTGTTCCGTATGGGAAAAAAATGTGGTGTCCACGTTTCCTCGGGTTCGGGTTTGATTGGATGCCTTTGTTTTGTTACGTTGACTACCGCACGTGGAAATCTTAAATCCGTGCAAATCCTGCTCCCTTGTTATTTTTTTGCGCATTTTTGATCACCTTTCCGCATTGTGTGATGGTTTTGTTTTGTTTTACTCCAACATTTTCATGATCACTCCACGTGATTTTCGATATCTTTTGTCACCACGTATGTACGATGCCTTTTATTCACGCTTTTTTTAACTGTTAATTTTGCACTAACGGGGTCACCATTTGTGCGCCTAGCGCACTTAATATTGCGAGTCAAATAGTATTTACGTTATAAATAAAAAACGCCTTAGAATTCAACGAACTCGCACATTTATATTTATTTAATATTCAAATTATATAAAAAACTTCTTATGTAGGTAATAGATCCGAAATATACTAAACTCTACTTCATGGTTTTTCGTGACGGGAAAGACTGATCACTAATTAAGCACGGTGGTGTCTCGACTGACTTATCAGTTGGAAAGTGAGTAGAAGGAACTGATAAGGTAACGGCAGAGATAAAATAATACTCCGTATAAAGATGCGACAGCTAGAACAAAAAACCCGAACGCTTTTCGCAACGGCCGACCTCTGAGATTGCCTCCACCTTAGCAACATGCAACATTTTAGAATTTCCAGCTACACAAGGAGGTGAACGTGCTCATGGTCCGCAGCACAAGATATGCGGTGAGTTTGTCGATAAGGAAGCTAGAATTTTAGGGGGCAAGGAAAGGAACTGACAACAGAATGTTTCTCGCAACATTGTCATCTTTCCAGGGTTCGGAAATTCTCACTCATGAGGAACTCGTGAGTGAGAAGTTATAAATTCCTCATTATAAAATCTCCTCACTCGTGAGTGAGTAAAAAGACTAGTAGCCTCCTCATGCTCATGAGTGAGGATTACGTGTTTTAGCTTTTTGCTCGTGAGCGCGAGTGAGCTGTAAATGAGTGAACTCACGTTGGATGCCCAAAAAAACTTCGCCAAGAATTGTTAAATAGTAAAAGGCTGTGATAAAAGTTTTAAATATAAGTATGTATATTGAAATATTTTTTAAATTAAAACATAGGCAAAATTTAAAAATAAATTTAATGAAAAGGAATTTGGAATTATAGGAAAAAAATAAATCGACATTAAATTAATGGAAAATTTAATCTTGTAATTACGATTAAATATTAGGAATTGTTTTATTCCACATTTTATTTTCCAAATTAGTCAGAAATAATGACAGAATTTGCTAATATGATATTTTTTGACATTTTAAATTTTGTTTATTCTTATTACTATAACATTACCAGTGGGTAATATAAAAACATGTTTTTACTCTATGACTTTACAAAAGTGTATCCGCCGGTTCCAAAAGCGCGGATGAATTTTGCAATAGTGTCCTGATTGAGCTGAAAGTCAGTAAATTGTGGTTTTAAGGGTCGTAAATAACGAATTTGTGCTCAGAATTCGAGAATTCAAAATAGAGGATGAATTTTGTAATTGTGCCCTGATTGTGCTGAAAATCGGTTCCTAAGGGTTTTGAGGGTCGCAAATAACGAATTTGTGCTCCGAATTTGTAAATTAAAAATGGAGGCTCAATTTTGTCATTATGTCCTGATGGTGCTGAAAATCGTTACCTGGGGGTTTTGAAGGTTGCAAATTTCGAATTTGTGCTCAGAATTTGTAAATTCAAAACGGAGGATGTATTTTGTAGTTGCGTCCTGATTGTGCTGAAAATCAGTACCTCACTCATGAGTGAAGAAAAAACTTTCACTTCGGCTTCCACTCATTCACGAGTGAGCATGTATACACAACTTCCACATGATCATGAGTGAGGATTATTTGTTTTGATTTTTTTAAATGAGTAACCTCACGGCTCACACACGATATGTAAACAAAAAAAAAAAACGTCAAGAATTTTTAAATAGTAAATTGAAAAAATTATTAAATTAAAGAATTTTTGTTTTGAAATTATAGTAACTTTATTGCTCTAAAATAGACAAATTTACATTTTCAATTAATGGAAAATTTAATCTGGTAATTAATATATTATTAATTGTTTTATTTGACGTTTTATTTCTTAATTTAGTTAAAACTAATGATAAGGCACTGAAAGCTCTGAAAGCTTGTGTTGCTGGAACTGCAAGTACAACCTGCACTACCTTTTTAAGGTCATTATCATGATGATTTTTCCAATATTGCAAGATATTTGTATTGAGAGGCAGTCTTTTATTATTAGACAATACAGCTAATCGCTGTCGAAGAATCCTCGTATGTGATGTTTGCGTTGGCATTTCAGCATTCTTTACTATTAGCTTTTGGGCCTGTCTTGAATAAGCACTCTCGGATGACGTTGGACGATTTTCATTACCCAATGATGAACTAGACAAATTTGTATTGTCAACTTCATTTTCAATGTGTGAAGAATTTTGAGAAGATTCCAGTTGCCGAGTTACTTCAAATGTTTTTAGAAGATGATCCTAAAAAATGTTATAATGTTAGATATTCAGTTATATTTGTTAAAATACTCACAATTGCATTATTCTTTTGTTGATCTGTAAGGATCGCTGAGTTCTCGAAGTTGAATCCAAAGTCTAGAAATTAACAAGTCTTTCATCTTCATATGGTTAATAAGTGAAAGGCGAACAGCTATCAGAGAGAGAATGCATCATTTTTATACCCATTTGCACACAACTAAACAGCGGAAACTTTTATGAGTTTTTATGGGGATAAACTGGGAATGTATTGGTGCATTTTGCCCGTTTGTTTTGATTTAATTTTCTTTCCTGTTCTGTTCTGCATACTTGATCGAAGAGAAAGAATCCTGCTTTGTCTCGCCGAGCTCACGAAGTATGCGTTGAGTTTTGCTCAGCAGTGATGTTCGTATAAGCACGCACACAACCAACGGGGGAGGAAATTATGTATGAAGATGAAAGACTTGTTATTACTAGACTTTGGTTGAATCTAGGATCTAAATATACCGCCGCAACGAAAGCATCGTTATTCAACAATACTTGTTTGCGTTTTGTCATTGCAGCATATAGCAGTTCAGCAAACGGATTTGATGAAAATAAATCTTCTAGTGATAATTCGCAGGTTAGCCAGTCACGATAAAAATCTCCAAGAATGTACTGCTCACTCTGAAGTTTTTTTGTGCATTCAGCCAAAGGCTCAAATGCTAACACAAAATTTGAAATAAAATTCCAATCGATAGCATCGTCGTAGCAAAATTTTCTTCATTTTCAACATTTTCTTTTAAAATCCACAGTGAATTAATCATATCGAATGTTGAATTCCAACGAGTCCCGTTATTTAATGTTGGCATTGCAATATTAGTGTATCCTCCTCTGACTACTGTCCTTAACTTTTTCACAGTGTTTCTGCAATCATTTATTTTATTTTGAATTGTCTTAATAACATCATTCGCTGCCAGTTGGATTGTGTGTGCAGCACACCTAATAACTGAAAACACCGACGCTAATGTGGTGTGAATTGTTTCATCTCTATCGGATGTAATTTCACTTTCTTCTTTCGAATTTTCTTCTTGTAATTCCTGAAGAATTGTCGAAGCTTTTAAAATGTTTGCTCCGTTATCTGTGGTATTGGAATATATTTGTTTAATGTCGATGTTGTACTCCCTCAGACATTTTAGAATTTCATCTTTAAGCATGGCAGCAGTATGTTTTTTATAAAGCTGAATCATCCCTGAAACGGCAATTATGGGATTTATACATTAAAACGAAAAATAACAATGAAATAATAAATATAAAGGTTTGAACTTACCTATAGTATTAATGCATATTTTTGAATGTTTTATATATTGTATATTTATTCCTAAGATGCTTTTGTCCAAGCGAGTTGCTATGTCCATTTTCAATGAAATCATTTTTCTTTTAATAGTTTTTGATATAATTTCTTGAATTTGCTTTGCAGTGTTTTCTGTATATTCCCCAATATTTTTAGAATTCAAATTCAAACCGAATTGCTTCTCATAAGGAGCAATCAAAACTTTAAAAAAATCCTGATCGTCAAATATTCTTAGTGGAATATTTCTCACAGTTATTAGTCCTAAACAACACTTTAGAAATTGGTCCTTTGTTAAATTTGTTGAAAAATATCTCTTAACCCTTGATCTTGTTGAAGTTGATACTGCACTATTTTCAACACTTTCTATGTTTTCACCAAGTTCATCACTTTCCATAATATTTCTTTTGTGAATTAATTTAAAATGTCTTTTAATGTTATACACATTTTTCCCCGCCATTAGTTTTTCACACACTAAGCATGTCGATTTTTTAGATTCACTATCAAAAATAACAAATTTGTTTAAATCAATTTTTCTTTTTGACGACATTTTAGTTTATTTAATTTTTTTTTTTTTCAATTTAAAAAAATGCAAGCCTATTCTTCGTGTTTCTTCATTAACAGAAAAATTTAAACTAAAAAACAAAAAATACAAAACTACCTCTTAATGAGTTTCCTCATGAGAATGTGCATCGCTCACGAGAAAGAGCATTTCCACGAATTTCAAGTGCACTCATTTAATGAGTGAGTTTGGGAGTTTCAGAACAAAATTCCTTATAAAGGCAACAAGACTCCCTAATGAATGAGGTATGAGTCATTCATAAGTAAGAATTTTCATACCCTGATAGGTATTATAACGTTTATGAAATTCAAGCATAAAACTAAAAAAATATCCTCGTTATCCTCGTTCAAGTTTTTATTTAAATTATTACTCTAAGAGAATTAGATGTAAATTTTCAAGTGATGAAAATTTAAATATTGCAATCATAATAAAATATTTGGATTTTTTTTATTCCACATTTTATTTTACTGTTTATTTAAACCCAATGAGTGGATTTGCTTATATCATTTTTTTGAGATTTTAAATTTTATTTATTGTTATTATTATTATTATTATTTTTTTCAATTTCAAGAAAATACAAGATTATTTTTATTTTATTTCTTCAACAACAGAAAAATTCAATAAAAAACAGAAAAACCCCAAATCTACCTATGAGTGAGTTTGCCTTACAAGAATGTGCATCGGTCACAAGGAAGAGCATTTCCACGAATTGAGAATGAGAATTTCCAAGACCCTCTCAACTACAGGCCTCGTAGATGAATTTTTCGTGTTGTTGGTAATAGGCCCAAAAGTCACCGCACACCGGAGTAACATGGCGCGGAAGCCGTACGCGCAGAATTTTTGTGTTTATTTTTGCAGTAAAAAGTGATAAAATATGGTATTTTAACACTTTTAACTGCACTTGGATTTATCAGTGAATAGTTTTTTAGTGATTTCATTAAAAAAAATAAAACAAATTTGGTGATTAAGTGTGTTTAAGTGTTCAAATTGTTAAGGCGATCAACTTTTTTTTCACATTCACGGTGTTTTTTCATGTTTATTTACGAAAAAAATGTTGAATATTTAATGTTTTGTGTAATTATGGAATTAAAAGTGTTTTTAAAGTGATTAATACATATATGTATTATGATATTATTATTAAAAATACAGGTGCCAAAAAACACTTCTCTTATTCACTTTTCCATTCGCACTTTTCTGTACTTATATGTTTAGTAATAATTGCAAAATAAATTAATTAATGACTTTAAAATCACTTTTAATTAAATATTCAGCATATTTTCCCTTAATATACACGAAAAAAACACCGCGAATGTAAAATAAATTGATCACCTTAACAATTAAGACACCAAAAATACACTAAATCACTATTTTTTTTATATATTTTTTTATTAAATCACTAAAGAAATAATCACTGATAATCCTTGTATGGTTTAAAGCGATAAATTTCAATAATTTACCACTTTTTACCACAAAACTATAACGAAAACACTCCCGAACGTACTCTGCGCCATTAAATTCTCAGCAACTGTCAAATGGGACCATTCTCAGCTATGGTTGTATAGGTTCCAGATACAACTGCATGGCCTGTAGTTGAGAGGGCCTTGGAATTTCGGTACCCTCAAATATCTGTTCCAAGTACTAGAATACTACAATATTTTTTAACTGTGTGGTATTTTTCGCAGCAGATCCCTCTGTGAAGAGGAACAATGCATTTTTTGCAGATATAAATATATAGTTGTACTCCGTTTATTATTGTTACTGCATACGCAGCTTGGCCTTTGTAGATGGCGTATTTTTCCACTTCTTTTATTTTTTTACAGTATGTTTTTTTATATCTTAATGATGGATAAAATCTTCCGCTTCTTCTCCAATTGTATCAGCTATCTACATATGTATATGCAACCTTTACAAAATTTAATAAGTACATATATACGCGATACCAATCAAATAAACCACAATTTATAGCAAAAAGATATTCTATTAGTCCACTTGTTTGTTTTTCAGGAATTTAAAAAAAAAATAAATACATTGATTTACTCCAAAAGCTTTCATACATTTATGAGAATCAGCAACTGTCTTTTTTCAGGACCAAACCAGTGTCAGTAATGACGGCAGGATAAAAACATATCAACCGCTTTTTTTTCTTAATTCTGATCACAAATTCGTAATTTGCGACCCTCAATACCCCCAGGTATCGATTTTCAGCACCATCAGGACACAATTACAAAATTCATCCTCCATTTTGAATTCTCGAATTCTGAGCACAAATTCGTAATTTGCGACCCTCAAAACCCCCAGGTATCGATTTTCAGCACCATCAGGGCACAATTACAAAATTCATCCTCCATTTTGAATTCTCGAATTCTGAGCACAAATTCGTAATTTGAGGCCCTCAAAACCCCCAGGTACCGATTTTTAGCACAATCAGGGCACAATTACAAAATTCATCCTCCATTTTGAAACTGCCATCTTGAATTTTCCAAAATTTTGATATCCGACTTATAACGAAATCAGAACTCTTCCCTGAAAATTTCATTAAGAAATATTTGATAATTTAAAAGTTATGACTTTTTATAAAATGCTCCAACATAAAAAAAAACTATAAAATTTACCAGCTACAAGCGAAAGTTTGCACGAAAACACTCCAGACAGGAATGTGTTATTATTATTATTATATTATCAATTTTTTTAATTCAGCAAGATACAATATTATTTTTATTTTATTTTTTTTTTTCATAAACAGAAAATTACAATAAAAAACAAAAAACAAATCTACCTTTGAGTGAGTTTGCCTCATGAGGATGAGCATCACTCACGAGGAAGAGCATTTTCACGAATTTCAAGTGCACACATACTCATGAGTGAGTTTGGGAATTCCAAATCAAAATGCCTCACTCACGAGTGAGGGCACTGTAAATCCAACAATCCTCACTCGTGAGTGAGGAATGAGTCTAAATGAGTCGCTCATGAGTGAGAATTTCCGAACCCTGCATCTTTCAAACGTTTGCCTCTGGCGTTACATTGAAGGATTTTCCTCTTAGGATTTCTTAGAACATTCAGTGTATTTTTTTAATGACTGTCTGAGATTCACTATCAATTTCACTTGATTTCTAATTCTTGGTGAGAGGGTTTGCGATATTTTTAAAATAGGTACTTAGTTGAGGTTTTGGTTACTTTTTTTTATTTTCTGGTATTTCGGTATTGACTAACTCGATTGATTTTAGACACGAATTTAGGTAATTATTCTTTGTTTTATTTTATCTGAATTTTCGCTATTGGCTTAAAATGATGGGTTTTGGCTTTACGTAAGTCTTTTGTTGTAGGTATATTGTGGGTGTAGATTTTTGGACACATTTCAATAAAAAATGCTACAAAGTCGCACAACCTGGAGAGTTGTTTGCATCACCCAAAGTTACAAATCGCATAAACGTGCTCAGCCAAATCTGAAATTCTTTCGATTTCCAAATTCTGAGACAAGTGCTTTTCATAAATGCTTGTAAAGTTAACTGCCCGGCCACAATAAAAAATCGTACACTGTAAGTTTTTTTTCAACTAGATTCTAGCTAAATACAACTAGATCGGAACTCCTAGAATCTAGTTATGATTCTAGTGAAAATAAAATTAATAGATTACTAGTTGACGCTTTCCCTATATATCTAGTTACATTCATTGAAATCACTGTAAAACTTGATAATATTCTAGCAAACCTTTTCACTTTATTCCTAGTTATTTTAAATGAATATCTAAATTTTTGTAAAGATATACTATTTTTCGTATCCTAATCTCGTCAGTTTGTTCCGCTAGTATTCTAGTATAATTATATGGAATTGCATTACATTTTTTATTGAGTATCACCACAGCAATTTTTTATACCTTCTTATGGAATTTTTGTATCGTACTTATTAGAATTTCAATCTAATTACCTAATGTCGCCTTCCTAACCCATGAAATAGAACTTCATAGACAAAATTTATTTTTTAAAAAATAGAATCTTTATTATTTTAAAATGAAATATATTAGGTACAATAGTTTATATAATTGGTTAAATAAATAATAGATACTTCAAATTCAGTGTTATTATTATTAAAACAAAAAACTCCAAATAATTTAATAAAATTCAAATATAGTGATAGCATTTAGCAATAATGTCAAAAGTTGAATAAAAATAAAATAAAAATATATAAAAAAACAAATATTCAAAAAATCAGGGAAGGTAGTTATACTTTCTAATGTATAAAAAAAACAATAATTAATAAAAATAATAATTAATTAATTTCACTTTAGCGCGAAAGCTTTTTCTGAAAATTTGAAACTAAGCCGAGTTCCTTAATTTCTTTTATTTTATAAAAATGTAGAAATCGAAAAAATTATAAAACTTTGTTAGACTTTGAGCAAATTTTACATTAAATACATAATGCACTTTGAATAACAAGTCAAATGCCGAAATAATATCAGCCACGCACTCGACGAAATAGTCATCTATAATAATAAACATTTGTGCATAGTCAGTGTCAAATTTTTATAGCTTTTACATAGTATAAATGGTTGTTTTTGCTTGTTCGCCCTTACAGCTTCCTCAATATCTTCGTTCACCTGAAAACATACAGTTTAGATATCGCAATTGCATACTCATATAATTATTTATTCACATTTATCCATTGAATCAGAGGTTTCAGTTTGGCTTCCAGGCATACATTTTTCCAGTTACTTTCGTCTGTTGCTATTTGGCAATATGTTCTCTTTAAACCTCTGCTTGGTAGTGATTCGAGAATTGTGATAATTTGTCGCAACTGATCTATAAATTAAATATATAATATAATAAAATATAACTACAAAATGCTAAAAAAAATACCATTCTTTATGCAAGCGGTATCTAAAGAGAATAATTCTTTTATTTTATTTTCATATAGAAATAATTCCGAAATGTTGCTGCGATTTATGACCAATTTAGAAAACTCTAAGTTTATCTGCCTTAAAACAAAATATGTATGTATATTATAAGTTTTATGCTGAAATATAATAATTTAAAAAGAAACACTTACTATCGCACCTGTGTAGGAAATTAATTGTGGAAATTTATCTATTATAGATGAATTTAGTTTTCCCTTAATTACTTCTCGAGGTCTATGTTTAAAAGTATCTTCCATTAATTTTTTTATTAAATCGAAATTTTCCTGATTCGGTACTAAAGTTTTTAGTTCATTTATCTAGAAAATTAAGTTACATTATTATTTTTGATATTTATAACAATAAAAAAATACCACGTCTGATGATGGTTCTTTTTCAATAATAAATTCGTTCTTTTTTTCAGACATTTTATTTCTTTTCAAAGAAGGAGACAAAGCCAGCGTGAGATGTTCCAATCGAAATTCAATATTCCCAGCCGCTTTCTTTCCATCCTTTGAACCCTTTGAATCGAACCATAATGCCTAGAATTTTGAAAAATTAGACTTTATTGATATTTCTCCAAACCTCTTTAATTTTACGTGAGCAGCAATATCCGGGCAAGTATATTGTCCTACTTGTGGAAATGTGGTGACAATTGCCTTCGCCAGATTTTCCTTATCGGTTACTTTAGGATAACTGTTGGAAATTTTATGATTCAATATAAAGATCTAACGACTACATTTTGGTAACTTACTATCCGCAAACATTTACCAGGTCATCCACCATAATTCTGTTAAACTCGTTTAGCTCTTTTGTGGACAGTTCTTCTTTATTTATTAATATTTCAGAAATTCTCTATTATATTTCGATTCTGAAATAAATTGTTTATACATTAATATTTAGTAACATTTCTTTCTTTAATAAGAATTAAATTTTGACTCACTGAACTGTAATTTGCTGAATAGGTAGTAGTTTCTCCAGTATTAGGATCAAATGACGACAGTGAATTACCTTCAACTCCACTGTTAGAAACTGATGGCTGAGTCATGGTTGAAGCAACATCTTCAATAATATTTATCAAATCATTTTCAAAATTATTTGGCTTAAGGTCCTTAAAAATTTTCATTAATTTTTTCCTTGGTCCTATTTTTATGTTTAAATTAAAGAGGTCCTGCTCGTTAATTTCAAGGGCTGTGCTTTCATCCACGGCTTCGTCTGTTGCAATATAATACTAATACTATAACTATTCATCTACTGACATACTATCGACAGTTTTTACAATAAAATTTATATATTAAAAGGAACACTTGAAAAAATTCTTTTTTCAGTAATTTTATACATATCTTTAATACGAGTATCTATACTTTATAGCTACATATAAGTAGCTCTGGCTTTCCATTAACCTGCCATAAAGAATTTGGTCTCCGGTCCAAAATGTCTTCTAAAGGAACTAAAATATTGTTTTCGGTAGGACACACTTCAAATGCATTTAAATTGTCAACGAAATTCTTTATTTCAAGCATATTGCAGTTAAAAAATATGTTCGAAGATATCTCAAATATTTCATTTATAACAACGAAGCACGGAAATATAGATTCCATCAATTGATATTTACTATTTAATGAAATTACTAACTGAGCTCTGTATTCAATACCGTCTAATTCACAAGAAACAATTTTTTTAATGTAATGCAGATTTAAGGGCTGTTTTTCCAGAACGTTACGGCTGAAAAGTTTATTTTTATGAATAAATTTATAAGCTTTTATTTTTAATTTGTTAACTTCAAAAGAATTAGTAGAAATATGCAAGCTTTGAGAAAGCGATTGTCTTTTTGCAATACTTTTCGGAACATTTTTATAATTTTTTGAAGTGATAATTTGTTGTTTCAAAATACTGTGTTTACTTTCAAAACGAAAGCATGATGATAAACACAAAGGACCCTTCATAAGAATACATTCTGGGTAATGCATGATATAATGATGGTTATTGATCATAGTTTTATTTGAGAAAAGACTTTTAAACAGACTGTGATTAAGTGTAATAATTTCCTTTAATTCGCATACCATGTTTTTGTTGACGGCTTCGGAGTATGCAATCCTTACTAATATTATAAATGCGAAAGTAACTCTGTCTGTCTGTCTGTTACGCTTTCACGCCTAAACCACTGGACCGATTTTGATGAAATTTGCTACAGACATAGTTTATTCCTTGGAGACGGACATAGGCTACTTTTTAAGGAGAAAAAAAAGGGTTGAAGGGGGTGAAATGAGGATCAATAAGTTGTAAGGGGATTTTTTTTCTTTACTTTTTTTTCTATTGTATAAAAAGTAACTGACTGACAGACAACGCACAACCTAAACCGCTAAAGCTAAAGGGCTGAAATTTTGACAGTGCATCCCTATAATGGCGTGGACATCCCCTATAAAGCGATTTTTCGAAATTCATCCCCCAAGGGGGTCAAATGGGGTTTATGCAAACCGCTGGAGCTATAGGGCTGAAATTTTGAGAGTGCATCCCTATAATGACGTGGATATCCACTAAAAAGTGATTTTTCGAAATTCACCCCCTTAGGGGGTAAAATGGGGTTATCCAAACCGCTAAAGCTATAGGGCTGAAATTTTGACAGTGCATCACCATAATGGCGTGGACATCAACTGTAAAGCGATTTTTCGAAATTCATTCCCTAAGGGGGTGAAATGGAGTTTACCCAAACCGCTGGAGCTGTAGGGCTGAAATTTTGACAGGGCATCCCTATAATGACGTGGACATCCGCTAAAAAGCGATTTTCCGAAATTCACCACCTAAGGGGGTGAAATGGGGTTTATCCGAACCGCTAAAGCTATAGGGCTGAAATTTTGACAGTGCATCCCCATAATGGCGTGGACATCCACTATAAAGCGATTTTTCGAAATTCATCCCCTAAGGGGGTCAAATGGGGTTTATGCAAACCGCTGGAGCTATAGGGCTGAAATTTTGACAATGCATCCCTATAATAGCGTGGATATCCACTAAGAAGCGATTTTTTGAAATTCATCCCCTAAGGGGGTCAAGTGGGGTTTACGCAAACCGCTGACCTATAGGGCTGAAATTTTGACAGTGCATCCCTATAATGACGTGGACATCCACTATAAAGCGATTTTTCACAATTCATCCCCTAAGGGGGTGAAATGGGGTCAACTCAAAACCGCTGGAGCTATAAGGCTGAAATTTTGACAGTGCATCCCTCTATTGATGTGGACATCTACTAAAAAGCGATTTTTCGAAATTCATCCCCTAAGGGGGTGAAATGGGGTTTATCCAAACCGCTAAAGCTATAGGCCTGAAATTTTGACAGTGCATCCCTATAATGGCGTGGACACTCAATATAAAGCGAATTTTCGAAGTTCATCGCCTAAGGGGGTTCAATGGGGGTTACGCAAACCGCTGGAGCTATAGGCCTGAAATTTTGACAGTGCATCCCTATAATGGCGTGGACACTCAATATAAAGCGAATTTTCGAAGTTCATCGCCTAAGGGGGTTCAATGGGGGTTACGCAAACCGCTGGAGCTATAGTGCTGAAATTTTGACAGTGCATCCCTATAATGACGTAGACATTCATTAAAAAGCGATCTTTCGAAATTCATCCCCTAAGGGGGTGAAATGGGGTTTATCCAAACCGCTAAAGCTATAGGGCTGAAATTTTGACAGTGCATCCCTATAATGGCATGGACAACCACTATTAAGCGATTTTTCGAAATTCATCCGCTATGGGGGTGAAATAGGGTTTACCCAAACCGCTAAATATATAGGGCTGAAATTTTGACAGTGCATCCCTTTAATGACGTGGACATCCACTAAAGAGCGATTTTTCGAAATTCATCCCCTAAGGGGTTGGAATGCGGTTTTACAAACCGCTAAAGTTATAGCGCTGAAATTTTGACAGTGCATCCCTATAATGGCGTGGGCATCCACTGTGGTCGCCTTTATGTCGGAGTTTACGAAATAAATGGAAACACTGCCTTTAGTTTCACTTATTATAATTTATTGTTTATACTTCACTTCAGTAAATCACAATTTTCTTATTTCTTATAAATAAATAAATCTTCACTTGCATATACATATATGTACGTATTAGAATTTCGCGGCGGCTTCTTTTAAAGGTTCGATCTAGTCGTGCACGAGGAGAAGAAGGAAGATCGAAAAATGCCGGAAATGTGATATTTTACATCGGGACGGAATGGAAAACGGCAAGATCACTGAACTTTGAGTTCGGTGATCGATGGAGTGTTCCGACTGATCGTTTTGATCGTGTCGGAAGTTGTTGTGTGACATTGCATAAAGTTTGGTAATTAAACTTTACGCAGTCACTACATACTCCCCCCCCCCAGCGTAGCGTTAACGGAATGTTACCGCTTTAGACGGCTTAGCTTCGTTGTCGCGGCCGCAACCGAAGGCTGGCTTTAGCCTGTCAATGAATATTGACTTGGTTGAGCCGTTCAATTTGACAACGAAGTGTTTTCGTAATCGTTTGATTACTTCATATGGGCCCTCATATGGAGGTTCGAAAGGTTTTCGAACTCTGTCGACTCGTATGAAGACGTAGTCGGCGTTCTCCAGGGCTTCTGGCACGTAGACATCCTTTTGGACGGATTGCCGAGGATGTATTGCCTTAATGTTCTGCATTTGAGAACGAAGGCGAGAAAGGAATTCTGATTCTTCAATTGGATTTTCATCGGTTGTGATAGAAATCGAATTGGGAAGTCTCAGATTCTGACCATATACGAGCTCGGCTGGCGAGCATTGTAAGTCGGCCTTAATTGCAGTGCGTATGCCTAACATGACAAAGGGCAGATCGTCACTCCAATGAGTAGTGTTGTCCCTTGCCATTAAGGCTGCTTTTAGTTGCCTGTGGAACCGTTCAACCATCCCGTTTGCTTGCGGGTGGTAGGCGGTGGTCTGGATTCGATGAGTGCCGAGTAATTTGGCAACTTCATTGAACAGTTTCGATTCGAACTGCGTACCTTGATCGGTTGTGATCTCGAGTGGTACGCCGAATCGTGGGACAAATTCAGTGACGAATTTATTTGACACTGTTGAAGCTGAGATATCCCGAATTGGGTATGCTTCAGGCCATCGCGTGAATCTATCGACTATCTTTAAGATATAAGAGTATCCACGAGATGGAGGTAGGGGTCCCACTATATCCATATGGATATGATCAAATCTATTATTTGGAAGCTTGAAAGCTTCAAATGGAGATTTGGTATGCCGTGAAACTTTGGACTTTTGGCAACCTAGGCATGATCGAGACCCCTCATTGTAGTCTTTATTGATCGATGGCCAGAAGTATTTCTTGGTAACGGCTCGTCTTGTAGAGCGAATACTAGGATGAGAGAGACTATGTTCGGAGTTGAACGCTAGTCTGCGTAAGGAAGTGGGTATGTAAGGCCTAGGAATGCCTGTACTAGTTTCACACCACACTTGATGGGCGGTAAATGGTATTGGCGTGAGAACTAGTTTTACCCGTGAGCCGTTGCTGGGGTGCTCTTGTAGAGACTTCAACTATGTGTCACCTTGTTGAGCCTGAGCCAGTGTAGGCAGGTCGAAGGTGACCGAGT
This sequence comes from Thereva unica, assembly GCA_949987705.1. Lineage (NCBI taxonomy): Eukaryota > Metazoa > Arthropoda > Insecta > Diptera > Therevidae > Thereva > Thereva unica. The sequence goes on along the minus strand of OX465282.1, from coordinate 44,197,629 downwards.
CGACGTTGTCGGTTGCTAGTGAGCGTGACAAGTAGTCTGCGAGAACGTTTTGTTTACCCGACACATGTCTGATGTCTGTGGTAAACTGAGAGATTAGACCCAAATGTCTGGTCTGTCGAGGGGATCGTTCGGTCTTTGTGTGAAGGGCGCGAACCAGTGGTTTGTGATCAGTATAGACCACGAAATTGCGTCCTTCAACGAAATAACGAAAGTGTTTGATCGCTGCATAGATTAGTGTTGGGTAGGACACGATAATAAAATGAGTTTGTAAGAGGAGCCTCTTTTTCCTTTTGAACCAGTACAATGTCTCACTTCAAATGAGGCGAGGTGCCATTGTATTGTGCTAGCACGTCACATAGTGAATGGCTCAAACGTTGCGAAAGAGAGGATACGCATGAATGGAAATATTAATTATCGTGCCTATGAATGTTGATTACAAAAATATTCTTTAAAATTTTTGTTAACTGTATAAAGAAAAACATATTTACAGATTTAAAATGAAACTCCCTAAAATTGAAAATAACACGAAAATATTTTATTGTTACAGATAGAGATTAAAAAATAAAAATAAAATTTTACCTCCCTCGAAAAATGTAAGAAATATCTCTCCAACTTCACTCCCTCCAAAAAATGTAAGAATTGTCTCTTCAGTACAAAATTTACCTCCCTCGAAAAATGTAAGAATTGTTACCTCCCTCGAAAAATGTAAGAATTATCTCTTCAGTACAAAATTTGCCTCCCTCGAAAAATGTAATAATTGTCTCTTCAGTACAAAATTCACCTCCCTCGAAAAATGTAAGAATTGTTACCTCCCTCGAAAAATGTAAGAATTGTCTCTTCAGTACAAAATTCACCTCCCTCGAAAAATGTAAGAATTGTTACCTCCCTCGAAAAATGTAAGAATTATCTCTTCAGTACAAAATTTGCCTCCCTCGAAAAATGTAAGAATTGTCTCTTCAGTACAAAATTCACCTCCCTCGAAAAATGGAAGAATTGTTACCTCCCTCGAAAAATGTAAGAATTGTCTCTTCAGTACAAAATTCACCTCCCTCGAAAAATGTAAGAATTGTCTCTTTAGTATAAAATTTCACTCCTTCAAAAATGTAAGAGATTTCTCTCCAGTTCGTATTTACAATCTCACCACGGCTCGGCTTAAATTGGATATTTGACTGCGGCAAAAACAGTAAGAAAATATCTATGCAGTTCGTGTTTACAATCTCACCTCGCCGCAATTCGAATTGGATATTTTATTGTCGCAAAAGAAATAAGAAAATGTTGTTCCAGTTCGTGTTTACAATCTCACCTCGGCGCAGTTCAGATTGGATATTTTGCTGCTGCAAAAGAAGTAAGAAATGTCTCTCCACTTCGTAATTTACAAACGCACGATACACGCTCATATCCCAGTAGTACATTATTTTTGAACCGGGACATTTAAAAAAGTTGAGGCCTCAGTACAATTTACTATCGTGTACGGGACAAATGAACTACCTCTTGTAAGTCCGGCTCAACTCTAGCACAGATTGCGAGGAGTTCGCGATCGAATGCAGAGTACTTCCGTTCGGTTGGTGACAGCTTTTTGGAATAAAAAGCTAGAGGTTGCCACCGATGACCGTTGAATTGTTCCAAAACGCCTCCGATTGCATAATCAGAGGCGTCAGTCGTAAGACTGTATTTTGCATCCTCGATTGGATGGTTCAGCAGAGTTGCTTCAGCCATCGAGGTTTTCACCTTGACGAATGCCGCCTGACATTCTGCTGGCCAGTCAAAAACTTTATTGGCACGTGAGCGGTGAGAAGGTCTCTCAAATGCTCGTTTATAGGCACCAACTGTTCAGCCAATTTTGGGATAAATCGGTGATAGAAATTCACCATTCCCAAAAACTTCTGGATCGATTTGACAGAAGTTGGAGGTGCGAGATCAACGATAGCCTGAACCCGATCGGAGGATGGAAGTATTCCATCCTTTGTGATGCGGTGGCTTAGAAACTTAATCTCTGTTGCACCAAAAACGCATTTCTCTAGCTTAATGGTTAAACCGAAGCTATCAAGGCGTTTAAAGAGCTCTTCGAGGTGAACGATATGCTCATCCTCGGTTTTACTGGCGATAAGTATATCGTCCAAGTATACATAAACGAAGTCGAGATCTCTCGTAACTTCATTTATGAACCTTTGAAAGGTTTGGGCTGCATTTCGTAAGCCGAATGTCATACGTGTAAACTCATATAGGCCGAATGGCGTAATGATTGCAGTCTTATGCACGTCTTCTGGGGCGATTGGTATGTGATGGTATGCACGTACCAAGTCAACCTTCGAAAAAATTGTGCAGCCGTGAAGATTCACGGAGAAATTCTGTATATGCGGGATCGGATATCTATCCGGCACAGTGACAGCGTTAAGGCGACGGTAGTCGCCGCATGGCCTCCAATCATGTGAGTCCCGTTTAGGGACCAGATGAAGCGGAGATGCTGCGGGAGACGACGAAGGTCGACAAATCCCCAATTGGACCATATGGTCGAACTCTAACTTTGCCACCTTCAGTTTCTTCGGATGGAGTCGTCGAGCGGTGACAAATGGTAATTGCCCTTTAGTTACAATGTGGTGTTGCACATTGTGTTTAACCGGAAGGTTAAAATTGGGCGGTTTTGTATATGCCAATAACTCGGCATGGGAATGTTTGGGGGCTGTAGTCGACGGTAGCGCACACGTTAATTCGAAACTTCGTGCGCTTGTCGACTAAATGCCGATATTCAAAATCGACGGACAATTTGAACTTCGTTAAGAAGTCCGCCCCGATAATGGCTTTAGTGGTGTCGGCTATAATAAAGTTGTAAACATATCGTCGGCGTAAGCCGAGTTCAAGTTCAAGCAACTTTGTGCCGAAAGTTCGGATCAGTGATCCGTTGGCCGCGTACAGAAGGACGTTCGGGCTACCGTTATGGGCCGGGAACGCCTTGGCGGGAACAATTGATACGTCCGAGCCCGAATCAATCAGAAAATCCATCCGATTGTTGGTGTCACGGACGAATAAACGATATGAGCGGCCGGTTATATGCTCGCTCATGTCGACCCCCTGACTCTCTAGTTTTTTTTAGATTGGGTGGTGGCCGACTTTTTCTTAGCCGGCTTGGCTTGACCACCACTGAAACTGCAGGGGGCCTTACAGGTGCGAGCTTCACTACCATAACGGTAGTGAAAGTAGCACAGGCTACCCCTGGCTTTATTGGCCCCTGGTGGCAGAGTGGCCGAGGGCTGAGAAGAGGTGCCCTGTCGATTGGCAGGTGTTCGGCTCCTTGGGCTGCGCTGGTTTCGGTCGAGTTTGTCCAGCCGGGCCATCAGTCTACTGATGGCGCTTTGCAGCGACATCAATGTGGGCTCCGCGCTGGCTGGTATTGCACGGACTGCGGACGCGTATGAGGCGCCTCCGTGTGGAAGCACCTCAAAAACTTTGTCCGCTATGGCGGCCAGCGCGGGTAACCACTGGTCAGCAGCGGTGGCCAATGCGACCTGAATGGCCTGTGGAAGCCTACGCTCCCACAGGTTCCGGATCAGGTCGTCGTTGACTGCTGCCGATCCTCCGGCTAGTGCCTTAAGAGCCTGGAGGAACTCAGAAGGTTTTCGGTCTCCAGGCTCTTGCACTGACAGCAACTGCTCGAGACGGCGCTTCTCCGAAGTGCCGTACTTCTCGAGCAGATACTGTTTGACTTCCTCGTATGCGGACTCAGAATAATCTACGGTGCTTAGCCGCATTGCCGTTACCGCCTCTTCAGGCAATGCGGCCATGACATTGTAGACCTTAGACGAATCTGACCTGCAGCCCGCTATTTTAAACATAACGTCTGCCTGGTAGAACCAGGAAGCGGGTTGGTGTACCTAGAACTTCGGGATATCTAGTTTCGTCAGTTTCACGGCACCGACTTCCGAAATTCCGGGTTTTGACTCTTCCGTGCGTGGAACATCTTGTTCCACATGGCTTCCTTCTACGTTTGACATTTTTGTAATTTCAAAACGAATCGGCGTAAAACAAAAGAAATTAAATCACGAACCAGAAAAATGTTAGGTTTATATATATATATATATATGTATATATATATCTGTATATATACTCGTATGTATGTATATGTATATGTGAAAAGTGTGTAAATTATATAAAGCCAAGAAAATGTATTCTATAATGTACTTACGTTGTATATATGTTATCTATAATAATATATGAGCCGTTTATTTTGAAAGTGGCATAAGTCACTTTTTTTAAAAAAATTTGTTTGTATCAAAATGAAAAGATACCGTTCAATTGTATTTAGTTTTGCCATTAACTCGATTTTTTTGAAAAAGTGACTTATGCCACTTTCAAAATAAACGGCTCATATTTAAACAGAATAAATGTATTTTAATGTATGTAAAACGAGAATTATGTATATATATATATATATATATATATATATATATATATATATATATATATATATATATATATATATATATATACATAATTCTCGTTTTACATACATTAAAATACATTTATTCTGTTTAAATATGAGCCGTTTATTTTGAAAGTGGCATAAGTCACTTTTTCAAAAAAATCGAGTTAATGGCAAAACTAAATACAATTGAACGGTATCTTTTCATTTTGATACAAACAAATTTTTTTAAAAAAAGTGACTTATGCCACTTTCAAAATAAACGGCTCATATATTATTATAGATAACATATATACAACGTAAGTACATTATAGAATACATTTTCTTGGCTTTATATAATTTACACACTTTTCACATATACATATACATACATACGAGTATATATACAGATATATATATACATATATATATATAAACCTAACATTTTTCTGGTTCGTGATTTAATTTCTTTTGTTTTACGCCGATTCGTTTTGAAATTACATATGGACGTGCGGGAGCCGAGCCATGGAAGATACCATGAGAAGCCCAGAGAATGGCTTCACGCGGGCAAAAGTAGGCGGAATACACGTCTACAGCTGCTATGCGGCGCCAAGCCTGACATTAGACGATTACGAGTCGATGCTGGAAAGGTTAGCCGCCGACGCGAGCCGCCATCACCCGGTAATATTAGCGGGTGATTTCAATGCTTGGGCTGTCGAATGGGGCAGTCGACAAACGAACGCAAGAGGGCGCATACTTCTAGAAGTATTCTCGCGACTTAACGTAGTGTTAGTCAACACTGGAGGCGAAAACACCTTCCAAAGGGGTGGGAGATCATCTGTAATTGACATCACGTATGTGAGCGATTCAGTGGCCAAGGACCTACAGTGGCGGGTGAGCGATTTGTACACGCACAGCGACCACCAAGCCATTATCTTCGAGGTAGGCCAGGGTATAGAAAAGAGGAATCCTACGTACGGAACGGCTAGAGGATGGGCCGTAAATAAACTCGACACAGAGGGGTTCGAGGAAGTATTCCTGCATGATGCGAGGTCGGCAGGAGGTGCCAGGGAAGGGGCAGAGCGAATCGAAGATTCAGTAAAACAGGCATGTGATGCATCCATGCCTCGGCGCGCCGGCAATCGGCAACACCCACCAAACTTCTGGTGGAACGCCGAGATCAACGAATGCCGAAGAGCCTGCCTGAAAGCGAGAAGGAGAACTCAAAGAAATCGGAACCGTCCTGATTTCGATGAACTCCTTCAGAGATATAAGGAAGCGAGGAGAAGGCTGAACAAGGCCATCGCTAGAAGTAAATCCGAGCACTTCAAAAGATTGTGCAGAGAAGCAGACTCGGACCCCTGGGGTGGAGCCTATAAAATGGTTATGTCAGCGGTCAAGGGCAAACGCTCTCCGCCGATCACCTGCCCCGCGCTGCTCCAGAGCATTGTGTACGTCTTGTTTCCACAGAACGTACGCGCCGCCGGACTACCCACCCTTCAGGTGGACCCAGAAGAGGTACCTGCGGTGACCGCAGATGAGATTCTGGAGGCTGCAAAAAAGGTAGCCATCAATAAGGCCCCTGGCATGGATGGCATACCAAATAAAGCGGCGAAGCTAGCAGCTTCAATAGCGCCAGACAGGTTCGCTGAAGTCTTCACAGCGTGCCTGAGAGAGGGGATCTTCCCGGAGCGATGGAAACAGCAGAAACTCGTGCTCCTACCGAAGCCGAACAAGCCTTTAGGGGACCCATCGTCCTACAGACCGATATGCCTCCTTAGTTGCATAGGCAAACTTTTCGAGCGGGTGATCTGTAACAGGATTCTCCCTAGCGTCGAAAGGGTAGGTGGCCTGTCGGACAAGCAATTCGGCTTCAGAAAGGCAAGGACGACTACTGATGCAATCAATATGGTGGTGGGCATAGCAAAAGCCGCCATAGAGAAGAATCACTGCTGCGCACTGATAACCCTCGACGTAAAAAATGCTTTCAACTCAGCGAGGTGGAGTAAAATAGTTGAGGCGTTAATCAAGCTAGGCACACCTAAGTACCTAGTGCGTGTAGTGGCCGACTACCTGCAGGGTAGGTCGCTGCATTGTGATTCGGATGATGGTCCTAAAGTGTTCGGGACAACATGCGGTGTCCCGCAAGGTTCCGTCCTGGGCCCTCTCCTATGGATCGCAATGTACAATGATGTGTTGGGGCTTCGTCTTCCAAAAGAAGCAGTGGCGATCGGGTTCGCAGATGATATCGGGGTAGTTGTCGAAGGAAAACACCCAGATGACATCGAACTGTATGCGAACGAAGCGATCTGGGAAATAAAAGCGTGGTTAGAACGCGCTGGGTTGAAGCTTGCTGAGCACAAAACTGAAGCAGTGGTGATCAGCAAACGGCGAAAGCCAGTATCCGTGAGGATCAAGGTAGGGGAACAGATCATCCACTCACAGCCCGCTCTAAGGTACCTGGGAGTGATGATCGATCGGAGGCAAAATTTCAAAGCGCACTTGGAGAGCACGGCAGACAAAGCTTCTGCGATTTGTGCAGCACTCGCAAGAATGCTGCCCAATGTTGGGGGCCCTAGACCGAGTCGCCGCCTCCTCTTGGGGAGGGTGGTCAGCTCAGTCCTGTTATACGCAGCGCCAGTGTGGGCAGCAGCGTTAAACAGGACTGCAAATAGTAGAAAATGGAGGGCTGCATATAGGCTAAGTGCACTTCGCGCTTGCTGCGCGTACAGGACCACGTCCGACGATGCGGCGTGCGTGATAGCGGGGATGATTCCTGTGGATATTCTGGCGAGGGAGGGCATGCGTCTCTATGACCCAGAATATGGTAGAGGACAGCCAAGAAGGGTACGGCGGCAGATTGCGCGCTGTGAGTCCTTAAGGGAATGGCAGGGGAAATGGGACGAGTCTGTTAAGGGTCGTTGGACCCACAGACTTGTCCCTAACGTGGAAGTATGGGTTTCGAGGGAGCGTGGGGAAGTAAGTTACGACCTCACGCAGTTCCTGAGCGGACATGGGGGGTATAGGAAATACCTCCACCGATTCGGCCACGATGATTCACCGTTGTGTCCGGTATGCCCAGCGACGGAAGAAGACGCAGAGCACGTCTTCTTTGCCTGCTCGAGATACGCCGAGGAAAGGGCGGAATTAGAAGAAACGGCCCAGGCGCCACTAACGCCGGAAAACATCGTAGAGCATATGATGAGATCCGAGGAAATGTGGAAGAAAGTGGAAGAAACCCTGAAGGCCATTCACAGAAAGTTAAGGCAAGAAGAAGCCACAAGAAACAGAGAAAGGCGAAGAAATGCCGAGAGCAGTAGCAGCCCCCATGGGTAAACACTAGAGGGACACCTAAAGGGTCATGGTGGTGACGCCCGCCCGAAGTAATGCCTCGCGGCGGTTCCGGGCGGGGTAAGCGTCACACAAAGGGGTGGTGAGTTTATTCAGTAGGAGTCTGAAACTCGGTCTGAGTGCGGGAACCTCAGAAGTGTCTATGTAGAGTCTCACCATCCCCCGTAAAAAAAAAAAAAAAAAAAAAAAAAATATATATATATATATATATATATATATATATATATATATATATATATATTATATATATATATATATATATATATATATATATATATATATATATGTACCTATATATGTGAAAAATTTTTTTATATGTGATACCTAAATAATTCTTATCTATATACGTGCCACGTCCAACAATATATTTTTAGAGAAAAACTTCAATTTAGTGTATTTTTAAGCTATATAACCAAAAATCTAGTATATAGAAAGAAAACTTAGAAATATGTCTATATGTAGGTATATATGAAAATAAAAAAAATAAAATAAAAAATATATGTATATATGAAATAAAAATAAAATCAAAAAAAAATATATGTATATATTCAAAGAAAATAAAATAAAAATTATCCTGTGGCTCCGTTTGCTGCTTCCAAATTGCTCCCTTTGTTATTGTTTCTGTGATTATGTTTTTTATTTTAAATGAATCACAAAATTTATTAGATTAGAAATTATTATCTATTATTTTTTTAAATTTGTTCGTTATTATTTTATATTTTTTATTTATTTAATCTTGTTCTGTTTCTTAATATTAAAAATGAAAATAATTGGTTTTTATTGTATATTAATTCTTAATCCTGTTGTTTCCTTTTTTTATATCGAGAAATCTCATCAACTATTATAAAAAATCACACTTTGAGTAGAAAAGAGATTTGTTAAAGGAAAAAAAATATTATAACCGCTGTATTTGTTGTTTGAGCAATCGAGATGCTTTTAACAATATTTTGTAAATTTTCAAAATTATGCTCTGATAACAATGAATTTAAATCACCACCACAAAATTAATTCCTGTGATAACCTTGAATTATTGACGTGATATTGATTCAGTGAATTAATAACCAGATCAAAAATATTTAATGGAAATCTTTCGCACATTTGAATATTTTGCGGTAATCAAAATTTGTTTTTTCTTTGTTAAAGTCTTTACTTTTTGTTTAATTAAAGAGAACTGGCATTCCGTTATTTTTAAGAACCATGATACAATAATGATAAAAAAACTTCGAGTTATTTTTTTGTAACGTTTTCGATTCTCACAGCCTTTATTCTTTTTTTTTGGTATTATTGTGCAGATCTCTGTACAAATTATAATTTGTACATTTATAAATGAAATGAATTTCTATATAATGCTGATTATGAACCATCAACAGAGATCGAATTAGATAAACGTGATGAACTATCTAAATTAGCTGTACTATTATTCTAGCGACTATGATTTATTCCACTGAGTGAAACACGATGTGTTATTAAATAATTTATATGAATTTTATTTCGATTGTGCAACGTGCTCTGCGTGTTGCCGTTAGGGTCACCACTGTGGTCGCCTTTATGGCGGAGTTTACGAAATAAATGGAAACACTGCCTCTAGTTTCACTTATTATAATTTACACTTCACTTTAGTAAATCACAATTTTCTTATTTCTTATAAATAAATAAATCTTGCACTTGCATATACATATACGTATTAGAATTTCGCGACGGCTTCTTTTAAAGGTTCGATCTAGTCGTGCACGAGGAGAAGAAGGAAGATCGAAAAATGCCGGAATTGTGATATTTTACAACCCGATCGGGACGGAATGGAAAACGGCAAGATCACTGAACTTTGAGTTCGGTGATCGATGGAGTGTTCCGACTGATCGTTTTGATCGTGTCGGAAGTTGTTGTGTGACATTGCGTAAAGTTTGGTAATTAAACTTTACGCGGTCACTACACCACTATAAAGCGATTTTTCGAAATTCATCCCCTAAGGGGGTGAAATAGGGTTTACCCAAACCGCTAAAGCTATAGGGCTGAAATTTTGACAGTGCATCCCCTTAATGACGTGGACATCCTCTAAGAAACGATTTTGCGAAATTCATTCCCTAAGGGGGTGAAATGGGGTTAACCCACACCGCTGAAGCTGAAGGGCTTTAATTTTAACGGTGCATCGCTATGTTACATACAGAATTTGTAAGGGTCTCTCTCGGTGAAAAACGGAGCCCTTAGACAAATTCCCATATACTTTCATACAGGGAGCCTGTTACATCAAATTCGCAGTTAATGAGTTTGATGCAATAAGAGCTCCCTGCGAACAACAAATCCTAAACGGAAAATTATGATCTTGTTTCCATTTTCAAATGTACAAAATTCCTTAACGGACAAATCTTCAACGTACAAAAATCCACTCCAACGGAAAATGTAACATTTCCAGACGTAACCTGATCCGCGCACATTTTGTGAGATTTGCAAGGTGCGCAATTACCTTTGCACCCTTCCCAAGCTTTTCTGGCAAACAGTGATCTTGACTTGGACTTTCTTGAAAGTAATTTGACCCACCCAACAATAACCAAGCGCAACTTGCAATACGCCGCGTGAGAAGCGCGCGGTAAGCAAGTTGCGCAGGTGGGAACGAATTCAAGGGCGAGTTTTTCCCAGCCGGTGGACAATTTTCCATGCCACCACCGGCGGGTGAAAATTTGATTTTGTTGAGTGTTGTTCTAACCGTGACCACCGGCGGGTAAAAATATTAATAATAAAAGTGTTGTTCCAACCACAAGCGGCGGCGGGCGATGTAACATTCGATAAATTATAAACAAAGATCTGATTTAACCACGATCGGCGGCGGGCTATTCGGTCGTGTTTTCGATGTTAAAATAAGTTAAGTTAAATTAAAATAAAGTGCGTCTCGCTAAAAATATAAGTGGAGAAAGAAATGTGTTAAAAAGAAATTAACTATCTATATAATATCTATGCAATGATATACAATTAGTTTTTTTTATGCTATTAAAAGATAAGTCAAAATAAAGTGCGTCTCGCAAAAATATAATTGGGGAAAGAATTGTGTTAAGAAGAAAATACCTATTTAATATCTACGCAATGATATGCAATTAGTTTTTTTATGCTATTAAAAATAAGTTAAAATAAAGAGTGTCTCGCTAAAAATATAATTGGGGAAAGAATTGTGTTAAGAAGAAAATACCTATTTAATATCTACGCAATGATATGCAATTAGTTTTTTTTATGCTATTAAAAATAAGTTAAAATAAAGAGTGTCTCGCTAAAAATATAATTGGGGAAAGAATTGTGTTAAGAAGAAAATACCTATTTAATATCTACGCAATGATATGCAATTAGTTTTTTTTTTTGATGCTATTAAAAATAAGTTAAAATAAAGAGTGTCTCGCTAAAAATATAGGTGGAGAAAGAATTGTGTTAAAAGGAACCTATATAATATCTATGCAATGATATACAATTAGTTTTTTTTTATGCTATTAAAAATAAGTTGAAATAAGGTGAGTTTCGCAAAAATAGTTCAAATAAAGTGCGTCTCGCAAAAATATAAATGACAAAAGAAGTATTTATTTTAAATAAAATAACAAATTAAAATTAATAATAAAATAATAATTGGTGAGTTGTATTTTGATATATAACAATTGGCGCAGCCGGTAGGATCTGGGTGCGCAAATAGTAAAAACGTTAATACTGCTGGTCTAGGCTCCTTGACCTCCAACCCAAGGCTGAGCCTGACTTGGGGGCAGTGTTAGCGTCTGCCACTGCAGCGCATAAAATATCCCAGATCCTCCACGAATCCTCGCTCGGGGGTGTACAACCACGGTGCCTCTGCTCCAGGCGAGCACGCGCTCACCCCCCTAAAGTTTCTACATCGCGGGACTTTTAGTGGGCTTCATCCCTGCCCAGGAGACGCCCTATGTCAGAGGGCCAACAAGGGGAAAACAACAACACCAAGACTCCCCCACCGAGGGACCACCAAACACCAGCCAGGGACTTAACCACACCAGGCCCCTCTACTTCATCAGGAGCCACCGACACCCCAGCGTCCGGCCAGGTGACCCAACGAGGGATCACCTCGACACCAATATCAACACAGCAATCAACAACCACCCCATCAGAAACACCCCAAACATCCCCCAGACGTCTCCGAAGTGGAACCATCTTAGGAGAAGGAGAGAAACAAGTAGGTTTAACTTCAAGATTAGAATACATACTTAAGCGGGCGCAGGAGACAGGAAAATTTAATATAGTACATTTTGAGGCCGTGGATAAACAAATCCAAAGGGCCAGCCTAAAAAGAAAGGCTAAAGTAGAAGCATTCAAAGAGGAGGCCCTAAAATTTAAACAGGACCTCCTCAATTTCAAAAATAGTCTCCCACGCCCCCTTGAGGTAGTAGATAAGGTTAACATAGAGGATAGGGACCATTGTGAAAGTAAAGATAACACAGAACCGCCTGAGCCCGATTACGCGCCCATAGAGCTACTCGCGGATTGGGTCGATCTCTCAACCCGATCCTTGTCCCTCCTAGAGGAAGAGGAGGCGACCTTTCAAGACAGTCGTCTTGTCAAATCTTTACTACAAAAAGAATTTCCTACAGCCATGGCCGACGAATATATTAAAGTCGCCAAATTAACGGCTCAACTAGTCCCTCTTTTCTCTGGCGGCCAAAACCCGACGATGGCAACTGAACTACAAATGTTCCTAGGCTGTTGCCGTCGGGTACTACAGTGCCTGACAGAACAAGAAAAGGCCGCCTTCATTCAAATTTACCCAACTAGGCTTCGGGGAGAGGCCTACCAGTTAATTGCCTCCTCCCAACCTGCCACTTTTGAGGAGGCAGAAAACCTCCTAAACAGGACTTATCTTCCCAGGGAAACATATCAAGAACTGGTCAATAAATTAATTCAATTACGCCAGTTCCCCTTAGAGCCGCTCACGGCCTATACCACTAGAATCAAACAGCAGTTGTCGCTATGCGAAGAGGCGGCCACCACTAAATATGGTGCGATGGCAGCACCGGCCGTAAAGGCCCAACTGCAAGATTTCGCAAAAAATGCCCTGCGGAGTGGGGTTACTAACCCCCACCTCTGCCAGTACCTACTAACTCTGGGAGAGGATACACTTGACAGCCTAACCCAAAAGGCACTAGATATGGAGAAGCTACAACAAAATTCTGTGTATGCCTCCTACCAAATGACAGTACCTCAACCGGCATACAACCCTTATGGACAAACAGTCCATATCCCTAAGTCGGAAAACATTTACCAAATGACCCTAACAAATACGCCGAACCAACACACTCAGTACACCGCCCCGCCCGCACCGACCATGCCGCAAACAACACTTCAAAGCCCGATAAGCCCACAGGTAATGTACACAACATACGCCCCACCCACAAACCCAGCAAACACAATACAAACAATACCGCCGGCGCCACTACAAAGCGCCAACCAAGTAACAACTATAAGCCCCGTTCCAAAAAATGAAAATAAACCCTTAAACATCACCTGTAGCTATTGCAGAAACAGAGGGCATACTTATGCAGACTGTTTAAAACGTAAAAACACGCCCTTCTGCATAATTTGCCGGTCCAACTCGCACGACGCGAGGAACTGCCCCCAACCAGTTGAGCCTCCAAGGTCCTCATATAATAACAATAATCGTTACCAAAACCAGGGGACTTCATACAATAATGGTAATAATCGCTACCAGAAACAGGGGCCTACATATAATAATAACAATAACAATCGTTACCCCAACCAGCGGTCACAACCTATGGGTAATTATCGCTATTCCGACCAACAACCCCCTAACCAGAATAATAATAGACAACCAAACAACCGACCCATGAATAATGGAACCAACCAACCCAATGACCGTCAACAGGCAACCAATAACACAAGGTCAGTGTTTAATATTAGATATAGATATGATTTCTGCCACAGACGTGGTCACCAAGTAGACGATTGTCATCAAAGACAGCGCTGGGAATCACAACAAGCGGGAAACTCCCCGCAGTCGGACCAAGAAACCCCGGCCCGACAATAAATCCTCAAAATATTACCAAAGGGGGCCCTCATGCGCCCGAACCAAGTGTTCCACTCGTCACTCTTCCTCTAGACATAAGCCTTAACGGCAAAGCCGACCTAGCAGTGGACACCGGCGCTGAGGTCAGTATACTAAAACATAAAAAACTAAAGGATCCCAACTTACCAGATCCCACTAAAAGATGTACACTAGAAACGCCATACGGCAAAGGACAAACATTAGGGAGCTGTCAGGGGAACATCATTCTAAACACCCCCCCTCCCATGCACCTTCCAAATTGTGCAAAATACACAAGAAATCCCTAACGATGGTCTGTTAGGAAACGACTTTCTTTCCAAAAACTGTAACGTCGAAGGTCCAAACCAAACACTGCGATTTCCTCGCACGGAAATCAACCCAGTAGAAATTGCAATTCCATTACGCAATGGATCCGCCAAGTCAAACACTAGAGAGCAGCAGGAGCAAACCCAAACTAGGGAATCTCAACTCGTAGTAGCCGAGATAAACCCCGGTGGTGTCTCCCAGGTAGCCTCAGAGAGGAATACCAGCTGCCTATCTCTAGATGGTTCAAGGTTGGAAAACAACTCCAACGACTATGAGACCAATTCAGGCAAATATAACGTGGCATTGGAGAAATCCATTCGCCTACCAAGCCGGTCTCAAATGGTGGTCCCCATTCCCCTAAGATTAGAGGAGGAAATGCTCTGTGAATCTTACGAGCCGAGCGAAGGAGTATTCCTCGCCAATTCCCTCTTGCCAGCTGGAACAAAAACAGTGTATGTTGGTCTCATCAACGTTAACACCCAACCAGTAGTCCTGACGAGCCTATCCCTTACGCTCGCCCCAATCAAAGACTACACGACTATTCACCTAGCCTCTAACAACAACCCTAAGTCTCCAACAAATACTAATGACGTATGTGAGTATCTTACAGGCTCTGAACCAGACGGTCTCAGGAACGCCAGTACCCCATCGTCATCTAACGCAAGACTCCAAAGTATGCCCAATAATGGTGCAATCCCGCAAGGTATACCCCAGGGAAAAAGGGCAAAAGTGAAGTTGGGAACGAATGAAAAGGAAATCGATTCCATCCGTCATCTACGATACATATTCCCGGACCATGAGGATCCGGACCCTGAGCGTGAAACGCGCTTCAAACAGCTAGACGAGGAACTCAGCCTCGACCACCCTCTAACGGCCGACGAGAAGCGGTCCATACGGGATCTTTGTTACGAATATGCCGACATATTCCATTTAAAAGGGGACAAGCTAACCTACACGGAAGCTCTACGACATGAGATCCCCATGGTCTACGACCAATTTATTAACCAAAAAATGTATAGATTGCCCGAAACGCAAAGGCAAGTCATAAATGACCAATTGAAAGAGATGTTGGACAACGATATTGTTCAACCCAGCAAAAGTCCTTGGAACTCACCCCTCCTAGTGGTACCGAAAAAACCGGGCCCCGACGGTGAGAAAAAATGGCGCGTAGTTGTGGATTTCCGCAAAATTAATGAAAAGACAATAGGTGATGCGTATCCCTTACCAAGAATCGAGGACATCCTAGACCAGCTCGGTCACTCGAGATACTTCTCTACCCTCGACTTGGCCAGTGGTTACCACCAGGTACTAGTGGAACTACAGGATCGCCCCAAGACGGCCTTTAGCACGAACTATGGCCATTATGAGTTCAAACGTATGCCGTTCGGGTTAAAAGGTGCCCCGGCTACGTTTCAGCGACTAATGAATTATGTCCTTACTGGTCTACAAGGCCTCGAATGCTTCGTCTACCTAGATGACATAGTCATCTATGGTAAGAACCTTGAGGACCATAATTCCAAACTACGACGCATATTCGACCGGTTGAGGGAAAACAACCTCAAATTGCAACCGGAGAAATGCCAATTTTTGAAAAAGGAAGTAGTCTACCTGGGTCATGTATGCTCTGAAAAGGGAGCCCTACCAGACCCCAGAAAAACGGAGTGTGTCCAAAACTTCCCGGCGCCCCGTACCGTCAGGCAAGTCCAGTCCTTCTTGGGCCTTGCCAACTACTATAGAAAATTCATCCCAGAATTTTCTAAGATCGTACGCCCCCTAACCAATTTGCTAAGAAAGGGCGTGAAATTTTCATGGACGCCAAAATGCGAGGAAGCATTTCAAACAGTGAAGCGTTCTTTGGTCTCCCCACCACTGCTGATATACCCTGATTTCGAAAAACCGTTCAATCTAACAACGGACGCCAGCAGTGAGGCACTAGGAGCAGTCCTCTCTCAAGGAATCGTAGGCCAAGACCAACCCATAGCTTATGCAAGTCGCACTCTAAACAAGGCGGAGCGCAATTACTCCACCGTCGAAAAGGAGCTGCTAGCCATAGTATGGGCTGTTAAAAACTTCAGGTGTTATTTGATGGGTCGAAAGTTTACGGTCTATACAGATCATAAACCTCTCAAGGGAGTCTTCAACGTCAAGGACCCCACAACTCGACTCGTTAGGTTTCACCATAAACTGTCCGAATACGATTACCAAATTGAGTATAAACCGGGTAAATACAATACGAATGCTGATGCTCTCAGCCGGATTCCCCAAAGAGCAGAAGAGCCCAATACCTTCACGGTGGAAGCTCTAATTCACCAACCCGGTGAACCCCTAACTATATCACCCGAGAGAAACGGGAATACATTGCCTCCTAGTGAACGACCGAAACAATGCAACGCGGTCACTAGGGCTCAGGCACAAAAAATGCAGGATGAGGAAGAAGACGAACTCGTTCCAACTGCAGAAGCCCCCAATATCGACGAAGGGCCTAAAGAAAAAGACCTTGAAACGGAAATTCCACAACCCGTCGAAGCCTCCAAAGATAGCTCCAGCGAGCTACGAAGGAAAGTTGAAGTGATTACAAGTCCCGAAGAAATCACTACAATACTGAAAGACTACCACGACTCCCCTTTCGGCGGACACCAGGGAGTCGTTAAGACATATAATCGCGTACGTCGGAAATATTGGTGGAGACACATGTTCCGCGATATCACTCGCTACATAAGAAGGTGCAAGAAATGTCAAACCATGAAGGCCTCTAGACAATTCCGAATGCCCATGGTTATAACAGACATAGCAGAAAAGCCCTTCGAGAAAGTCTATTTAGACGTAGTAGGCCCCTGGAAGAAACCCATTCCGGAAATAAATACATCCTAACCTTCCAGGATAACCTGACAAAATTCGTCGACTGGTATGCCATTCCCAATGGGGAAGCCCAAACGATAGCACAAATTTTCTTCGACGAAATCGTCACGCGCTATCGCATACCCAAACAAATAGTCACCGACCAGGGATCAAATTTCCTGAGTGACCTCTTCAAGGGCGTGTGTAGGCTCTTAAAAGTTAAAAAACTTCAGACCTCAGCCTACCACCCACAATCCAATGGCGCGCTAGAACGAGCTCATAGACCTCTGATCGAGTACCTACGTACCATAGTAGATGAGAGCCCAAACAATTGGGACCAGTTTCTGCGCACGGCAGCGTTCGTGTACAATAATAGCGTACACGAGGGGACCAAACTTACCCCCATGGACTGCCTATATGGTTTCATTGCCGACGTCCCGTCCAACCTTAAACGCAACCCGGAGCCACTTTACAACCACGAGAGTTATTACCATCAACTCCGATATAAGTTGCAAAAGTCCTATGCCCTAGCCCGCAAGAACCTACTTGCCAGCAAGAACCGCTCCAAGGCATATTATGATGGGAACGTACGCCCACTCACACTCCACGTAGGGGACAAAGTCCTCCTACGTAACGAAGCTCGGAAGCATAAATTATCCCAAATCTGGGTCGGGCCCTATACAGTAGTTTCGGTCCCAAGCGCTGTAAACACTACCATCAAAATAAATAGGAGATTGGTCACCGTCCATAATAACCGCTTGAAACCGTTTTACGAAAATAAAACGTAACTCTACGCCACCATTTAAGTCCTACCCTACTTTCCGGTAATAAAAGAAACTAACTTTAGCACCATCAACCTTGGAGTACCATCGATAACCTCCAATAATACCATAAAGTTATTCACAGGTGACGACACGCGGTGCGGCCTCTAAGTAGATCCCACACATTACCAAGGGCCTCTTCCATACAATTAGTACAACCAGGGCCTGGGACCCCAATACCCATAGGGTAAATCGGGCCGCCATACCGCCATTCACCACGCCTCCTTATAATGCGTCACTACGCCTCACTCTACCAACCCACCTTCATACAAAAGGGTTGAAGAGATCGCCAGAAAAATCTCACCTGCGCTACGTCAATCCAATAAACTCCCTCTAGTTCGCGAGACGAGCCCAAAACCTTCACCACAAACTATCCAAACAGAGAATCGCTCTACTTACTACGTTTCGTAGCGATTCTCTTATTCCAGGGGGGAAGGAATGTTACATACAGAATTTGTAAGGGTCTCTCTCGGTGAAAAACGGAGCCCTTAGACAAATTCCCATATACTTTCATACAGGGAGCCTGTTACATCAAATTCGCAGTTAATGAGTTTGATGCAATAAGAGCTCCCTGCGAACAACAAATCCTAAACGGAAAATTATGATCTTGTTTCCATTTTCAAATGTACAAAATTCCTTAACGGACAAATCTTCAACGTACAAAAATCCACTCCAACGGAAAATGTAACATTTCCAGACGTAACCTGATCCGCGCACATTTTGTGAGATTTGCAAGGTGCGCAATTACCTTTGCACCCTTCCCAAGCTTTTCTGGCAAACAGTGATCTTGACTTGGACTTTCTTGAAAGTAATTTGACCCACCCAACAATAACCAAGCGCAACTTGCAATACGCCGCGTGAGAAGCGCGCGGTAAGCAAGTTGCGCAGGTGGGAACGAATTCAAGGGCGAGTTTTTCCCAGCCGGTGGACAATTTTCCATGCCACCACCGGCGGGTGAAAATTTGATTTTGTTGAGTGTTGTTCTACCCGTGACCACCGGCGGGTAAAAATATTAATAATAAAAGTGTTGTTCCAACCACAAGCGGCGGCGGGCGATGTAACATTCGATAAATTATAAACAAAGATCTGATTTAACCACGATCGGCGGCGGGCTATTCGGTCGTGTTTTCGATGTTAAAATAAGTTAAGTTAAATTAAAATAAAGTGCGTCTCGCTAAAAATATAAGTGGAGAAAGAAATGTGTTAAAAAGAAATTAACTATCTATATAATATCTATGCAATGATATACAATTAGTTTTTTTTATGCTATTAAAAGATAAGTCAAAATAAAGTGCGTCTCGCAAAAATATAATTGGGGAAAGAATTGTGTTAAGAAGAAAATACCTATTTAATATCTACGCAATGATATGCAATTAGTTTTTTTATGCTATTAAAAATAAGTTAAAATAAAGAGTGTCTCGCTAAAAATATAATTGGGGAAAGAATTGTGTTAAGAAGAAAATACCTATTTAATATCTACGCAATGATATGCAATTAGTTTTTTTTATGCTATTAAAAATAAGTTAAAATAAAGAGTGTCTCGCTAAAAATATAATTGGGGAAAGAATTGTGTTAAGAAGAAAATACCTATTTAATATCTACGCAATGATATGCAATTAGTTTTTTTTTTTGATGCTATTAAAAATAAGTTAAAATAAAGAGTGTCTCGCTAAAAATATAGGTGGAGAAAGAATTGTGTTAAAAGGAACCTATATAATATCTATGCAATGATATACAATTAGTTTTTTTTTATGCTATTAAAAATAAGTTGAAATAAGGTGAGTTTCGCAAAAATAGTTCAAATAAAGTGCGTCTCGCAAAAATATAAATGACAAAAGAAGTATTTATTTTAAATAAAATAACAAATTAAAATTAATAATAAAATAATAATTGGTGAGTTGTATTTTGATATATGGACATCCACTTAGGAGCGATTTTTTGAAATTTATCCCCTAAGGGTAACCCCCTTATCCCATACCGCTGGAGCTAAACGGCTGAAATTTTGACAGGGCATCTCTATAATGACGTGGACATTCACTAAGAAGCGATTTTTCGAAATTCATGAAACGGGGTTACCAAACTACTGGAGCTATAGGGCTGAAATTTGGATAGTGCGTCGCCATAATGACCTGGACATCCACTAAGAGGCGATTACTCGAAATTCATCCCCTAAGGGGATAAAATGGGATTAACCCAAACCTCTGAAGCTGAAGGGCTGAAATTTTGACAGTGCATCCCTATAATCACGAAGAAATTAATGACTCGAAATTCACTTTATTTAATATTCATTTGTGATTGCTTTATAATTGCTTGCACCCACGTAAATAGGCGAACAAACTTAACGAACGTTCGTCAAACCCTAAAATGTCACTTCTATTGATGACATAAACATGCCAATCTCTGCTTCAAAACTGGCAGATTTGTTGAGCAAAGGTGATATACGCAGCAATTTGTTTGCCATATTTATTAAAAAAGTGCAATATAATAAATCCTTTTTAAGGATAATAACAGCTGATTTTTTTATTTGTTTTTTTTTTTTTTTTTTTTTTTTTTTTTGAAGGAAAACATTGCACATAATAAACAGTTTTTATTTAAAGGCGTTGCAAGGCACGCGGGTTTTATGCTAGTTTCTAATATTTTAATTAAATGCACTAAAAGGCTAACATACATTTCATCATTTGAAGTAAACTTATCATTTAAAAATAAGGGTATTGATCTTAATAAAAGCCATGTTTGGGCGATCTATAGCACAGTCTGGATTTACTCGTCAGATTACGTCTTTCGGCTATGTCCATTCCTTGGAATTTCTCGCATTGTTGTAAGGAATGCGTTTCCTTGCAAACCGGACAAGTTTTGTTCCATTGGCATGGACTGCCATGATGACTTCCTATGCAGTCAAAACAGAGTTTATTCTCTTTTATTAATCTGCTCCTTTGAGCAGGAGGTTTTCGTTGCAGATGTTCCATCCCGGAACCACCTAAAAAGGAGAAGGAGACACAAAGAAATTAACGTTCAACAAAATATGTACATAAATACTTATCTGATAGTCCACCGAAGCAAAGCTGAGCATCCCGGAAGGGGATCATCGTAATCTATAATAATAACAAAACTAAAATTAGCTTTAAAAATTAATAGAATTAAAACTAGATTATACAAATAACATTAAAACGTAACAAAAACGCTGACCTGCACCACTAAAACCATAACGATTATGAACAATTGCTTATAAATAATACCATTATAAAAATTGTAAACAACTTACCTTACTAACCCACTGACCTAGTAAATAAAGCAGAACTGTCATCTCGAGAAAGTATAACAGTTGATATTGAAATATTAATTGTTATACTTACCGGTATAACAATTGATGTGGATATCAAGTGTTATACTTACCACCATTAATATTAAGGTTGATGTACATCGGTATTCTCAACGATAGATGGCAGTCAATAATAGTGCATTTCAATAGACATATATATATAGAGAGACGGCGACGTGCAACAAGTCACGTATACGTATAAAAAAAACGGTATAGAGAAAACGTTAGGAATAGAAAAAACAGTTCTAGCAAGAGAGAAAAAGTGGTTTTTCGGCATTTTGTTTGAATTCGGCAATTTTGTAATAATTTCGGCATTTTTTAAAGACTATCTATTTTGAATAAACATTTATTGTGAATGTTGCGTCTGAGTCGACCCCTGTTAATTAATCAAAGAAAACAATATCTCACAAATAAAACGCGCAACTATTCAACAAACAATTTATTTGAAGCTTCCTTTGTTAGCGTTGTACATCGACTCGTTTTATCATATTTTTCATTGGAGCTCAGTCCCCATATTTTGAATTCGTTTATGCGGACTCAGCAATGCACGTGTTTAAGAAATGTGTATGGATAAGATCGGATATGGCTGAATTTGCTAATCTTGCATTTTCCGTTTGATCGTGAATTTGACAATTAGCGTTTTCGAATTTATAACTGAGAAGTTTATGGCGTGCATTCCTGAGGCCGGGTAAAGGATCTCAAATTACATGCATGTTTGCTAAAAATTTATTTCACAACATTTCTCCCTTCCTTAAAAAAAAAAACAAAACTTATTTATAGTTTTGTTTTTACATATAACTTTATTGGGAGCTTCTTGTTTGGAAACAGTGAATCATACAATATTAACTAATTTATCGTCTGGAATGGAAAAACATATCGATAAGGAAATAGTACCAATTAATAAAAAAAATGTTTTATAGCTCGTTTTCTCAATTAAAATTAAAGTTAAAGTACAAGGGATATATTTACGTTTATTTTTTTATTTCTTCTTCTTTTTTTTTCTTTTATGCCTGTGTTGGTCGGGAAGGCTGTTCGCCATTATTACATTTGACTCGGCACTTAATCACCTTCTTAAAGGTTATATATCCTAAGATTGTTATAAGCATTATAATCAGAGGCAGAAAATTTATAAAAATTACAGAATGATGACTACCATTTTGCTTATTACTAAGGAGATACTCATTATTTTTCTTAATATCTTTTATAGTTAAGCTTACACTATCTAAGTCAATTCCCTTGAGATATACAGATTTGGGAGGTTTTATTGAATGAATGGATACGTTAGTGTGTAAATTTTGTAAGAGCTCTGAGAAAGTGTTGCCAAAGTGATATATCTTGAGATTAGTATTTCGCGGATTTGAGCCTAATATGGTTTCGATATTGACATCACTGGTTTTGCCCTTGCAGCCGGTATCCAAAGTGAGAGTTCCGCTATTTTGAATCGTTATAGTATAAATATAGTCGTTGCATATTACTCTTAATGGAGTTTTTGTTGGCACCATATACACCCAGGTGTTTATTTGATGAAGAGGAACCCAGATTTCATGTGTGAGGTTTATTATCCTCAATTCGCAATCGTTGGGATCTAGCTTTCCTAAACTTAGGTTTATTATGCAATTGTTATTATTTTTATTATACACTGGGAAATTTTGTTTACAAACAAACATTTTATTGGTTGCCTCGACGCAGTTACGAAAGTCGTCCTCTTTTAGGTAAATGTATTGGGTATTATCGTAATCTATGGCTACATAGTCCGCTTCCAATCTTACGTAATAGAAGGTTGTGTCGTAATACTTACAAGGTAGTGCAGTTAGTTTAAATAGGGAAAGGGGGTTAGAAACTAGCGGTATGCTTATTACTAGCATTGCTGATGAGCGGGAAATCTCAAGTTATCTAGCAGTTCAATGTGAATCTCGGCCAGGGCTTTTAAGAAAACATTCGAGGTAGAAAAATGTCGGTCTATGTGGCCTAGTTTGGCTTCTTGGAGGATATCGAAGATTTCCTTCTGATGGTTAATGAGTTGCTCCAACGAGAAGGTTATAATGTTAGAAACTTCGTCAAACTCGAAAATACTAGTTGTTAATTTACTAATGTTGTCTTGTTCTTCATATATTTCTAATATACGGTAGTTAAGTTGGTCTATAGTGTTATTGAGATTATTTTGAGACTGGTTAAAGGCTTGTAATAGACCTCCGATCACTGATAGTTGTCGATCTAAATTATGAGTGAACTGCTTATCATTATCTTGCAAGTCTTTAATGGCATTGTTTAGGTATTCCGCGTCGTCGCTATCCATAGTTCCAAATAAGAACTTCTGGAGGATTTCGCGGATCGTGGAATTCATTAGCCTGATCGTGGTTTTGCAATGATGCAATGGGTACTTGCCTAGCAGGGCAGCATCGCACAAAATTGATACCTGATCGACATATTGCTGAATGTCTCCGGTGTCCTTCTCCAAATTACTTGTGTTGAGGTTTACATAGATTTTCCAGTTAGAAGTAGATTTGTATAATTTACCGAGTTCCTCGAAATAAATTGCAGTTCCATTATCCAGTGGGTTAATTTGGTGTTGCTGGTGTTGTATGGCGCCGACTTGAGTGACCATTAATACTAACAAGGACCTAGAATAATCAGAAATTGTAGCCTGAGGGAATATTTATGGAGCTTACATACTAAAAGAACGAAGAAGATAAAAACTTAATAATAGGGTTTCAGTAAATTGTTGTGCACTACTTTTTCCTTCCGTCCTACTTCTATTGTAGTAGTTTCTGGCGAATTAACTCTTGTAACCTCGAATGGTCCTTCATAGAGAGAGGTAAGTTTCTTGTTTTTCTGATGTCTATTTTCTAACAAGACTCTGTCCCCAACGTGTAAACTTATTGGTCGAGAAGTGCGGTCATAATAAACTTTAGACTTTTCTTTCGCAGCAATCTGGTTCTTACGAATGATATCATGGCTGTTTTGCAAGCGAAATTTTAGGTCGGTTACGTAATCCGTATAGTTATACAGGTCTCGTTATGGCTGAAGGGATTGTAGGTTTTATTACAAATAATGCTTCAAAGGGCGAATATTGAGTAGAGCTGTGGGGGGTTGTGTTGTGTACAAAGGTTGCAAAATCGAGCCACAAGTGCCAGGTTAATGGATCCTTATCCACGTAGTTCCTTAAGTATTCTCCTTAAGCTCGATGTGAGCGTTCCAATGATCCATTACTTTGGGGATGATAGGGCGTAGTCTGAATTTTTTTAATCTTCAGGAGTTTACATGTTCTGGAGAATAGATCGCTCAGGAAATTCGTCCCTTGATCCGTTAATAGATACTGAGGGGTGCCGAAAATGAATATGATTCTTCTTACGAAATAATCGGCTACTGTAGCCGCCTCTTGATTGGGAATAGGGATGGCTAGCATAAACTTTGTTAAATCATCTTGAAACGTAAGAATAAATCTGTTTTGTAATTCCGAGACCGGCAGAGGTCCCACTATGTCAAGAGCTATGCGCTCAAAAGGCTGTTTAGCCGTGGTTGTGATCTTCATCGGCATTTTAGTGTTCACCGTAATCTTATTCTTACGACATAGTTCGCAGGCAGCTATATATCGTTTAATATCCTTGAACATATTTTTCCACTTACATTTTTGTTTCAATCTACGGTATGTTTTTACGACACCTTGGTGTCCTCCAGTAGGGCTTTCATGGGACTCTCGAAGAATTGCGGCGATTTCGTGTGGATCATTTAATGTGATAACTTCACTCATATTGTCAGTGTCTGTGTTATGAATGCGCTGAGGTGATTGGTGATGGGCAGCTTGAGATATAGTAGTGACGTTTATCTGCGCGGATGGTAGTCGAGATAACGCATCTGCGTTTGTGTTGAGTGAGCCTGATTTATGAATTACGTCAAAGTCGTACTCTTCTAATTTAATACGCCACCTCATTCTTCTCGAGGTAGGGTCTTTTAAGTTGAAGATCCACCGTAGGGGCTTGTGGTCCGTAACCACAGTGAACCTCCTACCATAAAGGTATGGCCTGAAATGAGTCACTGCCCAGACCACAGCAACAGCCTCTTTCTCGATCGTAGAGTAATTTTTCTCGGCTTGGTTTAACATTCTGCTAGCGAAACAAATCGGTAAATCGATTTCGGCATCGTGATTTCTTTGTGATAGTACGCCGCCTATGGCTGTGTTACTCGCATCCGTGGAAACGAAAAATTTCTTTTTAAAATTGGGATATTGTAGCACTGGGAATTCCGTTATGGATTTCGTCGCAATGTGCATCCCAGTAGAAAGGAACGTCCTTCTTTAATAATTTGTTAATAGGGTTGGAAATTTTGGAAAAATTTGGAATAAATTTTCGGTAGTAACCTACTAGTCCCAAAAATGATTTAACTTGCTTTTTATCTACGGGTGGTGAGATTGAACATATAGCGGATACTTTAGCGGGATCTGGTTTAATACCTTGATCGGTAATGACATGCCCGAGATACGCCACTTCACGGTACAAAAACTTGCATTTACTAGGTTGCAACTTTAAATTATAATCCTTTAACCGTTGTAGAACTTCAATCAACTTATTATTATGATCCATCAGATTCTTACCGTAAATCACAATATCGTCTAAATAGACGAAGCACTTTATTCCGCTGAGACCAGTCAACACTTGATTCATAAGTCGCTGGAACGTGGGTGGTGCATTGCGTAGTCCAAATGGCATTCTGTTAAGCTCGTAATGACCATGCGAGTCACTAAAAGCCGTTTTTTGCTTGTCAGATTCTGTTACGGTTATCTGATGAAAGCCATTTGCCAAATCGAGGGTACTGAAGTATCTCGATTCTCCGAGTTGGTTTAGTATATCTTCAATGTTTGGAATAGGGAAGACATCTGCTAACGTAACCTCATTGAGTTTACGGAAATCGACGACTACTCGCCACCTTTTATTTCCGTTTGCGTCGACCTTTTTTGGTACGACCAAAAGGGGCGAGTTCCAGGGGCTGCTGCTATGTCGTATTATTCCGTCGTCTAGCATTTGATCAACTTGTTTCTTAATTTCAGCTTTTTGGGAGTGCGGGAGCCTGTAGGGTTTTGTATTTACAGGCATTTAATCGGATTTAGTGTTTATGGAATGAGTAACAGCATTCGTTTGGGTAAGTTTATCTCCATCGATATAGAATACAGAATTATACTCCCGACAAATTTCTATAATGGAGTTGCGTTCCTCCAGGCTCAGGTGTTCGAGATCTAGTTGAGAGCAAAGATCGTTCAGACGCTTATCTACACGGTCGTTTACTTGAAGATATCTTAAGGGAAAGACGTCGTAGTTTATCAAACTTTCCATAGGTATAACAGCGGGATCGGATATCTCTACTTCTGATTCCGATGCATTTAAGATCGAGACGTTTATGGTTCCGTGATTTGGAGTAACAATTGCTCCTGCAGAGTACACTTGGGGAAAAATTTCGAATGCTAAGCATAATATATCTCCATGTTCTGTTATTGGACCTAATTTAATCGTTCTCTCTGTTCGAGGCGGTATTTTGATTAGCTTTGCTTTAGTAGTAAATTTGATTGATTCTTTTATGCTTTTGATGAATACAACGAACCGTTCATAATTGATGTGAGCTTTATTATTGACGAAGAATTCGTGCCCTAAGAGCCCATCTTGAGCTATAGGAAAATCGTCTGGAACAATATGAAATTTATGGATAATATTTTTTAGGCTAGGAGTTTTAAGTTTTAACATACACGTTCCCCTTGTAATAATGGGTTCCGGAGTTATCCCGTAGAGATGACTGATTTGATCGCTAATGTCTACGTTATGATTCATTAGAACTTTGTTTTTAAGGATGCTGACGGTTGAGCCAGTGTCAAGCAGGAATGTGGAAATTCCACGGAGCTCAGGGACATTAAATTTTATTTCGCTTAAGAAGGATTTATTTTCCTTTAAATTGAGGATAATTTCTTGGTGAGGCGTAGAATTCTGAGCTTTAGTCTTATTAGATTTTGTAAGAGATTGAGAAGAGGATACTGCATTTTCGTTAAGGTTTATAGCGAATTCGGGATCGTCGTTTGGGGCTTTAGTAAACAGTTCTATGGGTATGTTTGTGTTATAGCTGGGAGAATTAGAAAGGCTTTGATTCGAATTAGATAGAGTTGTTGATTTATAAGCATGGGCTTCACGTGAGACCACTGGGGTAGACACCGCGGGAGGCTCAAAGTTCTCTAATATAGGAATTGAATATGAGGTTTCTAATAGGCTTCGTTCAGGGTAAGATTTGTTATCGTTATCAGCATTTTGGTTGTCAATATATTTTAGATTTTGGCACTTTGGTGTGAAGAAGTTGCTCCGGTCGAATTGCCGTTTGGACTCAGAGCTGTCTCGTTTCCAGAGGATGCATCCGCGCGAGGATTATAGGGATTCCCTTCTTGTTTAACACGTCTTTGATTATTAAAAGCTCGTTTACGGCATTCATGGATCTCATGACCTAGATTTTTACAATACTTGCAGATCTTACTAGGAATTTGAGACTGTATTTTATTAATTGAATTTCTAATATTAGGAGTTACGAATTGAGCAATAGGCTTTTGCCTCTGACGACAATTACTAATGCAAATTCTATCGCTTGTCGTAGGGATTCATGCTTGCTTGCTTTTACAATTAACTTTAGAGGGTGTAGTAATCCTTGTTTAAAATTGTTTATAACCATGGTTTCATTTAGAGATCTGATAGCGACACTGCCAGCGTCAGTCTTTTCTTTTGCGCAGGTTATATTCAGCTCGTCTGACAAATTTTCGATTTTTTCGGAATATTCCAGAACTGTTTCTCTTGGCTTTTGTCGGAGATTGAACAATTCTGCTTGAATGATTTGGGCAGATCGTGAACGGGAGAATTGGGTGTTTAATGCTTTTTCAAGCTCTTCATAAGTTTGATATTGGTTGTACCTTAAGATAATATTATAAGCTCTACCTGTTAGTTTAGATTTAACAAGGTCTAAGAGATCGTTCTTATCTTGCTGGGATACAGCTCTACTATATTGAATTCTAATTAACTGTAAGAAACGGTGCAAAAGATCAGGCGTCCCATCGAATTCAGGGATTAATTTTATCGCATTTGAGAGATTAAAGGTAGTAATTTTCGAAGGAGATGGACTGTCTTTATATTCGTCAATATCTTCTTCTTCTTCAAGAATTTTGGTGGTGGACGGTATGAAACGTTTAATCTTTTTACCACTGCGAAGGCTTATTGCGACTTCGAAAGCCTTTTCAGACATCAGATGTCAACACCGAACCTTTACATATATTACTGTTTTATTTGAAAAAAAAAGGTAAGAATTTTTTTTTAAACCTCGACTTTGGAACACTTTCGGGGAACACTTGAAAAAAAAAAAACAATTTTTTTTTTATTGTTGAAACAGGGGAATTCGTTTAACTTTAAATTTCTTTCTGCTCTCTATATTTAGGATATTTATTTTTATTTCATTAAAAAAAAAAATATTTTTAAAGGTAATTTATTATTAATAGCAGTTTTTTTTTGTTTTAAATATGTCACTTTTCATTGAAAAGGGGGAAAAATAGGAGGACATCACTTCGATCTATTTAATTATTTTTAATTACTACTGATTACACTCTTCTTTTAATCAAAAAAAAACTTTTTGTTTTTATTTAGTACAAAAATTGTTAAGAAAAATCACGTTCTAAAGTTACTAAAATCAAATTATTATTTTTACTTAAAATATTCCAACGATATACGGAAAGTTTGTCGCTTACAGTGCTTCCATACTGGACTGGTGGTTACGTTCCTGGGATGACGTTAGGATGAAGATGTAAAGATGGCTATTTTTCTCTGTTGTCGTTGATTATTTTTCTCTGTTGTCGTTGATTATTTTTCTCTGTTGTCGTCAATAATTCTTATTTCTGTTGACGATTATTTTTCTCTGTTTTTCAGAGTTTTGCCGCCACACACACTAGATCGGATATACAAATTTGGACACTTTTCGGGTATATAAATTCCGACACTTTTTAGACTTTTTGAGTGTCTAAATTCCGACAATTTTTTAGACGACTTTTTCGGGTATATAAATTCCGACAATTTTTGGGTATACAAATTCCGACAATTTTTGGGTATACAAATTCATGTATCCCACTTCTGACACCAATTTTTGTTGCGTCTGAGTCGACCGCTGTTAATTAATCAAAGAAAACAATATCTCACAAATAAAACGCGCAACTATTTAACAAACAATTTATTTGAAGCTTCCTTTGTTAGCGTTGTACATCGACTCGTTTTATCATATTTTTCATTGGAGCTCAGTCCCCATATTTTGAATTCGTTTATGCGGACTCAGCAATGCACGTGTTTAAGAAATGTGTATGGATAAGATCGGATATGGCTGAATTTGCTAATCTTGCATTTTCCGTTTGATAATATGATCGTGAATTTGACAATTAGCGTTTTCGAATTTATAACTGAGAAGTTTATGGCGTGCATTCCTGAGGCCGGATAAAGGATCTCAAATTACATGCATGTTGCTAAAAATTTATTTCACAACATGAAAATTGAATGAAAACCGTCTGTGTTATTTATTTAATAAATTTTCCCGTCTTTATACCGAACAGCAGATACCTACAATACTGCGGATGATGGTTCCCTTTGCACAACGGACAACCTTTGTTTTAACTAACATAGCAGTTTGTAGTTCGGTTGCGCACTCTCTCTAAACCTTTATGTTGTGTTGTGGGCTTGTGTGTATTGACATCCTTTATTGCCTCCAAAGTTCTGTGTCTCTCCTCAAGAAACTTGGTAAAATCTTCTAATGAAGGCATCTCATCCGATTTGGATATCAATTCCTCCCACTGATTCCTTGTTTTATCTGGCAATCTGTGCGATGTTACGAAGACAACAATATCGTCCCACTCAGATATGTTCACCTTTAACACCTGAAGGGCATGTCGAATGCGCTGTAAATCATCTGCTATCGTTTGTAAGTCTTTGTGCGATTCGTGCGTGAGCTTTGGTTGATAAAATAGACGTTTTAACTGGGCGTATATCAGCAATCTTCTCTTATTATAACGTTTGCACAATAAATCCCAGGCAGCCATATAATTCGCGGAGGTCATATCGAATGCGTCGAGATCCCCCCGTGCCTCTCCCGTAAGGCTACCTTTCAAGTAGTGCAACTTGTCCACAGTCATTAAACGAGCATTATTATGTATTAACGATGTAAACCTGTCATGAAACGCTTGCCATGCCGTATATTGCCCGTCAAATTTTGGAATTTCCACCGTCGGCAGCTTCAAAGGGATACTTTGTTGATTTGGCTGTTCATTTGGTGCAGAAGTCGATGCTTGTTGTGGTGTGCTTGATGCCAGTGCATCTTGCAGCTCTCCGAAGAATTCTGAATACGCTTCGTCGAATTCTCTATATCTAGTGCCCTCTGCATATGCGGCTAAAGCGGCTTGAGTTTTTTCATCTTCGATGCTGGACATGTCTGCGGCACCTAGTTGTAGATTGTTCTCATCGAACTTTCTCCAGATATTCCTAATTATTTCCATCCTCCCGTTGGTATAACATACTAGTCCGGGAGGCAGCGTCATATTTTTTGACCTCATTCCTACAAAGCTAATATTTATTATACTTAATTTTCATACACTGCAAATTATAAAAGTGAAAGTCTACCGAGCTTTTAGCGGTGGATTCAATAATAACAAAGTAGTGATTATGTTAAAAAGCAATATATCAATACCTTAAACCTACAAGGCTGAAACTTTGTACAATGTCTGAAAACGGCTCAAAATGAAGCCTAGTGATGATTTGGAGCTAGAAAGGGTAGGAGTCGCGCCCACTAAGGTGAATGGCAGTGAAGTAGCAGTTACATTTAAATTGTTTAAATTTAAGAACAAGATATCTTACCTTACCTATAATAATTAATTTTGTTTATTTTGCAAACATTAATGCAGTAAAACAAGATCGATAAAATAATATGAATTAACATACAATAGTTATAATATTAGTGTATGTTGTCTCTGCTTATAATATTATACATACTTAAAATGTAATATTCCGAAAGGCAATATTACAATCATTTTCGAGCACTACGACTTGAGCCCCCTCCCCCGCACCTACTGACGTCTTAGCCAGCTCCTATTGAGGATAGACCAAATATATTTAATGTGTAGTTATTAGCTTTAACTGCTTGTTCAAGCACAACAAAAGTTTGTAGAATCAGTTTTAATATTGGTGTGCACAATTATTCGGAGCGACTTGTAGCATATCGCCGTGCACTCCATAGCGTCTACCGAGGCTTTACCACCGTTCGATAAGCGGTAGACTGTCTTTTTTTGTTGTTTTACAGGCTACTTTATTTTATAAAAAAATTTGAGCCTTGTAGGAATAAGGTAATCAAGGTCATTTTTACCACATTTTGCGTGGGTGGTAGACCCTTGATACCACCGCTCACAAGGTGGTAGACTATCACTAGGCTTCATTTTGAGCCGTTTTCAGACATTGTACAAAGTTTCAGCCTTGTAGGTTTAAGGTATTGATATATTGTTTTTTAACATAATCACTACTTTGTTATTATTGAACCCACCGCTAAAAGCTCGGTAAACTTTCACTTTTATAATTTGCAGTGTATGAAAATTAAGTATAATAACTATTAGCTTTGCAGGAATGAGGTCAAAAAATATGACGCTGCCTCCCGGACTATACTGTTCGACGGTGTTTCGAGGTTTTATTGTAATTTGCAATCGTCTGGTCTAATTGGGCTTTTAGTGTGGTCTGTTGTTGCAACACTTTCTTCATTTTGCACGTTTAGTTATTAAAATTTTCGAAAAACAAACAACCAACAACAAAAAAAATATTTGGACACTCAAATTAAATCTCAATCAAATCAAATAATAATAAACAATAAAGTGATTTATCTGCAACCAGATCCGGCTCGAAGGACCAATTTAACGGTGTCACCTGACCGTTGCCGATATAGACTGAAAAAAGGTCAGGTCACAGGTTCTTTTTTTTAATAAAAAAATTAGATTCGTTATATATCAATTTATTGCCTATTATTTTCTCCTTTTTTTTATATTTCAAAAAAAAATCTACAAATTCGCAATCTTAAAAATATTTTGCTTTTAATAATTCATAAATAGTCCAAATATTTTTCTCTGGGCAAATTCCCTTGTTAGTTTTTACATATACGAGAATTAATTATTTAACCTGAGGCGAAGGCACGCAAGGAAAAATAATAAATTCTCCTTATTAAATTATCTAGTCAATTTTTTGATTGAATAGATAAGTTAATTTAAATTTTTTAGTTATTAGATTTTTTTCGATTTTTTAAAATTTCCACCTAATCTATCATAACAACGAGAAGACGGTGACTACTCGCCTTCTATATAACCCTAATTATCTTGTGGGCAACGCCACTGCACATTTAATTCCACCTATTCCTAACAATGAGAAGACGGTGAATACTCGCCTTCTATATAACCCTAAGTGTAATGTGGGCAACGCCACTGCACAATTTCGCGTATGTAAAAAAACGAAAAAAGAACTCGATGTACACTGGTGTGTGGGCAATGCCACTGCTTCAATTCGCACAGATCTAAAAGCTAAGGAAAAAACTCGGTATAAACAGGTATGTGGGCAATGTCACTGCTCTTATGGTGCGTCCACACTACGCGGACTTAGGTCATACGCACTTTTGCCAATTTTTTTCATATAGAGTTTAATGGCTTTTTTTGTGATATTTTTAATGGCAAAGGCAGCACGACCAAACTGCACGGACAAAAGGCTGTGCTTAAAAAGGTACATTTTACGTCCACACAATACGGGCTTTTCAGAAGCGCGTACGGCCTTTCATATGGAAATGATTTGTTTTCTCAATTTGATCACGATTTAAAGCTCATGCGCGCTTTTTACTGAGGCCGTACGGCAAAAAGCGCGTGGGATCTAAGTCCGCGTAGTGTGGATGGCCCATTACTCGCACAGATCAAAAGCCCCGCACTGTGCTTGCATCGGGTTTATATTTCCCTCGGGTTTATATTTCCCATGCAATGATAATAGCTTTCGTCTCAATTTTTAGCTGGGCTATGCGTAAAATATCGCGACGATTTATTTCGTCGGTTATATTTTTGAATTATTTTAACTTTTAGTACTCTGGTCAGCTGTTTATTCTGACAAGAGCTTTTTGACATTTTTAGTTTTTTTTTGTTTATGTAGTGCGTGAGTGCGGTGTTTTTGTTTTGTTTGTTTTATTAAGTGTTTTAAATTTCGGTTTTTGTGTTTTGTGTTAAAAAATTATTTATTATGGTGAGTATGTTATTCTTATCAGCATAAGTTATATGTTTAGTTTTGTTTTATATGTTATATTTTATGTTATGTGTTACTTTCAGTTTTTATGTTCTGGTTTGTTTACATTTGTTGTTTTAAGGTTTGTTATGTTGTTATTAATGTTCTTATTATGTATATATATTTATCATGTAATTGTTTTTTTTTTTTTGTTTTTTGTTTTTTTTTTTGTTAACTATGATTACTTACGTTTTTATTTCTTTTTCCTTTTAGGTTGTACATCAAAATTATGGGACTTTGGGACTTAGTTATTGTCGCCAAATCCAGGTTATGTTTTTGTTACTTATCTTGTTTTTTAATTAATCCCTTTTCTTTATTCTTTTTTAGCATTGTTGTGAAATAAATTGTTATAAACAAAAACCCGCCTAAAAAGTCGATTCTAAAATTGAATAATCATTACTGTTCGAAAGTATAAATTCCTACCCGGTCATATTTTATTCTTCAAAATTCATAAATCCCTAACATTTATAAAAAATTACCCGATCATATTTATTTCAAATTTTTAACTTTCATAAAAAATTATCACACGGGAAATTTAAATGCAATAGCGCACATTTTTCCGTTGCAATAATTTCTTAGAAATCCACGGTGATAAACACCGTAGATCTACATTAAAATTATTCTTATCAGACTCGGGTGTCAGGTTTCAGCTCGAATCTTGTCTGTTTGCTGCACATTCGGGCGGTAAGAAAATCTGTTTTCTGCCGAGATCGGCAGCTTTTTCCTTGCGGCGTGGGAATTTTCCGTTTTTCGGAACCACGGCCGGGCCCGATAGCGGTAAAAGTTAATAATTTAATTAAGTATTGTTCTAACTTTAACCGGCGGCGGATCGTCTTAACCTTAATCAGCGTGTTAAAAATTAAAAGTATTGTTCTAACTTTAACCGGCGGCGGATCGTCTTAACCTTAATCGGCGTGTTAAAAATTAAAAGTATTGTTCTAACTTTAACCGGCGGCGGATCGTCTTAACCTTAATCGGCGTGTTAAAAATTAAAAGTATTGTTCTAACTTTAACCGGCGGCGGATCGTCTTAACCTTAATCGGCGTGTTAAAAATTAAAAGTATTGTTCTAACTTTAACCGGCGGCGGATCGTCTTAACCTTAATCGGCGTGTTAAAAAATAAAAAGTGTTGTTCCAACAATAACCGGCGACGGGCGTGTTTGTTGATTGTTTTTCTTACGTTAAGTAGAGTGTTATTCTAAATCTTAAGTCGGGACCGACGGTTGAATTCAATGAAAGAAAAATAAGTGCGGCCAGTACAAAGGGCAGTGGTTAAGTCTAAGTTTTAGAGATTGTGTCAAAGGAAAGGGCATTAGTTACATTTTAAATATATGCGCATAGCTCATAGCTTAATTTTTAAATTAACCTTGTTCTTTTGTGAAAGCCCTGAGGGCCGTGATTGAAAAAAAAACATATAATACAGAATAAAGGAGTAGATAACCCGAAAAGTAAGTTTTAATATAACATTTATTTCTTTTGGTGAAAGCCCTGAGGGCAAGTGAAAAAAATATATAACATTATTTGGCGCAGCCGGTAGGATCCGAGCGAGCCTATCATTTGATCAAGTGCTGGGTATTGGCACCCTAACCCTTAAACTCAGGACCGAGCCTAGTTCTGAGGGCACGAGATCAAAGAGGCACTGACCCCGGATCCTATGCGAACAACGAACAGGGCAGTTACAACTATAGGTGGTAGAAACCTCCCTGCCCTGCAACGCACCCAAAGGTGCCACCGGTGGACTAACGCGGGCTTCATCCCTGCCCAGGATAAAGTTCGTTAAGAACCAACAAGGGGACGTTTTAACTATAGACGCTCCCCCGACGTGGGAATCCCAAGTTAAATCATCAAGAATCAACGTTAAAATCATCAAGGGCTTCGACTATTAGCCCTTCAACATTACTAACCTGTAATTAAAGTGAATTAAAGTGAGGCCAGTAAGCTAAAGGCCTTTAGCTTTTCTAAAATCTTCGCTCGGGGGTGTTCATCCACGGTGCCTCTGCTCCAGGCGGGCACGCGCTCACCCCCATTGTAATTTCATCGAGGGACTTACGCGGGCTTCATCCCTGCCCAATAGTTGATGTCGGACAGCGAAAATCCACTCAACGATTCCAGCTCCAGCGATCCAGAAACGCCATCGATAACCACAGGCGTAATTCCAGCTACTTCTACCCCAGCACTACAATCAACAGTTCCTGAATTACAATCAACAGTAGCAGCCCTACAGGTGCCCATTGCCACACCAGGCACATCCACAACACCACTCACTGCACCGTTATCACCAAGCAGACTACGCAGCGGGCGAATAAGAACAGGACCTAGTCAAGTAAGTCTACAAGCCTATTTAGACCATTTGTATAAAGAAGCCAGGGAAGGCAAAAAATCTTCGATCCCCCAGTACGACTTACTCAATAAACAAGTAGCTAAGAGCCACGGGCAAAGACTCGCCCAGATAGATCAATTTAGAGAAGCTACCAAGAAGTTCGTACAGGAGATCCAGGATTTTAAAGAATTCCCGGGCCTAAACCCCCTAGAAAGTAAGGAAATAGAAGATCCTCAAAATTTAAGTAGGCAGGAATTAGATAATTCTGCGAGTAGCGTCAGGGACCCAAGTAAGGCCGAAGTGCTACTTAATTGGGTTAGTGTATCATTTTCAGACTCCGAAAAGGAGCTTACCTTAGAAGATCCCGCCTATAAAAATATAAAGCCCCTCAAAATGTCGATTATACAAAAGTCGCCCGTCTCACTTCCGAATTAGTTCCTATTTTCTCAGGCGGTCAATCCCCCAATATAGTGATAGATCTACAAACGTTTTTGGGATGTTGTCACCGCGTGGTTCAGTGTCTGAACGACACAGACAAACCAGCCTTTTTACAGATCTATCCCACGAGGCTACGAGGCGAAGCCTACCAATTAATAGCCTCCACTCAACCAGCCACATTCGAAGAGGCTGAAAAATTACTTAATCAAACATACCTGCCCAGAGAAACTTACCAGGAACTGGTAAACAAACTAATCACTCTGCGGCAATATCCCTTAGAGACCCTGATAGCCTTCACGGCTCGAATTAAGCAGATGTTACAATCTTGCAAAGAGGCGGCCACCACCAAGTATGGTGCCGCAAGTGTCCAAACAGTACAGGCGCAGCTTAATGACTTTGCAAAAGATGCTCTTAAAAGCGGGGTCAATAACCCCTACCTCTGCCAATACCTTCTTACCTTAGAAGATCAAACACTGGATACATTAATTCAAAAGGCATTAGATATGGAACGCCTGCAACTAACAGTCATGCACTTGCAGCCTAACACAACCCCCGCGACGTACGCTATGAGTCAGCCCGTAACCAGTAATCCGCCCTCTGGGATCCCCCTCTCACAAAATCTTCCCTTCCAAAATAATATAAGCTGGACACCCACGCATGGAATCACCCCCACGGCATCGCAGATACCCCCTAACTCAGCCCCATCTGCTAACACTCCATTGCCACCACCGCTCATACAACAACAACAACACTCCATATACCAGTCACCACCGCCCTTAACACCACAACAATACCCCATCTATCAGTCAACAACGCCCGCACCACAGACAACACAACACTTCGTTAACCAAACACTACCACTCACACAAGAAAGAGTACCTCAGCCTAGTTCCTTTTCCAACAGATCTACACAGTCCCAAACACTCGCAAACATAACTTGCACCTTCTGCCGACGACGGGGACACACATACAGCGAATGTATGAAGCGTAAAAACACCCCATTATGTTCACACTGCCAAAATTATGGGCACGACGTCAGAGAGTGTCGCCGACTTAAGTATGAACGTAATCAAGCCATGGTCAGGAACGGGCCCCCCTTACAAAATCCCTATAATAATTACAACAACACCCCACCTCAAAATTACCCGCCGAATAATTATATGAACTCCCAGGGTAGGGCTGATGACAATAGAAGGAGTCCTCACCCCGGATCGGGCCAACCCAATCCAAACGCACCTAGTAAAAGAACCCCACGAGTGTACCAGGTAAGCCGAAAGTGCGATTTTTGTGGCCGCCGAAGCCACGTAGTAAGCGAGTGCGCTCAGAAGAGAATGTGGGAAGAAAAGCAGCAGGGAAACGACGAGCCAAAATTCCCTGGCCCGACAACAATAAGTCCACTCACTCCCAAGGGTACACCTCAGTCGCCCCGAGTCAAACTTCCACTAGCTACCTTACCCTTAGATATCAGTCGTAAAGGCAAAGTCAAATTAGTAGTGGACACCGGCGCTGAGGTAAGCGTCATCAAACAAAATAGGCTTAAATCCCAGGTCAAAATAAATCAGGAAGAAAAATGCACCCTCCTAACCCCTGCCGGAACTACAGAAACCATAGGGAGCTGTCACGGAAATTTCGACCTCCCCACTAAAATCCCTAGCTCTTTCCAGGTAGTAGAGGATACACCAGACTTTCTGAACGATGGATTATTAGGGTACGACTTCATCTCGGATAATTGCCACGTAGAGGGGCCTAACCGAAGTTTGAAGTTCCCTCGCACAATAACAAACCCTGAAGAGTTTAGCGTTCCATTGACATTCGACGAACATTCGCCCAAAGAACGGGCAGTCGAAGTGAGGCACAGTATGGAAACCCATACTGTCTCCAAGGCCCCTAACTCGGAGGCTGACTGCAAAACCCAAAGGTCGACTGACAAAATCGAAAGTCAAAGGGAACCTATACGGACTACGATAGAATTGGGACTGGCGACGCGAGTGCCGGCCCGTACCCAACAAATAATCGCAGTGCCGCTAAACCTAAAGGAAGAAATGGTCTGTCTGTCTCAGGAACTAAAACCCGGAGTATTCCTCTCAAATAGCCTTTTACCCAAGGGAAAGGACACAGTTCCGGTAAGCATTCTTAACAGTACCAACATCCCAGTGTCCATATCCGCACTTAACCTAACACTGGTCCCAACCAGTAAATATGTAATAATACCACTTCAAGCGATACCACGGCCAACCGTAGTAAAACAACCCACCATAGATTTGGCCCCCATGGTCCCTGAAACATATGCCTCAGAGATCCCCAGTCTAACTGCCATTCGTACTTTCTTAAACACAGTCGCTCTATTCCTAATCAATCATCTAATAACGATATGGTCCGCATGCAATTCTAAGTGCGCCGACCAAGATAGCCCCCAAGGCTCCTACCAAACTAACGGTGCTTGCGAGTACAAGAGCCCCAACGTTGGCCAACAAACTCCATCACCCTCACCCATAAAAAAGAAAAAGGGAACAACTTCCCAAGCAAAGGCACCATACACCCCTGCCTCTAAACTTCTAAAAAGCAAACGATTAGGTACGCAAACCCCAAAGAGCAAGACCGAGGCAAGAATTAAAAACATCCGGTATTCATTTCCAAACCCCGAATACCAGGTCTCGCAAGACCTCGAAGCCCGCTTAGAACAGATCAAAAAGGAGTTGAATCTGGACGAAAACCTAAGCGCGGAGGAAAGACAGTCGATTACCGACCTCTGCTACGAATACCACGATATTTTCCATCTAAAGGGCGATCTCCTCACGCATACAACCGCAATCCAACACGAAATACCTTTAATACGGGACCAGGCACCCATAAACCAGAAGATGTACCGACTGCCAGAAAGTCAGAGGCAGATAATAAA
The DNA here is from genome assembly GCA_949987705.1 of Thereva unica. Taxonomy (NCBI): domain Eukaryota; kingdom Metazoa; phylum Arthropoda; class Insecta; order Diptera; family Therevidae; genus Thereva; species Thereva unica. Next base: position 44,158,548 of record OX465282.1, on the reverse strand, counting down.
TGATCAATTACAAGAAATGCTGGAAAAAGATATAGTACAGCCTAGCAAAAGCCCATGGAACTCCCCTCTCCTACTAGTTCCCAAGAAGGCAGGCGCCGACGGTGAGAAAAAGTGGCGTGTCGTCGTCGATTTTCGTAAACTTAACGAAAAAACAATTGGCGACGCCTTCCCATTGCCACGCATAGAAGAGATCTTAGACCAGCTAGGACACTCACGTTACTTCACCACTCTTGATCTAGCCAGCGGCTATCACCAAGTTCTGGTCGATCCCAGGGATCAAGATAAAACCGCCTTCAGTACCAATTATGGGCACTACGAGTTCAAACGTATGCCGTTCGGGCTAAAAGGAGCCCCGGCTACGTTCCAAAGACTAATGAACTACGTACTCACCGGCCTTCAGGGCCTAGAATGTTTCGTCTACCTAGATGACATTGTCATCTATGGTAAGAGCCTAGAAGACCACAACCAGAAGCTCAGAAAGGTTTTCGACAAACTGAGGGAGCATAACCTCAAGTTGCAGTCCGAAAAGTGCCAATTCCTACGAAAGGAGGTAGTCTACTTAGGGCACATCTGCTCAGAGAAAGGAGCGCTCCCAGACCCCAAGAAGACGGCGTGCGTCCAAGAATACCCGGAACCACGCACTATTCGCCAGGTCCAATCTTTCATCGGACTCGCGAATTACTATAGAAAATTTATTCCCGATTTCTCAAAAATCGTCCGACCTCTAACCAACCTTCTCCGTAAGGACGTAAAATTCTCTTGGACCCCTAGATGCCAAGAAGCCTTCGACCAAATCAAGGCAGCACTGGTCAACCCCCCCCTACTAATCTACCCCGACTTCACTAAACCCTTTAATCTGACTACAGATGCCAGTAGTGAAGCCCTTGGGGCCGTACTTTCACAAGGGGAAGTTGGAAAAGACCAACCCATTGCCTACGCCAGTCGAACCCTGAACAAGGCTGAGCGTAATTACTCCACCATAGAGAAGGAGCTTTTAGCAATAGTCTGGGCTGTGAAAAATTTCAGGTGCTACCTACAAGGTCGCACATTCACAGTGTATACTGATCACAAACCGTTGAAAGTAGTATTCAACGTAAAAGACCCTACTACCCGATTGGTGCGCTTCCACCACAAGCTCTCCGAATACGATTACAATATTGAATACAAACCCGGCAAATATAATACTAATGCCGACGCCCTCAGTCGTATTCCGCAAGACACCAAGACTCAACAAACTTCCACTGTCAAAGCAGTAGTCCACTCACCCATGGAACCTCCCCCAGGAGGCCACAACCAAAGATGCAACGTAGTCACCCGTGCCCAAGCACGAGGCGAAAGACAAAATCCTACGCCCGAACAAGAGGCCCTAATTGAGGTAACAGATGTAGGCATTGCCCCCGAAGGCAACGGTATTAAAAACTCAGATGACCAACCACTCAATTCACCCGAATCCCCAATTTCGCAGAACCCCGTGGACACATTAGTCGAAACCAACCCCCCTCAAGAGGCTGAAATTAATCAAAAGCCCAAAATCACGGTAATCACAGATCCCGAAGAGATAGCCACCATCCTGAAAGACTATCATGACTCCGCTTTCGGAGGACATCAGGGCGTAATCAAAACATATAAACGAATCCGTAGAAAGTACTGGTGGCGCCATATGCTCAGGGACATAGGGAAATATATTCGTAAATGTAGAAAGTGTCAGACAAATAAGTCCACGCCGGCCCTCAAAATGCCGATGGTAATCACAGACGTGGCCGAAAGACCATTCGACAAGGTATATCTCGACATAGTGGGACCCCTAGAAACTACTAATTCCGGAAACCTGTACATCTTAACATTTCAAGATAACTTAAGCAAGTTCCTAGATTGCTATGCTATTCCGAACGCCGAAGCCAAAACCGTTGCGCAGATAGTCTTTGACCAAATTATTACCCGCTACGGGATACCGAAAAGCATAGTAACCGACCAGGGCACCAACTTTCTCAGTGGCTTATTCAAGGACCTATGCAAACTCCTAAAAATTAAGAAACTACAAACTTCCGCCTATCATCCCCAATCCAACGGCGCTCTAGAACGGGCCCACAGGCCCCTAGTAGAATATTTGCGTAGTATCACTGACCAAAACCCCAAATCATGGGATCAATACTTACGAACGGCCGCGTTCGTCTATAATAATAGTATTCACGACAGCACCAAGCTAACTCCCATGGACTGTCTTTACGGTTTCTCGACTGATGTCCCTTCAAATCTAAAAAAGGATCCCGAGCCACTATACAATCACGAAAGCTACTACCACCTTCTAAAGTATAAACTACAAAAAACCTACTCAATAGCCCGGCAAAATTTGCTAGCAAGTAAACAGAAATCTAAAGCCCACTATGACCAAACCACTAGAACCCACACCTTCCATGTTGGCGACCAAGTCCTTATAAAGAGCGAAAACCGGAAGGGCAAACTATCTGCCATCTGGAGAGGTCCTTATCCTATAGTAGCAATTACAAGCCCAGTGAACACCAAAATTAAAATAGGTAACAAACAAACAGTAGTCCATAATAACCGCCTGAAACCCTTCTACGAATAAATTACAGAACTCCATAATAAAGTAATAATATCCTTAAGTTACACAAGTACCAAATTCAAATTTGCACCCTAATAAACGGCTCTAACGGCAAGTTACCCCAGTCCACCGTTAACATATGTAGAAGTCATACTATTCCTCGTAGCTACTTCAGGCTCTAAGCCTAACCCCATCATCCCGTTGACCACAAGGGACGCAGTGTGGCACCATATGAAATAAATGAGAGATCGGTTACCGTCGATAATAACAGCTTAAAGCCATTTATGAAAATAAAACCCAGCTTTAAGCCATCCAGAAAATCATGCCTACTTACGCCTAACGGTGCTTTATGGATAAACCACCGATTTAGACGGTTGGCAAACAACCCACCTACGGATACGAATTATGGCACACCAAAACTAATCTCTTATTTATAACTTCATTGCAGCGCACCATGCAGACGCTGACCTTCTTACTGCTCATACAAATGGCCGCGAGCATGCCCGGACCTTTGTCCCATGCCGTACGACCGTATACCTTTACCCCAATCAATGCTACGGGGGTCCTCCTCGAGCTCATAGGAGAAGTTTGGCTATATCACCACACATGGAATGTGGTAACAGAATTGCACCTACACGAATTAGAGGTACATACGGACCTAACGGAACAGGCGGAGAAAGTAGCTCAACAGATATGCACAAAGAACCCTAACGAACTCTGCGCGACGCAACAGAAGTACATCCACTCGATCATTACTCATATAAAACAACGGACAAGTTCGATACAAGAACTTATACCCCAAAGCCGCCCCAAAAGATCACTATTCGATGGCATTGGTCATGTCTTGCATTACCTTTTTGGGACCATGGATGCGGGCGACGAACAGGAAATTTATAGTAGGTTAAGTGAACTAGACGGCAACGAAAAAGTCTTGGCGGAGCTCGAAAGACGGCAAATAACAGTGGTAAACAATACTCTACGGGAAATACAAAAACCACTGATCGCCCTCGTGGACAGGCAGCGACAGATCACTAGGCAGTTGGCAGCATTGGACAATGCGACAGAAGGCTTATACAATACCCAACAAAGGCAAGGTATAGTTACGGACATCCTATTGCAGGTATCTGAAATAGAGACCAGACAGCGAACACTCCTAGACATACTCCTCGCGAGTGCAGACAATAAAATCCACCCTCTACTAATCTCCCCCGGTAAGCTAGCTAAAATATATCTTAAAACTAACCCGGAATGCGATGACTGCATCCCGCTCTTGCCCCAGGCCGCACAGCTCCGCTCCCTCCTCGTTCAGGATAAACTAGTAATAAAAATCACGCTACCGATCTTTAACTTACCTAAAATGCAATATCACAAAATGACCGTCTTTCCGATAAACACGGCGACAGGGCACTCACTGATCCCTGAAACCCCATATTCACATGTAGCTTCTGAATTCAAGTCCCAACAATTTGTACTATTTCACCCGCAGGAGGCCAAAGCCCTACAAAGGGTCTCCGGAGACCTAAGTACCAATACCTTCATAGGACCTTTAACGGTTCCTATCATACTTTCAGCAAACACTAAAGAATGTGCCATTAGACTCCTCTATAACCCCCTAGGAGATAAAATAGAGTGCCCAATAAGAGTTACAGACGGGCCACAAAACACAATAACTAGCCTAGCTCAAACAAACACATGGTTGTATTCACTGAATAAACCCAAGATGTTCCACATCTCATGTGACAAGGTAAAACATACCATAAAGGTTTCCAAGCACGGCATACTAAGGGTCAACCAACCGTGCCAGGTACAGGTGGACGACAAAATCCTTGTCTACAACGGCCGCTCCACGCGAACGACACAAATAATAGAGCCCCCATACTTCCCGGCAGCCGAGACGATACATATAGCTGTGTCCGCTAAAGGACCAACGAACCTACCCTCCGATGAAAGGATAAAATTATTTACAGGGGAGGAAACTAATAGGATTATCCAGGAAGGCACCAAGCCCCTGCAGGAGATCTACTCCCAGCTAAACCACCTGAGTTGGGAGCGTACTCACACCCACTCAATGGTCGCCATCTCGTTCAGTGGCGTCCTATTACTGGTCCTTATATGTTACATTGCCTACAAATGCCTACCGCCTTTAGTGGCTATCATACGTTATAAAAGCGCCCAAACACCCGAAAACGCACGTCCGGCGGATGAGGGAACCGATTCCGAGGAGCCAGCGCCCCCACGCGCGGACCCAATACAACCCTATCCTGCACCCACCACAGTAACAGTAGATACGATACCTAGGCCCCTTAGTAGAAGTCACTCCTTACCAAGAGCCTCCTCTATACAACTAGTGCAACCATCAAAATAAATAGAACCGCTAAACGCGACCATTACATAATAGCCTAGTCCTCTTGCTACTCTTAGCGTACGCCATATCCCTCATATTAAAGGTCACATAAAATGTGTTCAGGTGCACAAAGACAATAATTAACCATGTCCAACTAACTCCGCCCGATCTATAAATATACCCCCGAGAAGGGCTGTTACATTGCCCCCATCCGCCCAAGAGGCCACGAACTTGCTCCTTGACGCTGCCCAGAACTATTCCAAAATGGGCGAACTCTTAGAAATGTATGTCATATTCACAACGCCCTTCGAAAATATATAGATCTTGTAAGATTAGAAAAGTAAAGATTATTAAATTCAGAATTGTAGAAGGTAGAGCTTTAGAATATAAGAAACATAGTAGAAGTAAGTAAACTTAATAAGAATTGTGGAAGGAAGTAAATAAATACCTTAAAAATTGTAGAAGTAAGTAAACTTAATAAGAATTGTGGAAAAACAAGATTGGTAAATACTGAAAGTAAATAGAATTGTGGAAGGAAGTAAATTAATACCTTAAAAAATTGTATAAGAAAGTAAATTTAGGAAATAAGAATTCCGGAGGCAAAGGTTATGATGTTGATATACAAACCATATAACACACCCTTAGCGCACTTAAAAGAAGTTGACCGTAAATAGAACTACTGAAAAAGAAAAAGAATAACTATCTCAAAAGAAATGCGCCCTAAGGCCATTAAAGTTGTAGAAGCTGAAAAAAAAAAAAAAAATAATAATAATAATATAATAAATAAATAAATATATTATTTTTATAAAAAAAAAAAAAAAAAAAAAACAAAATGGAAAAAATGTCAAAAACAAGAAAACACTCACCTTCGCCGGAACTCAGAACCAAAATGAATCTTTAACCACCACTCGCCGGAGCTAAAGCCAGCCACCGATAACAAATCACTAACTCGGCACAAAATACAATCGAAAGAAAAAAAAAACACATTTAAGGCTAAAGTAACCATTGTAACATGATCATGCCATGCGCCCTTAGAGTTTAAGAGAGAGGTTAGATTAAGATAAGGCGGCGCGCCGCAACCAGAAAATATTTAGAACATAAGAAAAAACTTAAAGTAAACATTGTAACATGATCATGCCATGCGCCCTTAGAGTTTAAGAGAGAGGCTAGAGATTAAGAAATGCTGCGCGCCACAACCGAAAAATAGTTATAGAAAAAAAAATATAAAACTAAAAATAAACATTGTAACAAGATGTGCGCCCTCAAAGGCTGGTAGGTCAAAACAAAAAAAAATGGGTTTTAGAAAGTAAGGCAAATTATAGAATAAACAAAAAAAAATATAAGAAACCAGCAATGGATACAAAGAATTGTGGAAGGATAAGTTAATGCAATTAAGTACTAAAATCAATTAGTGGGCGAGAGACCCGAAATTTAAGTATAATAAATAACAAAATGCGCCCCTGAAGGCTGCTAGAATTAAATTTATGAAAGAATAGTGTAAGTATGTAGAAACAGTGTACATAAAGCCCTAAAACCCGCCAAAAACACAACCCGCAAATTTTTAAATACGAGCAATGCCCCTTGCTTTGCGTCGTAGCATTGCTCTTATTGAGCCCCCCAAGGAGTTGTTATAAACAAAAACCCGCCTAAAAAGTCGATTCTAAAATTGAATAATCATTACTGTTCGAAAGTATAAATTCCTACCCGGTCATATTTTATTCTTCAAAATTCATAAATCCCTAACATTTATAAAAAATTACCCGATCATATTTATTTCAAATTTTTAACTTTCATAAAAAATTATCACACGGGAAATTTAAATGCAATAGCGCACATTTTTCCGTTGCAATAATTTCTTAGAAATCCACGGTGATAAACACCGTGGATCTACATTAAAATTATTCTTATCAGACTCGGGTGTCAGGTTTCAGCTCGAATCTTGTCTGTTTGCTGCACATTCGGGCGGTAAGAAAATCTGTTTTCTGCCGAGATCGGCAGCTTTTTCCTTGCGGCGTGGGAATTTTCCGTTTTTCGGAACCACGGCCGGGCCCGATAGCGGTAAAAGTTAATAATTTAATTAAGTATTGTTCTAACTTTAACCGGCGGCGGATCGTCTTAACCTTAATCGGCGTGTTAAAAATTAAAAGTATTGTTCTAACTTTAACCGGCGGCGGATCGTCTTAACCTTAATCGGCGTGTTAAAAATTAAAAGTATTGTTCTAACTTTAACCGGCGGCGGATCGTCTTAACCTTAATCGGCGTGTTAAAAATTAAAAGTATTGTTCTAACTTTAACCGGCGGCGGATCGTCTTAACCTTAATCGGCGTGTTAAAAATTAAAAGTATTGTTCTAACTTTAACCGGCGGCGGATCGTCTTAACCTTAATCGGCGTGTTAAAAAATAAAAAGTGTTGTTCCAACAATAACCGGCGACGGGCGTGTTTGTTGATTGTTTTTCTTACGTTAAGTAGAGTGTTATTCTAAATCTTAAGTCGGGACCGGCGGTTGAATTCAATGAAAAAAAAATAAGTGCGGCCAGTACAAAGGGCAGTGGTTAAGTCTAAGTTTTAGAGATTGTGTCAAAGGAAAGGGCATTAGTTACATTTTAAATATATGCGCATAGCTCATAGCTTAATTTTTAAATTAACCTTGTTCTTTTGTGAAAGCCCTGAGGGCCGTGATTGAAAAAAAAAACATATAATACAGAATAAAGGAGTAGATAACCCGAAAAGTAAGTTTTAATATAACATTTATTTCTTTTGGTGAAAGCCCTGAGGGCAAGTGAAAAAAATATATAACAAAATGTTTCGGACCGAAACAACTACAATGCAGATACAAGTGGAAACAGCGTGTTGACAACATCCAACCTGGAGATATGGTAATACCGAAGGAAAATAACACGCCCCCCCCCCCCCCCCCGTTGCGTTGGGTATTAGGACGAATCATACAAACTCATCCGGGAGATGACGGATTGGTGCGTGTAGCAGACGTACGAACAAGTACGGGAGTATTCCGGCGCCCAATCCACAAACTGGCTCCTTTACCAATTGAAGAGCCAGAAACACCAAGAGTTGCAGATCACGCAATCCCGGCATTACAACCAAGCATTGCAGAGAGTTCAGCTTCATCCACAGCTGAAGAACCCCAAGCCAGCACTTCTAGTATACGTAAAAGTCATGAATCCGACCGAATACGGGAAGTAAACCCCCGAAAAAAGATAAAAACATCCCTAGGATCCGTCATTACTTCCCTGCTGATAACGTGTTTATTCCTTCCAAGTAACACTGCCGCTCCCGTCGAAATCACACCTTTTATCAATCAACCCGGAATCTACTTCGAGAATTTGCCACCAGCAAACATCATCTCAAGTGAATGCAATCTTGTAGCATACTATAACATGGAGATATATTGGAACGAATTTTCGCCCCTTGAGTACCTCTCGAGACAATTGGCAGACATATGTAATCAGGTACACGATCACAATCTATGTTCCCCAACCGCAAGACAAGTTCAACCCCGGATCAGTGAATTGGCGAATAACAACAAAATGCTTCTAGCTCCTACTGACAAAAAACGGAACCGTAGAGGAGCAATTAATATCATTGGAAACATGGCCAATACACTATTCGGTATACTGGACTCAGAATACGCCAAGGAAATGTCGACCACTGTCAGCAAAATTGAATAAAATGAGATCCACTTATCTGAATTAATAAAAAACCAAACTTCATTGATTGATGCAACCATTAATGTAATAAGAAAGGACCAAAAGGCTATCACCAAAACATTCAAGGAATTAAATGACCAAATAAATGAATTTTAAATAGGAGTGACAAATATTCAAGAAGAGCTTCGACAAGAACGGCTGTCACAATTATTCACGTCTGTGGCACTTCAGACAACGTTACTTACGTCTAACTTTCTCCAAGTACAAAATACCATCTTAGACGTGTTAGTCGACACGCACCATGGAAGAATAAGCCCGTTGCTAATATCGCCTGAGCAACTGCGCGATGAGATCAACAAAATTAAGGCACATCTACCACCACCTCTTCAACTTCCAGCAATACCAGATAACCTGTTAAATATCTACAGCCCCATCAGCTTAAGGGGCAAGGTGGAACCGGAACATATAATTTTCAAAATCTCACTGCCATTGTTAACTTCAGAGAGTTTTGAACTGTTTCATATTTTATCAGTTCCAGTAAGGACATAAGGCATATAATTTTCAATCCCTTTTCATCATTCCCTTATCTCTTAATAAATCTACATAGAGATAAGTACTATCCCATGATGGAGCAAGATCTCAACGCGTGCATATCCTTCAACAAGGACAGATATCTTTGCAAACAAAGCCACCCCATGTACAGAAAGGGTGCGAGAGTGAGCGCCTGTGAAATCAACTACATCAGCCAGGACCAAACGTCACCGCTTTGTCACATCACCAAGATGGGCCACACTGGATCCAATTAAAGACGGCTAATCAATGGATATATTCATTAAATGAGAAAACAAAGCTGAACGTAGTTTGTGGAGAAAATACAACACGATTTACTTTAGAGAAAGCAGGACTACTAAAGGTGCAACCCGACTGTGTCATAAAACATCAGTTTTTAACCATTCAAGGACATAGTGTGTATCCGTCACTTACCAGGTCATCATAGATCATACACACCCTCGCAAAACATAACGGAGAACCTGACCACTAGTGTGCTTCAGCCAATATTACGGCAGACTCACAATTACATGCCCCACCTGGAAGAATTAGCTGAAATCAAAGAAGACTCATGGAGGTGCACAGTGAACTACCAGAGGCAATCGATCATCATGATATCCATCAATATTCCGTGGCTTATACTAGTTTCTCCTTAATCATCATCATCCTTGCGATCTACGTCAATCTGAAATGCAGAAGCAAAATCGTTTCAACTAAAGGAACTAACCTCAAGTCCTCACCTCGTACCTACACCTTGCCGCGGTGGTAAGGCTTGCGAGTCTCGTAGTAGCGTTAGGCTATGTCGGTGGTGGCTAGCTGGTAACCAGCAAGCCACCGGTAGGGACACCCATGCCGAACAGGCTAATTGCGAAGAGGCCAGACTAAGCTAGCTACATCCACTTACCCTCACCTTTTCTCTCTCCTTTTCCTCCCCCCTTCCTATTTCCCCACTTCTAAGCTAAGGTGTTTACCGTGCCGATGGCTGCATGGCCAGCCAGTGGTTAAAGAGTGCTGGTCGCGAACGGTTCCCTCCGATGCCCGGGCAAGGTCGGAGAGTACAAGTGCCTTATCCTGGTAAGCGGCTCTGGCAGGATGGACCCCTTTTTCCGCACTACTCGTGGGACTTTTATGGAAAATAAAAACCCGAAAAAACCAATCGCCTCCAGTTCGGGGGCTCCCAAAACTAAACCTACTGCCTGCAAGGGCAGTAAGGTGAGTAAAAGGGAAAAAGGAGCTTAAAACTCTAATCCGGAGCTCCCCATTCCCTCCAAGCCAACTGCGTCAACAGAAGGAGGCCCTTCAACTGCAGTCTCCTGGTGCCTCTAAGGAGGCTAAAAAAACTAAAATGCCTGGCTCTAAAGGTGCTCCATCAAGGGTGTACTACCAAGAGCTACGCAACGCCCAGAGAATCCTTGCCCGATACAAGGGAGTTGCGGAGGGTGGACTCCCCGAGAAGCAGCAAGCTTCGATAAGGTGGGCGACGCGGGTCGCCGGCGAGCAAACTTCGCACACTGGCAACCCAGCCCCAAAGCGTCAGAGGTCCCTAGAGGAACCTAATCACCATGAGGCTAAACGTAGCAGGAACACTTCCATACTTCCTGCTACTACTAAAACCTACAACCAAGTGCTGGAAGGTCAGATCGTTATCGCCGTCATCGCCGGAAACGATCCAGATGGCTCCATTCTGCCTGATAAATGGAGGAAACTTGAGGTCAGTCTCGCGACGATTCCTTCCAATACTTCAGGAGCATCCTGGCACTGCTCCTCACTGTCGCGATAGCGGATGGTTTCAGGGCCGCGTGAAGCTCATCGCTTGTGCCGATCTGTCGATCTCTATAGAATAGCAATATCCAGAATTGGGGAAGCATGGCCAGGAGCCAAACTCAAGGTTGTTAGGAGGGAGGAAATCCCGAATCGGCCAAGAGCGCGTTCCTGGATCCCAGCAGAACCAGCCGAGCCTCAGGCTATTCTGGATATCATTCGGTTGAGTAACCCACAGCTACAGACATCTTCGTGAAGGATTACGAAACTGAAGGAACCTAAAGGCGATGGCCGAGCGGTTACATTAGTAATTAGCGAGGAGCCGCTACGACCTTTGGCGAAATCTGAAGGCGTCATAAGCTATGGGTTTTCTTCAATCACCCTGAGGCTTTACAAAAAAGATTCTTTGCCCCAGAGTGGAACTGCTCCACCTGTGGCTCCAGATGGTGAGCCCTCAGGCACTGCGGGTGACGGATGTTTCTGTTTGCAACGTGCCTGGCACTGCGGGTGACACAGGTACGCAAGTAGCTGAACCCAATGTACCTAGTATTGCGGATGACGCAGGAACAGGAGTAGCTGATCCTAAGGTGCCTGAGGATACTCACCTGCCAATCCTGGGTTCAAACGACCCTCTCTTCTTATCCTCTGAGGATTCTACCTTCTCAGTTCCTTCGCCGTCAAGGACGGAGGATGAACTGGGTGACTTTGCCCAACGTCTTTCGGTGGGAGATGATGATATTACTCTCACACCGGAAGAAGACGAGACTGATATTACGGTGATCGAGACTGATCCCACTACTCCCAACCACGATGTTGAGAGTAGCGCAGATTAATCTCCATCACAGCAAGGCTGCATCCGCCAGCCTATGCTTACGCCTTTCTAAGGCCGATATAGATGTCGTCCTGGTACAAGAGCCTTGGATCGTCCGGGGCCTTGTATGCGGAATCAGAACTCCTAAATACAGGTTGCTGTATCCCAGAAATGGGGGAGGTAAGCCAAGAACCTGTTTAATTGTTAAAAATGACCATTTTTTTTTTTTTTTTATGTGGCAGACTAGAGGCTTAGGGAAAGTCCCTTTGTACTGTCGACAATCTATTTTTTTTTTTTCATATACACCGTCGAACAGCAGCTCTAGCCGGAAGATAGAGAGAAGAGAGAGAGAAAGAAGAGAGGAAGGAACTGTCACAACCTGACTGCGATATTTTTTTTTTATTCCCCAACTCTCAACCATTTCGCGACTCTGACATCGGGGCATCGAGAACAACTCGCTGGAGTGTTATGCCTCCTGAAACGAGTTGAATCTCTTCAACCAACCGATGGCATGCGCTTGGTGGAGCGTGGAAGAGAACTAGTGAAGGCTATGACAGGAGGAATCAGGAATGTAAAGAGGGAAGAAGAAAGAAGGAAAGTTATGTAGGGCGGGAAATTGGGAAAGGCTAGGACCGTGGCACCACCGGGATTCGAACCCGGGACCTCTTGGGATAGTAGTCAGGCGCCTTACCCCCTAGACTACCGAGGCCCCCATAACACTTTTATGTTGTCTAAATTTAGCAATGCTGATAATGTACTGGCCTGCTTGGACAACAGGAAAGGCGGTAGGCCTACGTGGATTGGATCTGTCTACCTACCATATGAGGGAAATTTGGACAGCTCCAGTCTCTTTGTTGCCGCAAAAGAAGCGGCTAGTCGTGGAGCCAGCCTCATCGTTGGATGTGATGCGAATGTTCACAAAACCGTTTGGGGCAGCTCTGATACAAATATAAGAGGTGAGTTGCTTTTTGATTTATTACTTCAACACAATCTCTTGCTATGCAATAGGGGAAATGAACCCACGTTCATCACAAGGGTAAGACAAGAAGTCTTGGATATTAGTCTTGTTTCCCAGATCTGCTCAACCGTGTGGAAAACTGGAGAGTATCCAGTGAACATTCTTTTTCTGACCACAGAGTCATCCTTTTTAATATCAATATGTGCTCAACTGTGAAGAAGGCCCCTGGTTACAGGAATGTCCGGAACACAGACTGGGTCATATACAGACAAGTAGTGGAAAGATCCCTCCCTGAGGATGTTCCCACCCACCCTTGGAATGCTGAAGATCTCGAACATCAAGTGACAAATCTCAGTAACCTCCTGAATAACGCATTAGAAGCAGCCTGTCCCATTAAGAAATATGGGGGTAAAACCAAACCCCCTTGGTGGAACAGAAGACTTCTCAAACTAAGGTCTGAAAGCAGAAAGGCCTTCAATAAGGCCAAATGTTCTAATTTGGCTTCGGACTGGGACAACTACAAAAGTCGTCTCAGGGAGTTCAAATATGAACTGCGAAACTCAAAAAGGCAATCCTGGAAAACCTTTTGTGCGACAATAGAAGGTTTTTCGGATGCCGCAAGAATGAGAAAAGTTCTCTCGAAAAGCTCAATGTGCCAAGAAATGCTGCAACAAGCAGACGGTACATGGACCACAAGCAGTCAGGAGTCATTGAAACTCCTACTCGATACTCACTTTCCTGGCTCAACATCTCTTGCTGCATCTGCAGAAACAGGTTTTGAGGGCCCAGCTAGCACACATAATTTAGGTACCATTGACAAATTGATAAACAGGGATCTACTCCTGTGGTCCATAGAAGGTTTCATGCCTTATAAAACACCGGGACCAGATGGAATTTATCCCATTGAAATTCAGAAAGTCAGTGACCTAATTCTGAATTGGCTCGCAGCCATCTATAGGAGCTCCCTTAGCCTAAGCTACATTCCAACATCCTGGAGAGTAGCGAAGGTAGCTTTCATTGCGAAAGCGGGTAAAATCTCCTACCACAATCCAAAAGACTTGAGACCTATATGTCTCACATCCTTTCTCCTCAAGATACTAGAAAGACTTGTGGAGATCCATGCTAAGCAAAGCATTGATAAAAAACTGCTTTCTCCCTCGCAGCATGCCTACACGAAAGGTAAATCAGTAGACTCTGTTCTCCACTCTTTGGTAGCGGTCATTGAAAGATCCCTTGAATTCAAGGAATTCACGTTGGCTGCTTTCTTAGATATCGAAGGTGCTTTCAACAATGTTGAACCCTCTGCGGTCACGAGGGCACTCCAGCGTCTGAATGTTAATGGGTGCTCCAGGTCCTTTATTGATCAGCTGCTAGGGTGCAGGGTCATAAAGTGTAGCATGGGGCTGTCGGAAGAAGTCAGACGGGTTAAAAGAGGCACACCACAAGGTGGGGTCTTATCGCCGCTCCTTTGGAATATGACAGTCAATGAAGTATTGATAACTCTAAAGGAGTCTGGGTGCACCACGGTGGCCTATGCTGATGATATTGTGCTGGTGGTGACCGGCAAGTACATCTTAACAATAAGAGATATAATGCAACAAGCATTGAATACTCTTTCTCATTGGGCCACTACAAAGGGTCTAGGCGTCAACCCAACCAAGACTGAAGTAGTGCTCTTTACAAAGAAGCATAGACTTCCCAATTTTCCTTCTTTAAGACTTTGTAATGAAACACTGCATATAAAGGAGGATGCGAAATTTCTAGGTATCATACTCGATAGGAAACTAACGTGGAGGCCGAATCTTATAGAAAGAGCAAATAAGGCCAAAACAGCTCTCTTCCTATGCCAGAAAACGATCGGAGTCAACTGGGGCCTTAAACCCCGCATCGTCCACTGGCTCTATACAGCCGTAATCAGGCCTATACTTATGCATGGCATATCGGTATGGTGGACTGCATTACAGAAGATTACGTATCGTAAGATACTGGAAAGGGTCCAAACAACAGCTGAGCTGTGTATCAGTGGTGCAATGAGAAGCACCCCTACAGCTGCGCTGGATGTCTTATTGCATCTTACCCCTTTGGATATACACGCCGAGCAAATGGCAGCCTACACGGCTGCCAGAACAGGGGCTTCTCTTGGATGGACTCCATACTCATATGGCCATTCATTCATCCTTAGGAAATTCGACACCACTGCGAGCAACCTAGATTATACTACACCTACGTGGACCTTGGAGAAAGGTTTCAATACCATCATTCCGGCCAGAGATGACTGGACAGATGGTGTTATCCCAACTGGGTCATTATGTATCTTCACAGATGGCTCAAAAATTGGGAATAATGTAGGCTCTGGTATCTTTTCCGAGGCATTAAATATAAATACCTCTCTTCGTCTACCCGACCACTGCAGCGTCTTCCAAGCGGAAGTCACTGCGATCTGGGAGGCTCTCGAATGGTTGAAGATAAATAATATATCTCATAAGAATATATGTATTCTATCGGATAGCCAGGCGGCCATCAAGGCTCTTAATTCTGTCGTCACAACATCCACGACTCTTCTGAACTGCCGCAGGTCTCTGTGTGAGACTGCCACTCAGTTTGATATAACACTGTGTTGGGTTCCTGGACACAGTGGGATTAGGGGAAACTGTAGGGCAGATGAGCTTACTAGACAGGGAACCGAAGTGGAAAGGACACCCCACTTAACCCGAATGGGAATGCCCTTAGCCACCTATAAACTAGCTGTGAGAAAAATCAGCTTAGCTCGAGCCGGGCTGAGATGGACCACAGCAACGGTTTGTCGCACTCTTCATGCAAGGTGGCCAACTTTGGACGCAAAGCGTTCAAAATCTCTGGTTCAGTTGAACAAAAAGGAGATAAGCCACGTGGTAAGGGTACTGACTGGTCACTGTCCCTTCGGCCCACACGCCGAAAGATCAGGACTCCCCCAAAACGACTTATGTAGAAGTTGTGTTAATGAAGAAGAGGAAGAAACTATCTCCCATCTTTTCTGTACATGTCGCACCCTAGCAAGGAAAAGAGGGACTCTACTTGGCTCACCTTTCCTTGACGGATTGAGCGAGCTGCAAAATATTGGTGTCTCTAGACTCTGTCGCTTTATTAAAAGCTCGAAAGGGCTTGAAATGGCCTGAACTATGTCCCAATACCAGAATGGCATCACAATGGGCCCAATGGCGTGCCTAAGTGGGCTCCCTGGTGGGGGCAGCCATTTCAACCTAACCTTAACATAACCTAACCTCAAGTCCAACCAACCTCTAGAAGCTCAAGACGCAGCACCCACCCAGGACAGAAACTTCATCGCACATTTTGATCCCTAGAATAGTTGAAGAAATATTCAACCGGGGGAGGATGTTAGCATTATAAGATTTAGCCATAAGATTTAGCCATAAGTTTATTTTCCATTTTTCTTATTTAAAACAACAATATTATTATTTGTTTAGCACATTATAATCATGTAATCATATTTCATTTCATAAGACAAAACACAATGGTAGCAAATCATCACAATCATTACGAAGAATTTCAGACGTAACATGACACCGCGACTGATAAGCGACCAATTCTTCTATGTCAATTAATTTTACCTCGACGGAAAAACACGGGAAATTCGCTTGAAATTAAATTTGCGTCAAAACTGCTGACCAGGATTTTTCTGAGTGATCGTGATGATTTGTTAGCAGTATAAAAGAGTAAACATCAGTTAAATAAAGAACAGTTAATTATTGTCATTCTCCGTGTTTTAATCAAAGCAAAATCATTTTAATTAGTCAAGGTTTTATGTGTCGTTGGCTACAAAGAATTTAGTCTAGATTCAAGTGCCATAGACTCCTCGAAGTAACATTAAAATAATTATTATAACTAGTGTACTGGTACTAAGAGCCAGTGCATTAATTCGTCAAAGTCCAGCTTTATGTGCCTTGGTCTTAAATATTAATTCGTCAAAGTCAAGGTGTATGTGCCTTGGTCTTAAATATAAAACTAGTGGAATAAAGGAATTCCCCTACTAAACAGGGCCTGCCTGAACGCGAGAAGGAGAACTCAGAGAAATCGGAACCGTCCGGATTTCGATGAACTCCTTCAGAGTTATAAGGAAGCGAGGAAAAGGCTGAACAAGGCCATCGCTAGAAGTAAATCCGAGCACTTCAAAATATTGTGCAAAGAAGCAGACTCGGACCCCTGGGGTGGAGCCTATAAAATGGTTATGTCAGCGGTCAAGGGCAAACGCTCTCCGCCGATCACCTGCCCCGCGCTGCTCCAGAGCATTGTGTACGTCCTGTTTCCACAGAACGTACACACCGTCGAACTACCCACCCTTCAGGTGGACCCAGAAGAGGTACCTGCGGTGACCGCAGATGAGATTCTGGAGGCTGCAAAAAAGGTAGCCATCAACAAAGCCCCTGGCATGGATGGCATACCAAATAAAGCGGCGAAGCTAGCAGCTTCAATAGCGCCAGAAAGGTTCGCTGAAGTCTTCACAGCGTGCCTGAGAAAGGGGATCTTCCCGGAGCGATGGAAACAGCAGAAACTCGTGCTCCTACCGAAGCCGAACAAGCCTTTAGGGGACCCATCGTAGTAGGTATGGGGACGGTTGAGCCTGGGAACCATGTCAAGGTCACCGCCCATCGAATCTGGGTCAAGGCCATCAATCAATCACCTGTTGGTGGCCATGGATCTAGGTCACGGTCTATGACCGTGGGACTGGGGTCAGGGTCGGTCGGTGGCTTGGGACTCGGTGGGGCCGGGCTCGGCTAGGAACTCGGTGGGGCCGGACTCGGTGGGGACGGGCTCGGCTATGGACTCGGTGGGGACGTTTCCACAGAACGTACACACCGTCGAACTACCCACCCTTCAGGTGGACCCAGAAGAGGTACCTGCGGTGACCGCAGATGAGATTCTGGAGGCTGCAAAAAAGGTAGCCATCAACAAAGCCCCTGGCATGGATGGCATACCAAATAAAGCGGCGAAGCTAGCAGCTTCAATAGCGCCAGAAAGGTTCGCTGAAGTCTTCACAGCGTGCCTGAGAAAGGGGATCTTCCCGGAGCGATGGAAACAGCAGAAACTCGTGCTCCTACCGAAGCCGAACAAGCCTTTAGGGGACCCATCGTAGTAGGTATGGGGACGGTTGAGCCTGGGAACCATGTCAAGGTCACCGCCCATCGAATCTGGGTCAAGGCCATCAATCAATCACCTGTTGGTGGCCATGGATCTAGGTCACGGTCTATGACCGTGGGACTGGGGTCAGGGTCGGTCGGTGGCTTGGGACTCGGTGGGGCCGGGCTCGGCTAGGAACTCGGTGGGGCCGGACTCGGTGGGGACGGGCTCGGCTATGGACTCGGTGGGGACGGGCTGGGCTGGGGACCCGGTGGGGGCTGGTAGGTAATAGATTAAATAGGTACTTGTTTATGCTGTGGCGGAAGCTATCGCCAGAGCTGCGACGGAACCTGTTATTGATCGATTTTGTAAGTGCCCTGGCCTCTGCAGAGCACCGGTCTTACACTCTGTACGTACAATAAGTATATACCCTCCCTGTCAATTTTTGTATATTTTTTGTTACTCTCTCTTACCCTGTATTAAATTAATAAATAAAGTCATTCAATCACCCATCGCTTGGGAATCGAACTAGCGCCACGCAAATCGCGAACAGAAAAACCAACGCCTTAGCCAACTTGACCAAGACGACAGTTGGATGGAGTTGGATTATTTCTGTACATATGCAGTTGTGAAATTCTATTTTTAGATCTTGCGGCCCAGTGAGCCGATGAAAATAACGTGGACACGATCGTGATCACAACTGCAAGAGCCCGCGAATATGAAAAAGAAAGACCAAGCGAAACAAAAACAAAAACTGCAGCAGCAGCTTGAGCGGCAAAAACAGCGGTTGCGCTGCAGTGCAACTATTGCATGGTTGTTGTTTTTGTTATAACCTGAACAGACAGATACTGTGGATGATGAAGGTAAACAAATGCAAGACCCGTGGATTTATCACATAACTACCTTGCAAAACATTTTATCAACTAGTCTTTAATATTTTAAATTATTAAAACTATGTTAAATTAATAATGTTTTATATGATTTTTTAGTTAAATTTCCATCGCCAATATTTAAAAACCTCGATCTCAACTTGTAATGTTTGCAGGGTACTTGACAGGTGCCTGCGCATGTGCCCCATGCTCCACAGCCAGACACTGTGGATACTTTCGATGCCGATGATTCTCGGCGAGTATTGCATGGTGTTGTTGTTGTTACTATCTGAAATTATGAAACCGAATGAATGAATGAACTTGTACATTCATAAATATCGGGACGGGTAAAAAATACACTTTTTGCTAGCTGAGATTCAGCGCGGGGTAAGATTAAATGCAAAACAAAGTGTGAAAGAGAGAAGAATTGCACATGATACGTTTTTCATTTAAATGCGGGAAAATTAAATGGATTTTGTAATATCAGATTTTTATTAATCATTAAATTAATTATTCATTATTGTGCCTTCGAGCTCCTATATAAACAGAGAAACAAAAGCAATATGCAACGTGCGTGCTTGGCATAGCTTAGAAAACATTGTTGAAAAATGGCTAAATTTAGCATCATTAGAGATATAATAACCCACAACAAACGTTTCAATGTGAGGGGTCGCAAAATTGAATTTAAAATCAATGACACGCCAAGGAATGTAGAACCTTTAACATGGTTTAAAAGCAGCATTGAAGACATTATTCAACATGTGATGACGGCGATCCAACCAAATGACTACGTTGGTATTACTTTTTGCGGTGCCAGCTTTAGGGAAAGAGGCCCTGGATGGATAAATTATAAGTTGGCATCTGATGTAAAAACTAGTGACATCTGGGAAATGGTTGCGAAAATCTTCCAGAGCAATTCAGAAGGAGCAAGCACTGACACATTTTGTTTGGAAGTAACATCAGTCCATTTGCCTCAAGGCAGCGGAAAAGATCACGGAGGAAAAAGAGCGGACACCCCATAATAAAACACTCGAGTAGCATATATAAAGCTTTAAAATAAATAAATTTAAATAGTTTGATATTTTCCTTTGAGTAGTTAAAGTTATGAGTTCCGATAGAGTTGTTTTAGATGTACAATTTGTCAGTGGAATTAACGGACAGCTATTTGCTAAGGAGCTGTCCGTCTTGCATCACGGGTCGCTTATACCAAGTTTATACTATTTTATGCCTCCATACCCGTATAATGAACTACCGTCAAAAGCTCGTTGGCAAAATGATTTCAACTTTAGAAAAATAAATGGATTAAGATGGAACGGCGGCATTATTAATTACAACAGGGGAAGACTGGGAAGACCCAAGATACTGTCGAATTATTCAAATGCAACAATTTACGTGAAAGGACTAGAAAAGGAGAAATTTATTCAGAAATACCTTTCGGAAGCGAAAATAAACCAATTGGAAATACCAAAACTACCCAACTTGCAAAATTTTGGAGCTTTCTGCACGATACATGGAAAATCACCTACTCTAAGATGTGCCGTACAAAATTGTTTTAATATTTATTTCTACATGCTAGTGAATAAATGTTTTAAATAAAAGAATTTTTTAGTTGTATTTTATTTATTTATTTGCAGTCAAAATTTATCGTATCAAAAACAAGATTTGCAATACAATACAAAGGTATTTCATAAAAAAGTCGAGAATAATTTAAGTGTACATAAGATGTTCGACTTGGAATAAAAAAATCTTCACATGCTAATGTTAATACATTTTTTTCTTTACATTTTTCAATGTATTTCTTATAATATTCTTTCATGCTCTCTGAAGCATTGTTATTGTGGTACATAACGATGTTTAAAAATTTCAGCATTTCAAATAATTTACAAAGTTCCGCTTGCCTTAGAGTGATGCTGCCACTGCCAATGGGGATTTTGTACTCCTTCGTCTGATTTGCTGAAGATGAATTTTCCATTTTCGTTTTTAAAGCACCAAGATAGTTGTAAATAGATGTCCATTCGGGATAGGATGCTGATATTAGGATGAGCCCATAACGCTGAAATACTATTTTCGCCTCGAACGATGTTGGGTCAAAGCCGAGTATTATCTTCCGGTTATGACAGTCATCCAAATGGTACGTGTAATTTAATAAGAGATTTTCACCGACAACTTCTGCTTCGCATTTGGACAGCTTCTTTTTTCCCTTAGCGCCAGTGGTCCTCTGTCTTTTACGTGATGGCTCCATGTTACTCAAATTAAACTTTAACATTAATTATTAACAGCTTTTGTTCAGTGTTTTTATAGTGCTGATCTCGGCTTTACATGATTGGTTACAAAAGTCTCCACCACTTTGTGTAAAATTCTTCAAGTATAAATTAACTATTTTATTATCATTTAAACTGAAATCGCTCGAAGAGAATTGTGTTAAAAAATTCTTTAGGCTCTTTCCTCTACACCGAGAATATAGAAATACACAACAATAATGTCCACATGTCGATGAAAATTGTCCCTGCAAACGTTTTTAATTATTTAAAAAAGTCTTTGAATTATTTAAAAGAAATCTTTGAAAAAACTTATTGGTGGGATATCTTCCAAATGAGTCAAAGTACTCTGCAGGACCTTGTTTCGGGAAATAAAATGCAACCCAGTGAGTTCCGTCTTTATGTGATGGATCCGTATTAGCTATGACGCATGCGGGTTTTTTTATTTTTTGTGGTAGATGGTTGCAGGGGAAGACTCCTCTAAAAAACTTGTTTGTTACGCGATTATTTGTCAATGCAGTTGCAAGTTCGATCGTGTTCATTCTTGTTCACTGGTAAATGCTGCTTCTAAGTCAATGACCTTGGTGAGAGATGTAACATAGTTATTTATAAACTCTTTAGTTGATGTACCACGAACAAAGATTGTCTTAAATTTCGCTAGAGTTTTTATAAGGTCTTCATCCATACGTTTTAGTTCAAGATTACCAAATTTACTTGATTGTTGTCCACTGCATTCCAAACTAGATGTTGGATATTTAAAAATTATTTCCTTTGTAAACGTTTTATTTTGTACAGTGAATCCAGCTAAAGAGACTTTTTTAAAGAAGGTAAATTCACCTCCGCAAAAGTATTCCGCATTAATTAAACAACTCATTGTTACTATAGTTAAGCAATTTACCAACTAACAGTTTGTTGCAAGTAACCGCCTTATATAGATTTAAAAGTTGGTGTAAACATTTCGATCCTTGTCAATTTCAATGCTTCCATCGTACTCGGCATATACAATGCATGTCACACTATTTTTTAACGCGTCTCTAAATTTTCCTTCAACTCGTACTGTTCCCTGATTTAGTAAATTGCCGCAAGTCGCGTTATATGAATTGTCTATTGTTAAATCTAAAGCGAGAAGAAAACACCCCTTGTCGAATAATGTCTTGGATATTTGATGACCTTTATCGAAGTAATGAATACCTGTTCCTCTGAATAACGTATTGTATCCGCGTGTACTAATCGGATTTTCCTTTGAGTAGTCAAATTCGAGAGGTTGGTGTGGTATCTGTACACCATTCACGGATAAATTGAATCTGGTAATGTTGTTATGCTTAAAGTTGAAGGGGTTCTTTGTTCTTCTGCCAGTGTACGCATCATTGTCCATCATTCCAAAAATTATTAGGTTCGGTAACTGTCCGATGACGATATTATCCAATGAAAGTGTGAATGTGTTTGCTGGAATAGTGTAACTTTTAACTTCAACTCGCTTGTATGGGTATATGGCATTTGAACGCTGTAGAACTGTCTCATGTGCTAACAAAATATTCGGATTAACTGTCACGTGATTCATGTACATGGTTGCATCCAAGATTTTTAATTGTGGTGAGTCGGTCCCGTCCTTGGATAAAATATAAAATTCTGGGTTTTCAAGTGATAAAACTACACGTAAATCGACACCGTTTAACAGCAGCTTATCCTGATTAAGCAAATCAATACGGATTTTCCCCATCAATTCAACTACATTACTTTTATTGAAAAGTTTCTGCCGATCTAAATATCCTTGATGTAATTCAGCGACGGGTTTATCGATATCTGCAATTTCCGTGTCATTTTTGTCAAGATACCAACCGACCGACTCTAAATGGGTAGATGCGGCATCTCTACCATAATTTAACAAATTTTCAATATAAGCGCGATAATTGTAATTGTGATCGGTTTGAGCAATTGGTTTTCCATTCAGATATACAGTGCACTGGCGAAATATGGAGTGTAAAATGTTGTTTATTAAACCTGGAGCATCGACATCATTTGGATAAAGTTCTTCTTTTCCATCTTTTATTTTGATTAATTGTAATTTTAAACGAAGATAGATGCTAGATAAATCACGGTATGTATCTCCATGACCCAAAGTTACAAACTCTAGAACGGAGGAATTGTCGAGTGAGGCTATTGGCTTATATGCTACTTCTTCTGTTTTCAAAATATTGCTTTGAACTGGTGGTGTGGAAAAAAGATCCAGTTCCGATTTCATTCTTTGTACGACATTATTTATCAAATATGTCCAGTATACGTTTACGTATCTTTCGTTTTGTTTTCAAAACTCTTGCTGTTATTCCTTTTCTTTGATTTTCAGTTTTACAATTTCTCGACCGTTTAGGTGTTTCTCCACGTCTCTTGCGTTTAACAGTTGGTTTTAAATGTAAAGTTGTAAACGGATTGGGTCTTTTTATACCTGCACCCTTCATGCTGTCAAACAGTTTATTTATACCTTTCTGAGCTAAATCTTGAACAGCAACTCGACCTTGTTCCTTTAAAATATCTTTAACTGATTTGTTGTTGATGTTTTCATCCTGTATTATAGCTTGTCCTGTTTTTACAGCCTGTTGTGCTAATGTTCTTAATCCTGATGTAGCTATGGGTTTTAAGTGTCGAAATAATGCACTGAAAAAGCTACCGATACCTCTTCCACGCTGATAAATAAGTGGACCACGATATAATTCTCCAATATCTGACAGACCGCCACCGCTTTGTATTAAATAATAACGTGTATAATAAGAGTGCATTTTGTAATTCTATTTATACTATGCAAGAACAGTCTGTTGTGTGAATATTTATAGTTTTTTTATTGTCTTTTAAAATGAAGCATTACATAGGTTGGAATGTAGCTTGATTTGAAATCAATTGATTCACCCAGATGGTCAGTTATTTTTATAGAAATATTCTCAATAAAGGTCTTCTCTAGTGGACAATATTCTACATACTTAAACCTTAGTATACTCTTACATTCTTCTTCAAGCGGTATAACACGCAAGTATCTTACTAACTTATTTCCGATAACTCGAGGCTGGATAATATCAGTATAAATATATAAAATCGATCTCTTGCATTCCTCTTTTTCGTCATCATCTTCCATCGCATAATCTTCCCCCTCAAGATCATATGTTTTTTCTGGAACTAAAGTTTCGTAAGTTAATGTTTGCAATTTCAATGCTGCCTCCATACTTAACGATGGCTGTACATACAGATCAAGAGCCTTAAGTATCTCAAAATGATTTCTATTCCCTTTCGGAATTTGACCAACAATATCTGTAAAAAATGGTACATGATTGTGATAGTGTTTGCATTTTAAAATAATTTCTTGTTCACCCTTTTCCAGCCCCGTATTATCATTTATCAATAAAACATAGTCTCCAGGTTCTCTTTCAAATGTCGTTTCAGGAATGACTTCTGTCCTCGTCGGTTCAATCAAATTTGCTAAATCTATTTTAACATTATGTAAATACTTATCGGATTCCGTAATTTTCAGTGCACTAGAAAACGATCCCAAAAATGCTGCAAAGTCTATTTGTTTTTTATCGTTGGCATGTCGTTTAAGATCACCACTAGTCCATTCAAGATTAAAATTTTTATTAATTCTTACCGTAAGGCTTGTTTGATTGTTGTTGGGTGTCTTATGTTTTAATCTTGTGTAATCGAAACTGGACATTGAGATCTCGGTAATCCCAACATACCATCCTCCGTCAAGTTTGCATGGCCTAGCCAAGTTATTGGTAAAACCCGACAATGTATTTTCAGGATAGAATTCTAAAGAGTTATTACTCAAAAGGCATACATAAAAATCATTTTCTTTTATTTCCACCGGCATTGTTTACAGTCTTTCCCAAGGAATGTCAGAAGTACTTGCAGGTCTATCCTTTGTAGTCTTCAAGCGCTCACTCTGTCTAGTACCGAGCTTACGTAAAGGAAATGAAAGCATATATTGACCAGATTCTAGCTGAGAGGGTATTAATATAGACTGTTTCTGGGCTGCTTTTTGTTTTTCACTTTGTTCTAATTCATCTATATGTTCGCTAGCTTCATCGGGACTCATAGCCGCAGGTACAGTATACTGAGTTACACCATCCTCAGCTGTGATTATTTTATAATCCTTTTCACGTGCATTAGGTGGAGCTGTTGTTCATAGTAATTTTGGTGGTGGTCTTAGAGTTTTTGCTATTCCGCTAGCTGATAATCGTCTTTTAGAGGCTGGTGATAAAGATCTTCTCGGTGGGGTTATGTTATGTGCTTCTCCAAAGACTTCTTCTTCAGTTAGGAAATCCTTTTCTGGTGGTGGTGAAGTCTGTGTTAATACATCATCTTTAAAAATAATTTTCGTTTTTGTGGTACTATCTCTTAAACTTTTTTGTTTGATATTATGTTCACGTGGCAAGTACAAATTTGTTTCTTTATTAAGCGTTCGTTTGGATTTCCTATTGTGATTTAAAAATGAAATTAGTTGATTTCGATAGCTATACAATTTTTTGAATCATTCATGTCTTTATTCTGCAGTATTTTATTCATTGCTCTATCAAAAATGGACTGATTTGCGGTCATTTCAATTTCATCTTTAAGACTGTTGTAAACTTCTGGCGACAGAAGTAGCATCTTGTTAAGTCCGTTATTTCTATGCATATTTTTCAATTAATGAGCCAATAACTCCTGATAGTACACTTCCTAATAAAACTGGTAAAAAACCTCCTCGTTGCACTAGTATTTTACGCTGTTTAGCAACAGATCTCTTTGCGCAAATCAATTTACGCATGTCCTTTTTATACTTGCACAGTGATTTGTAGATATTTCCATGCGGCATATGATTACCTTTTAAGGTGTTGAGCGTAATTTCACAAAGAGTTTTTATTACCTCAGGGTCGGCATTTTGTATGATGGACTTTCTTAGATTTGGTTTAGCCTTTTTAAGCACATAGAGCATATGCTTGTTGTCCCTTAATCGTTTCATTCGTGACGCCATTCTTACCATTTAAAGAGTTTTGCGGGCAAAAACAGGTTACAAAGTGTTTATTAAATATATCAGTACGAAATCTTAAGACGTCGTTAATGTCTTGAGTTAAATCAACTAGGTAAGGCATTTGCGTTATCTCTTTATATATTCTCACAAGTTCTAAACTATTTTCTGGGTAAATTTGTCGAGCCAGATGTGTAAATTGACTTTTATCCCGAGGGTTTTTAAATACAACAAGATATTTACAGTTGAGCGATATATCACGACTGAATTTTCCCTGATGAAATACGTTTTGTGTCACAAGAATTACTGAGAAATTACGATGATGAGACCCCTTAGTGAAGAGTTCACAAACTTCTTTACTATATGCATTTAACATCATGTCATCTATAACAATCAACGTTGGTTCGTTTACGTGATTTACAAACTCCTCCGGTATAGCATTTAAATATTCAATATTTTGTAGTTTAATATCCGTTGGCAGTGCACCGTGTTCTGCATTACACCATATAATTTTTCTAATTTGCGGTTGTATAAATACCTTATTAGTATTAAGAAGATTTTTTATAAATGTGGTAAAACAACATTCATCCCGAAGGCCCCGCAACCATCATTGTAAATGGGTGATTAAACTTGATCATTTTTGCTTTGTATATAAACTGGTCATTCAACTGCAGGTATTTATACATTCCGTACAATGAGCAGAAGGCAGATAATCAACGAACTGCATAAACCAGTGCGAAAAAATTTTAAACGTCGACATGTCACTACCAAAGGTATAGATAATTTGTGGCAGGAAGACTTGGTCGAAATGGGTTCTTACTCATTAGAAAATCAGGGGTTTCGTTTTCTTCTCACTGTAATTGATGCCTTTTCAAAGTATGCATGGACACGACCTTTAAAATCTAAAAAGGCATCAGAAGTTGTAAAAGCAGTGACGTCGATTTTTAATACAGAACGCATTCCAAGAAACTTACAAACCGATGATGGCAAAGAGTTTTTTAATAAACCGTTTCGTCAACTGATGAAAGATTACGAAATAAACCATTATTCCAGCTACAGTACTCTGAAAGCCTCGATTGTAGAAAGGTTTAACAGAACGTTGAAAAATATGATGTGGAAAGAATTCAGCATGAATGGCAATTATCACTGGATTAGCATGTTGACCAAGTTGACAGACGACTACAATACAACGAAACATCGTACGATTAAGATGAGACCTGTAGATGTTGGGCTGCATAACGAAAAACGTTTATTATCTGTGTATAAACAGCCTAAAATAAAATCAAAGTCTAAATACAAAGCAGGTGATTTTGTTCGTATAAGCAGACATAAACATGTATTCGAAAAAGGTTATACACCTAATTGGTCCACAGAGATCTTTAAAATAAAAGAAGCTAAATCTGTTTACCCAACAACATATATTCTAGAAGATTACCAAGGAAATATAATTCAAGGCAGATTTTATGAACAGGAAATTGCTCGAGTGAAACACCCTGATATCTATTTAGTAGAAAAGGTTATAAAAAGGCGCGGTAATCAGGTTCTAGTGAAGTGGCTTGGTTTTCCATCAAAACACAATACTTGGATTGATATAAAAGACATGATATAAAACCTGTTACACTCATTCAAAATGTTAAACTTGAAACAAGAATACGATCGTTTGAAAACATTCGATAATCTTGCAATCGACTTAGATACAGCAGACCAGCTAGCGAAAAGTGGATTTTTTTACACAAACATCAATGACCGTGTTCAATGTTACTTTTGTTCTCTGCAGATAAATGCTATGAGTTGCGCATCGGATGTAGATTTCGATTGTAGACATCGTTCACCACACTGTATCTATGTTAATAGGATAGACGAATGCGGAAGATTCAAAGATCAGCTAGCACCACTTACAGAACAACCTAAATCAAAAATCATACTTTGTACATTCAACACTTTGAAATTTTTATCTGGTATTTTATTCGTTTTAGCAATTCATTATTATTTCCACGAGCAGATATGAGGAAGAAAATAAGTTTCAATGAAGACCCACAAATTAAATATATGGTAGTATGGAGTTTCGCATACAGACAAAGTAGGAAAGGACCATGGGAGCAGTATGCAGTGGATACATTTAGGTTTAAAAACAGAATTTCACAACTGAGTGTAATAATAAATCCGGTTTTAGAGAGTAAAATAAAAATGTTTAACAAGTACCATATTGTTTTTATTATGATCACTCCCTAGTCGTTTTTCAGGTTTCGCTTTGAGCTCCTATAGGAACCAATGCTTGCATGCTTGCAGAGTGAAAGTTCCACCACAACGGCCCATTAGTGCGTAGAGGTAAATGACCACGCGTCAGCTTTGCAGTCATGCGCACTTTCCACTCTCGCTTTTTCTTCCACTCCACACCTGTCGAGTCCCCCACAGACAAACCAAGCCCCATGCCGAGTCCCTCGCCGCACCTGCAAACCAAACTAGAGGCCGCCGCCTGTCAATCCGTGTCGGACGATAGCTTCCGCCACAGCATAAACAAGTATTTAATCTATTACCTACCAGCCCCCACCGGGTCCCCAGCCCAGTCCCCAGCCCAGCCCGTCCCCACCGAGTCCCTAGCCGAGCCCGTCCCCACCGAGTCCCTAGCCGAGCCCGGCCCCACCGAGTCCCTAGCCGAGCCCGGCCCCACCGAGTCCCTAGCCGAGCCCGGCCCCACCGAGTCCCAAGCCACCGAGCGACCCTGACCCCAATCCCACGGTCATAGACCGTGACCTAGATCCATGGCCACCAACTGGTGATTGATTGATGGCCTTGACCCATATTCGATGGGCGGTGACCTTGACATGGTTCCCAGGCTCAACCGTCCCCATACCTACTCATCGTCCTACAGACCGATATGCCTCCTTAGTTGCATAGGCAAACTTTTCGAGCGGGTGATCTGTAACAGGATTCTCCCTAGCGTCGAAAGGGCAGGTGGCCTGTCGGACAAGCAATTTGGCTTCAGAAAGGCAAGGACGACAACTAATGCAGTCAATATGGTGGTGGGCATAGCAAGAGCCGCCATAGAGAAAAATCACTGCTGCGCATTGATAACCCTCGACGTAAAAAATGCTTTCAACTCAGCGAGGTGGAGCAAAATAGTTGAGGCGTTGATCAAGCTAGGCACACCAAAGTACCTAGTGCGTGTAGTGGCCGACTACCTCCAGGGTAGGTCGCTTCATTGTGATTCGGATGATGGTCCTAAAGTGTTCGGGACAACATGCGGTGTCCCGCAAGGTTCCGTCCTGGGCCCTCTCCTATGGATCGCAATGTACAATGATGTGTTGGGGCTTCGTCTTCCAAAGGAAGCAGTGTTTATGTTTATTTATTCGGAAAGTGTACACAAGATACAAATCTTTTAGAGTACAATATATAAGATACAAATCTTTACGGAACAATACAAAGGATTAAAAACTAAAAATAAAAAAATAAATAAGAGCAGAGAGAGAAAATTGGACAGATAATACAAAAAAAATTAAAACTATTAGAAAACTTACCAAACTAAATATGACTTTGACCCTCCACGAAAAGGCGTATATAAAATTCAAAACTATTAAAATTAACCACCGGACAAATGCTTAATAAGTTTCCTCCTGAAAACCACCGCCGTATTGTCTCCTCTGACAGAGGAAGGCAATTTATTCCACAGTCTAATTGTGTGCATCAAGTAGGATCGACAACCAATTCTGCTCTTGTATGAAGGTATGCGGAAGCTTAACAGACGACGTGACTGCAACTGTACTATAAAACTAGCCAAATACCTGGGACTACTGGTAAAATGTATCTTGTAAAGTAGACATAATGCATGCATGTCAAGGTAGGACAAGAATTCGCAGGGGATGAGAAATTTGCGATAAGTTGAAACATGGGCATTACGTCGTAAGCCAAAGGAGAATCTAATGCAGTCATTAAAAGCTACATTCAGACGACGCCTGCAGACGGCATCCAAGGCAATATAGCTCGAGATGCCGTACAAAAAATGCGGCATGATCAGGCTCTTTACCAGACTTAAGCGTGACTGCTGAGGTAGGAGTTTACCAAATAACCATAACCTACGGAGGCAACTATAAACTTTACTAAGAATCCGTGAGACGTGGTCGCAACAAGTCAACCTCGAGTTGACCACAATTCCCAAATTCGTAGCCTTATTCACAATACAAAGTGGAGTATTATCGATCGTGATAGGACTTAGCTCATGGATATTAACAGAACAACGGCTAATAAATAACGCCACGGATTTATTAGGATTGAGTCTAAGATAGTTATTGGACGCCCAGCTTGAAATATTGCGCAAGTCACCATTCACTCTCTCAATGCATTCACCTAGTTTATCAGAAGAAGATGAGGTATACTTGCGTATCATCAGCAAAGAAGTGAAAACAGCAATTCCGGATGACGGTAGACATATCATTCGTGAATAATGTGTAAAGCAAAGGTCCGAGAACAGAGCCTTGCGGCACTCCTGATGGCACAGGAAGAAATGATGAAAACTTATCATTGAACTTAATGCACTGGGACCTGTTGGAGAGGAATGAGGAGAGGAGAGAGATCTCAGAAGACGAGAAATGGAAGAAAGTAGCAAGTTTATACAGCAAGAGATTATGATTAACGGTGTCAAACGCTTTTGAGAAATCAAGCAGAACCAACACAGCGGTCTCATTATCATCCAACTTCGCTCGAACATCAGTGGTGACCTTCAGCAGTGCTGTCTCACAGCTATGAATCCGCCGAAGTAGATTACGTTCTTCAAGAAACGATTGAATGATTGAATCTGATCATACATGATTCTCTCAAGGACCTCGGACAGGTAGGATAGGATACTAATTGGCCGGAAGTCTGTGATGTCGGAAGGAGAGGATTTTTTAGATATTGGCACAATAAAAGCTTTCTTCCACACATCAGGAAATGCAGAGTATGTTAAGCAGCAATTGAAGATGTGAGTAACTGTATCGATCACATATGGTATTATGAGCTTAAAAAATTGAGGTTCAACACCATCAATACCAGTGGCATTAGAATGAACAGAGGTAAAAGATGCAAGCACTTCGGCCGCATCCACACATCTAAAACTGAAGCCATCAAATGAGTGATATCGGGTAGTTGTCGAAGGAAAACACTCAGATGACATCGAATTGTATGCGAACGAAGCGATCTGGGAAATAATAGCGTGGCTAGAACGCGCTGGGTTGAAGCTTGCTGAGCACAAAACTGAAGCAGTGCTGATCAGCAAACGGCGAAAGCCAGTATCCGTGAGGATCAAGGTAGGGGAACAGATCATCCACTCACAGCCCGCTCTAAGGTACTTGGGAGTGATGATCGATCGGAGGCTAAATTTCAAAGCGCACTTGGAGGGCACGGCAGACAAAGCTTCTGCGATTTGTGCAGCACTCGCAAGAATGCTGCCCAATGTTGGGGGCCCTAGACCGAGTCGCCGCCTCCTCTTGGGGAGGGTGGTCAGTTCAGTCCTGTTTTACGCAGCGCCAGTGTTGGCAGCAGCGTTAAACAGGAACTCAAATAGTAGAAAATGGAGGGGTGCATATAGGCTAAGTGCACTTCGCGCTTGCTGCGCGTACAGGACCACGTCCGACGATGCGGTGTGCGTGATAACGGGAGTGTGAGTCTGAGTACTCAACTGTGGTATCCTGGATACAGATAGGACCTAGGTCCACTTTTTAGCGTTTGGAAAAGGTACCAGGACAGCCTTATTTCGGTTGATTGACAGACCCTCCTTGGTACACCATCTTTGAACTTCTCGCAATGCTGTTCTCATGACCTCTGTAATGGTCAAGTCGAACTTCCTAGACACAATGAAGGCAAGATTATCTGCATAACCAGATTCAGATAGTTTGATCAGGAGTTCATCTACAACCAATGACCAGAGTAACGGGGATAAGACTCACCTCGAGGTCAACCCTTAATAGCCTTAACACTAATGGTGAAGACATCTAGGGTAAAAGAAATGTCACAATCTGCAAGCATGGCATTTAACCACTCAATCGTGCGAGGATCCAGATTTCTGAGAGCATAGAACATAGCCAGTGCTATCGAAAGCACCTTCGATGTCAAGGAACGCGCATACGGCAGTTTCTTTAGCGAGAAAGGCTTTTTAGATTTTATTGACCAGGTGGTGTAAAGCAACCTCTGTTGATTTACCCTTAGAGTTATGTAGTGAGAGGGAGAGCTCCAGTTTGCACTTAATATGAAGGTCTAGCAGCTTTTCTATTGTTTTCAAAAGAAAAGAGGTTAAGCTGATAGGTCTGTACGATTTAGGCAGCTCGAGGGGTCTGTTGCCCTGATTCAGGATAAAAACCACCACGACTTTCCTCCAGATGGTTGGAATGTATATCCAATTGATGCTGGCTCTAAAGAGGTAGACCAGGTTGTCGAGCAACAGATCAAGGACTTTCTGAAGAAGTGCCGGAAAAATTTCGTCTCATCCCGGGGACTTATAGGATTGAAAAGAGGCCACTGCCCATTTAAACTTGTCACGGTCGAAGATATTCCCTATGACTACACCCAGCATCCAATGGATAAGCGATCTGGAGAATTGACCCTGGAAATTGCTCTCTGAGCAAGTACTGTTGGATTTCATCATATGCCACAAAATTTTTAAATTCATAAATTTCTTTTCCACGATCAGCAGAAAAATTGTAGCAAGTGTCAGATAATTTTCAAGAATAAAATTCTCATTCTTGGATTTCGTCTGGCAATAATTTTGTCAAGAGTGTCAAATTATTTTCATGCATTGGATTTCGCCTGGGAATAATTTGCACTCATAATTGCTGAATCGTATTCTCACGAAACTTTTCTGCTTTTTTTTTGTGTAAATTATTGTACTATAAAACTCAGAATTAAATCTTAATAAAGGACACCGCACAAATTATATGAGAAAAGGGTCCCGGCGGATTTGGCTGAAATTGAAGTATGTTAGTCAATGGGGGTAGACGAACAAAAAATTGTAAGGGGGAGGGGGGGTAAATCGTAACGGTTAGCCGCTAGGGCGTTTTGAAATTTTTTGATAGATGTCTTTATATCACCCTGTATTTTTGTAACCCTGTGGAATATTTTCGTGAATAAGGTGGCAATTTACGCAGAATACTCCCACCTATCTAAAACTGTAAAAGTCGAGGTTCTAACCCACCAACTTTTAGGGTTATGGGTCGTCAAAATCAAAGTTTTGTTTTTTTTTCACTAAAATTTCAAGTTCAACCACCTTTTTCTCCAAAAATACGTAGTTAATTAATTTTTTTTTTACAAAATTGGAAAGCTTGGATAATTTCCTATGAATAAGGTCAGGGCAACTTTTATGCTACGGCCTTTACTTTTGAAGTTATAAGCAATTTTAATGTGAAAATTGGCTTTATTTCGTACTTTTCTCGTACTTTTCCACCGCAGCTTTGTCGAAAAGTACCAAATAAGTACGAAATAAAGCCAACTTTCACATTAAAATTGCTTATAACTTCAAAAGTAAAGGCCGTAGCATAAAAGTTGCCCCGACGACTTATTCATAGGAAATTGTCCAAGCTTTCCAATTTTGTAAAAAAAAAAATTAATTAACTACGTATTTTTTGGAGAAAAAGGTGGTTGAACTTGAAATTTTAGTGAAAAAAAACAAAACTTTGATTTTGACGACCCATAACTCTAAAAGTTGGTGGGTTAGAACCTCGACTTTTACAGTTTTAGATAGGTGGGAGTATTCTGCGTAAATTGCCACCTTATTCACGAAGATATTCCACAGGGTTACAAAAATACAGGGTGATATAAAGACATCTATCAAAAAATTTCAAAACGCCCTAGCGGCTAACCGTTACGATTTACCCCCCCTCCCCCTTACAATTTTTTGTTCGTCTACCCCCACTGACTAACATACTTCAATTTCAGCCAAATCCGCCGGGACCCTTTTCTCATATAATTTGTGCGGTGTCCTTTAGTATATTCAGAGACATTAAAGCCTTCTTTACTTTTATTTGGCGTGAGGCTGCGCCAAACCTTAAACAAGATAAACAGTAGCGGGTGGATAAAAGAATCCAGTCCGCTATATAAATAACATTGGTCCTTCGAGCCGGATAAGAAACCTTAACCGGCTATCATCCCGACGAAGTCAACCCCGAAGATACCCTGAAGATACTCCGAAGTCAACCCCGAAGATACCTCGAAGATACTCCGAAGTCAACCCCGAAGATACTCCGAAGTCAACCCCGAAGATACCCCGAAGATACTCCGAAGATACCCCGAAGATTTCCCACATAGAAGGAACTATTTGGACATCATCCCTCCTATAGAAAGAACTATTTGGACATCCCTCATCCAGAGAGGTCATTTATAATGGCGAATTCAGACGAATTGCTTCAGGCCCAGCAGGACATTGGGAAGGAAATTCAACGCATAATCACGAACTACAAAAAGGATTCTCTTGACCGAAAGACAACCAGGACTTACTTTATAGAGAGAATAAAGCAATTGGAAGCCCAGTGGGATCAATTCAATAGGAATGACACACAGCTTCGTTCAATGCTCTCGCCACCGTTCGATCAACCATACTTCACCAAAAACTACTACGGAAGATTGTATGAAGAATATAGTAAAATTCTTTCACAGAGCTTAAAAGAATTAGAGCCATCTCAACCTCCCCCACCTCCTAGTATCGTTTCTCCATTTGGTCTTGGACAAGACAAGGCACAGCTAGAAATACCCCCTACGAGAGCTACAGGAGCAAAGCCGAAGGAGAAGATCCATGAGGATCAACAATCTCAACACCATCTAATATGCAAGATAATGAGGAAACAATCGAGTGCAATCGACTGCTAAAAAAGGTAGATGCAGAATTACAAAACCCACAGGAGCTCAAATACTATACCTTGAGAGCAAGGAATATTGACCACTATTGGTCCCAAATCGAATGCTGCCACCAAGAGATATGCGAAGTAACCGATATTCCCAGTGCTCATGGCTACCAAGTAGAAACATACATTGCTTTGCAAGAAGTCGTGCAGAACTGTCTTTTGAATTTGGTCACAACAGAGTCAAAAGTGCCAACAGCGCAACCCTCTACACAGCAGGTGCAACCATTAACTTTGCCCAAGATCACACTCCCTAAGTTTGACGGAGACTACATGAAATGGCCCCAATTCAACGATCTGTATACAGAACTTGTACACAAACAGATGATAGACAACGCACGAAAGATGTACTACCTCAAGGCAAACCTCTCTGGGGAAGCGGCAAAATTAATTCAACATCTACCTGCATCCGAACAGCACTACCACACAGCGTGGGAGATATTGAGAGGCAGATACAATAACACGAGATTAATCGTATCTGCATTTCTTAACAACCTGTTGAACCAGCCACAATGCACCGGAGAATCTGCTGCAGACATAAAACGGCTTCACGACACCACAAAAGAATCGTTGCATGGAATAGCTAACATGAGGGTTGATGTTGAAGGATGGGATGCGATCATTACACATGTCGTGCTACAGAAATTAGATCTTCAATCTCGTAGTATATTTGAACAATCAGTAAAAAACCCGCGTGATATACAAAGGACGTCGGAGCTTCTAAAATTTCTTGAGACCCGGTTCCAGATGTTAGAATCTCTTGGAGGTAAAAGAGAAAAGGCTATTGTTGCAAGGCGTTCTAGTAATCGACAGTCTACCCTAGTAATGGCAACCAAGGACAGCCCTAACAAACCGTCTCAGCATTGTATCTTCTGCAAAACATAAAGAACACCGCATACAAGGATGCCCATCATTTCGAAACTCATCGCTCAAGGATCGAATTCACCACGTCAAAAGGCTTCGACTTTGTTTTAATTGCTTAGGTCATAGCCATACTATTCATCAATGTAAATCACGTTCATGCTTGAAGTGCAACCAACGGCACCACACTCTTTTGCATCCTAATACCGCTCCTGGTCAAGGCGTCGCGCAACAAGTACACCAAGTCGATGAAAAATGCCAAACAGCTACATCTAGCATGCATGCAGCACTTAACCAGTGTCCATCAAATTCTTACTTCAAATACATTTTTTTGTCAACAGTAAGCATCATTGTTAAAGACAAACACAACGAAGACATTGAATGTAGAGCAGTTCTGGATGCAGGTTCACAGGTGAAGTTAATAACTGAAGCATTGCATAAACGTCTCGGACTTTCAGCTGGAGCCAATCGACTCAATATCAACGGAGTAGGAAAAACAAAGCTGAAGTCACAGAAAAGCATATCGCTACCGATAATGTCAAAGATTACTGGTTTCTCTTTTCCTATGGATACCTTCATAGTATCAGAGATCACTTCTGCGCAACCTGTGATTCCCTTTGATGTATCTACCTGGAAAGTCCCAAAGAACATAAAACTCGCGGATCCCCAGTTTAACACACCCGGGAAGATTGATATGCTTATTGGAGCAGAACATTACACCAGTTTGACAATCGTTGGGCAAATTAAATTATCTCCTAGTCTTCCTCTGCTGCAGAACACGTTACTAGGATGGGTGGTGCAAGGTAAACTCGAGGAAGGACAGGAGGTTAACGCATACAGCTGCGGCATAAGTACAATAGATTTAGAACATCAGCTACAGAAGTTCTGGACACTAGAAGATACTTCTACATCGAAGAAGCCAATGACGGCAGCAGAACAATGGTGCGAAGACCACTTCAAGGAAACTACTAAGAGAGATGAAAATGGTCGTTTTATAGTACGATTACCATTTGGACAAGACCCATCAGTACTCGGAAATAGTAAATACTTAGCAGAAAAGAGATTCCTTCATATCGAAAAACGCTTACAGAAGAATGTGGAGTTACAATCACTCTATCAAGCATTCATGGAAGAATACATAAAACTTGACCATATGGAAGAAATAGCAGAGCAGCATATCCCTGAAAACCATTACTATCTTCCACATCATTTCGTACTCAAACCTGAAAGTACGACCACAAAATTAAGAGTAGTTTTTGATGGATCCGCTAAAACTACGTCTAATTATTCATTAAACGACCTACTGTTACCCGGTCCTGTCATACAAGATGGTCTCTTACCTGTCTTGTTAAGATTCCGGATGCATAAGTACGTCTTCTCTGCTGATATAGCTAAAATGTACCGTCAAATAATGATATCCAACGACCAGAGGAAGTATCAACTAATATTTTGGCGAGCTAGCCCAACAGAGCAGGTTAAAACGTACCAACTTTCAACAGTGACCTATGGAACAACAGCAGCACCATATCTTGCCACTAAATGCTTACAACAGTTAGCAGATGAACAAGAAGAGCTATTTCCACAGGCAGCCAAGGTGATCAAACAAGATTTTACGTCGATGACCTAATGACTGGAACAGACTCACTAGAAGAGGCAGTACAACTTCAAAGTGAATTAAGGAGTCTCCTCAATTCCAGCGGATTCGCGTTACGTAAATGGTGTGCCAATCATGGCAAACTACTAGAAGGCATTCCAAAGGAACACATCGAAGTCAAGCTTGAGGTTGACGAGAGTAACGATACAAAGGTAAAAACACTTGGTCTTACATGGTTTCCCAAAGGTGACAGCTTCATGATAACGATAAACCTAAATGAACACAAGAAGATCACGAAGAGGACAATATTATCAGATATCGCTCACATCTTCGATCCTCTTGGTCTCGTCAACCCAGTGGTAGTATGGGCAAAAATACTGCTACAAGAACTGTGGATACTCAAACTTGACTGGGACGCATCTCTGCCCATCGAACTTCATACAAAATGGAAGGAATTTAGAGAAGATCTACCGGAATTAGAAAAGGTAGATATACCACGACGTATCACCATCAATAACCCCAGTTCCATTGAGTTACATGCATTTTCCGATGCTAGTGAACGTGCCTATGGCGCTTGTCTATATCTAAGAAGCACGGACTGTTTTGGATCTCACGTAATACACCTGTTGTGCGCAAGATCAAAGGTAGCACCAACAAAAAGAACAACGATTCCTCGACTTTGTGCCGCAAAACTGGCGGTAGAATTAGCTAAGGATATCAGAGCACACTTACGGATGTCAAATGAAAACGTATTTTTTTGGACAGATTCAACAATCGTACTAAACTGGATTTCATCAGATGTCTCCTCATTTCAAGTTTTCGTAGCCAATAGAATTTCAATCATCCAAGGCCTTTCCACCAGGAATCAATGGCGGCACATCGAATCTGAACTTAATCCTGCTGATTTAGTTTCTAGAGAAGCAACTCCAAAAATTATGCTAAGGGCTCCATTATGGTTTCATGGACCCACGTTTCTAAAATTACCTCAACATCAATGGCCAACTCAACCCGCTCAAATATGTATGGACCTTCCAGAAAGAAAGAAGACAAGAACTATTCTGATGGCGAAATCCAGCACACAATCTATCCTTGAAGAAATCAACCATAGAAACTCATTTCCTACCCTACAACGAATCGTAGCATTCATACTGAGATTCACTAAAAATGTGCGAACTACGCAAGACCGTCGGAACCTGAACCCTCAGATACAATCAGACGAAATTTTTAATTCACTCATGTTCATTGTACGGGAAGTCCAGAGAGAAGAGTTTTATGACGAGGTAAAGGAATTACATCGAAACGAGACGATAAGGCCATCAAGCGATTTAGCATCCCTGAGCCCGTTCCTAGACAACAAAGGAGTGATTCGTGTGGGAGGCAGATTAAGACAAGCCAACATACCCTGGGAAGCAAAACACCCAATTGTACTGCCCAGATCGCATTGGGTTACAAAACTTCTAGTTGAGTATATTCACAAGAAGCACCTGCACGCTGGACCTCAAGCATTATTGGCCCTTGTGGGTGTTGATTTCTGCGGCCCCATTCAAGTACACTATAAAATCCGAGGGAAAAGGCCAACGAAAGCATATATCGCTGTTTTCGTATGTTTTAGCACCAAAGCATGTCACTTGGAAATAGTGTCTGTTCATGCAAATTATGTTGCTCGCGTAAAACAATTCCGTCTTAAGAAATCCGTTTAGATATAACTGCTTTGAAAAACCCGGTTATGACCCGATATACAAAATGAGCGATTTCTCCAATAAATAAGAACTCAAATTACCGACTATTGCATTTATTATAAACTTATTATAAAACTTCCAATTACACCTTTTACTACAATTCAAAATATTTCAAATTCAAATCAAAAGGAAATTAAATCAAAACTCAAAAAAACTCGTGTGGAAAGCTTGCGTATTCTATTTCAATATCAAAAAATGTGAGAGCTTTATCCAAGTATTTTTCTCATATATATCAAATGCCTACGTGATTTTTGCAAGCTCTCCGTTACATCGAAAAAATTCCCCTTATAAAATTCTTATTCGATCCCTCCAC
Source organism: Thereva unica (assembly GCA_949987705.1). Taxonomy (NCBI): domain Eukaryota; kingdom Metazoa; phylum Arthropoda; class Insecta; order Diptera; family Therevidae; genus Thereva; species Thereva unica. The sequence continues at coordinate 44,119,293 of OX465282.1, read as the reverse complement.
CATTCGCTCTTTTTTGCAGCTTTTAAGAGAATTTACGATCGAGAGCTTTAACAAGTTGGTAAAGCTCACGATCGAGAACTGTCAAAAATATCTTAAAAGTTTATTGTGTTGTGGTGGCGGAGGATACTAATAAGCATTTTATAAGGGTAAGTAATATTATTAATTTAATCTAACAAGTAAAAACTAATTTACTTTAAGGAGAAATTATGCAAATGTTTTAATCGTAATGTGAATATCTGTTGGTTAATGGTTTTTCTTTAATGTTTACATTTAAGTGTTGTTTATGTCAAATGTGAGGTTATGTATTTGTTTTCTAATTTGTTGATGTTTATATTTATTTGTTTGCTGTATCTGATAAGCTACTAATTTCTAATTTTAATTATAATTTTAGGTTGAACCGGTGTGCTACAACTGCAGGTGCTCCTGGTGACTTGTGATAGCTGCCAAACAGGTGAGTTTATTAATTACTATCATAAAACCCGCGTGCCTTGCAACGAAATAAAAACTGTTTAAATAAAAACTGTTTATTATGTGCAATGTTTCCCTTCAAAAAAAAAAAAAAAGTCAGCTTTTATTATCCCTACAAAGGGTTTATTATAGCGCATTTTTTTATAAATATAGTAAACACATTGCTGCGTATATCACCTCTGCTCAACAAATCTGCAAGTTTTGAAGCAGAGATTGGCATGTATATGTCATCAAGAGAAGTGACATTTTACGGTTTGACGAACGTTCGTTATGTTTGTTCGCCTATTTACGTGGGTGCAAGAAATTATGAAGCAATCACAAATGAATATTAAATAAAGTGAATTTCGAGTCATTCATTTCTTCGAGATTATAGAGATGAACTGTCAAAATTTCAGCCCTTCAGCTTCAGAGGTTTGGGTTAACCTCATTTCATCCCCTTAGGGGGTGAATTTCGAGTAATCGCCTCTTAATGGATGTCCACGTCGTTATAGGGATGCACTGTCCAAATTTCAGCCCTATAGCTCCAGTAGTATGGTTACCCCATTTCACCCTTTAGGGTATGAATTTCGAAAAATCGCTTCTTAGTGGATGTCCACGTCATTAAGGGGATGCACTGTCAAAATTTCAGTCCTATAGCTCCAGCGGTTTGGGTAAACCCCATTTCACCCCCTTAGGGGATGAATTTCGAAAAATCGCTTTTTAGTGGATGTCTACGTCATTACAGGGATGCACTGTCAAAATTTAGCCCTGTAGTTCCAGCGGTTTTGGGTTGACCCCATTTCACCCCCTTAGGGGATGAATTGTGAAAAATCGCTTTTTAGTGGATGTCCACGTGATTATAGGGACACACTGTCAAAATTTCAGCCCTATAGCTCCAGCGGTTTTGGGTTGACCCCATTGCACCCCATTAGGGGATGAATTTCGAAAAATCGCTTCTTAGTGGATGTCCACGTTATTAAAGTTATGCACTGTCATAATTTCAGCCCTATAGCTCCAGCGTTTTGGGTAAACCCCATTTCATCCCCTTAGGGGATGAATTTCGAAAAATCGCTTTATAGTGTATGCCCTCGCCATTATAGGGATGCACTGTCAAAATTTCAGCCCTATAGCTCCAGCGGTTTGGGTAAACCCCATTTCACCCCCTTAGGGGATGAATTTCGAAAAATCGCTTCTTAGTGGATGTCCACGTCATTATAGTGATACACTGTCAAAATTTCAGCCTTATAGCTACAGCGGTTTTGAATTGACCCCATTTCACCCCCTTAGGGGATGAATTTCGAAAAATCGCTAGGGATGCACTGTCAAAATATCAGCCCTTTACCTCTAGCGGTTTAGTTTGTGCGTTGTCTGTCAGTCAGTTACTTTTTATGCAATAGAAAAAAAAGTTCTACGATATACATTAGCCGAGATACCAGGCGTAGAGCGTAAAAAATGGTGACAAATCGTACTAATTAATTATTTAAAAAAAAACTAATCAAAATAGCGAAAAACGGAAACTTACTTCCACCTTCTGGGGTATCCATGCATCTACAAAAAAAATTTCAGATTTCTATCTCTTCTAGTTTGGCTACAATGCGTGACGGTACGCACAAGCAGGCACACAGACACATAGACTTACAGACACACACTTTCTTTTATTAATATACTAGCATAAAACCCGCGTGCCTTGCAACGCCTTTAACTAAAAACTGTTTATTATGTGCACTGTTTTCCTTGAAAAAAAAACAAACAAAAAAGCCAGTTGTTATTATCCCTAAAAAGGTTTATTATAGAGCATTTTTTTAATAAACATGGTAAACAAATTGCTGCGTATATCACCTCTGCTCAACAAATCTGCAAGTTTTGAAGCAGAGATTGGTGTGTATATGTCATCAAGAGAAGTGACAAAGGAATCCTAAATAAAGTGAATTTTGAGTCATTCATTTCCACGTGATTGTAGGGATGCACTGTCAAAATTTCAGCCCTTCAGCCCCAGCGGTTTGGGTTAACTCCATTTCACCCCTTTAGGGGATGAATTTCGAAAAATCGATTTATAGTGGATCTCCACGTCATTATAGGGATGCACTGTCAAAATTTCAGCCCTATAGCTCCAGCGGTTTTGGGTTGACCCCATGAATTTGGGATGAATTTCGAAAAGTTGCTTCTTAGTGGATGTCCACGCCATTATAGGGATGCACTGTCAAAATTTCAGCCCTATAGCTCAGGCGGTTTGGGTAAACCCCATTTCCCCCTTTGGGGAACGAATTTCGAAAAATCGCTTGTTAGTGGATGTTCACGTCATTATTGGTATTCACTGTCAAAATTTCAGTCCTATAGCTCCAGAGGTTTTGGGTTGACCCCATTTCATCCCCTTATGGGATGAATTTCGCAAAATCGCTTGTTAGTGGATGTTCACGTCATTATAAGGATGCACTGTAAAAATTTCAGCCCTATAGCTCCAGCGGTTTGGTAAACCCCATTTCACCCCCTTAGGGGATGAATTTCGAAAAATCGCTTCTTAGTGGATGTCCACGTCATTATAGGGATGCACTGTCAAAATTTCAGCCCTATAGCTCAGGCGGTTTGGGTAAACCCCATTTCCCCCTTTGGGGAACGAATTTCGAAAAATCGCTTGTTAGTGGATGTTCACGTCATTATAAGGATGCACTGTAAAAATTTCAGCCCTATAGCTCCAGCGGTTTGGTAAACCCCATTTCACCCCCTTAGGGGATGAATTTCGAAAAATCGCTTCTTAGTGGATGTCCACGTCATTATAGGGATGCACTGTCAAAATTTCAGCCCTATAGCTCAGGCGGTTTGGGTAAACCCCATTTCCCCCTTTGGGGAACGAATTTCGAAAAATCGCTTGTTAGTGGATGTTCACGTCATTATTGGTATTCACTGTCAAAATTTCAGCCCTATAGCTCCAGAGGTTTTGGGTTGACCCCATTTCACCCCCTTATGGGATGAATTTCGCAAAATCGCTTGTTAGTGGATGTTCACGTCATTATAAGGATGCACTGTAAAAATTTCAGCCCTATAGCTCCAGCGGTTTGGTAAACCCCATTTCACCCCCTTAGGGGATGAATTTCGAAAAATCGCTTCTTAGTGGATGTCCACGTCATTATAGGGATGCACTGTCAAAATTTCAGCCCTATAGCTCAGGCGGTTTGGGTAAACCCCATTTCCCCCTTTGGGGAACGAATTTCGAAAAATCGCTTGTTAGTGGATGTTCACGTCATTATTGGTATTCACTGTCAAAATTTCAGCCCTATAGCTCCAGAGGTTTTGGGTTGACCCCATTTCACCCCCTTATGGGATGAATTTCGCAAAATTGCTTGTTAGTGGATGTTCACGTCATTATAAGAATGCACTGTAAAAATTTCAGCCCTATATCTCCAGCGGTTTGGGTAAACCCCATTTCACCCCCTTAGGGGATGAATTTCGAAAAATCGCCTTTCTGAGATTTGAAACAAATAATTTTAAACCAGAATTGTCTAATCTTTCAATTGGTGGCATTAATAATGTTCTACGATATACATTAGCCGAGATACCAGGCGTAGAGCGTAAAAAATGGTGACAAATCTTACTAATTAATTAATTAAAAAAAAACTAATCAAAATAGCGAAAAACGGAAACTTACTTCCACCTTCTGGGGTATCCATGCATCTACAAAAAAAATTTCAGATTTCTATCTCTTCTAGTTTGGCTACAATGCGTGACGGTACGCACAAGCAGACACACAGATACACAGACACACAGATACACAGACACACAGACACACACTTTCCTTTATTAATATAGACTAGCATAAAACCCGCGTGCCTTGCAACGCCTTTAACTAAAAACTGTTTATTATGTGCACTGTTTTCCTTGAAAAAAAAAACAAACAAAAAAGCCAGTTGTTATTATCCCTAAAAAGGTTTATTATAGAGCATTTTTTTAATAAACATGGTAAACAAATTGCTGCGTATATCACCTCTGCTCAACAAATCTGCAAGTTTTGAAGCAGAGATTGGTGTGTATATGTCATCAAGAGAAGTGACAAAGGAATCCTAAATAAAGTGAATTTTGAGTCATTCATTTCCACGTGATTGTAGGGATGCACTGTCAAAATTTCAGCCCTTCAGCCCCAGCGGTTTGGGTTAACTCCATTTCACCCCTTTAGGGGATGAATTTCGAAAAATCGATTTATAGTGGATCTCCACGTCATTATAGGGATGCACTGTCAAAATTTCAGCCCTATAGCTCCAGCGGTTTTGGGTTGACCCCATGAATTTGGGATGAATTTCGAAAAGTTGCTTCTTAGTGGATGTCCACGCCATTATAGGGATGCACTGTCAAAATTTCAGCCCTATAGCTCAGGCGGTTTGGGTAAACCCCATTTCCCCCTTTGGGGAACGAATTTCGAAAAATCGCTTGTTAGTGGATGTTCACGTCATTATTGGTATTCACTGTCAAAATTTCAGTCCTATAGCTCCAGAGGTTTTGGGTTGACCCCATTTCATCCCCTTATGGGATGAATTTCGCAAAATCGCTTGTTAGTGGATGTTCACGTCATTATAAGGATGCACTGTAAAAATTTCAGCCCTATAGCTCCAGCGGTTTGGTAAACCCCATTTCACCCCCTTAGGGGATGAATTTCGAAAAATCGCTTCTTAGTGGATGTCCACGTCATTATAGGGATGCACTGTCAAAATTTCAGCCCTATAGCTCAGGCGGTTTGGGTAAACCCCATTTCCCCCTTTGGGGAACGAATTTCGAAAAATCGCTTGTTAGTGGATGTTCACGTCATTATAAGGATGCACTGTAAAAATTTCAGCCCTATAGCTCCAGCGGTTTGGTAAACCCCATTTCACCCCCTTAGGGGATGAATTTCGAAAAATCGCTTCTTAGTGGATGTCCACGTCATTATAGGGATGCACTGTCAAAATTTCAGCCCTATAGCTCAGGCGGTTTGGGTAAACCCCATTTCCCCCTTTGGGGAACGAATTTCGAAAAATCGCTTGTTAGTGGATGTTCACGTCATTATTGGTATTCACTGTCAAAATTTCAGCCCTATAGCTCCAGAGGTTTTGGGTTGACCCCATTTCACCCCCTTATGGGATGAATTTCGCAAGATCGCTTGTTAGTGGATGTTCACGTCATTATAAGGATGCACTGTAAAAATTTCAGCCCTATATCTCCAGCGGTTTGGGTAAACCCCATTTCACCCCCTTAGGGGATGAATTTCGAAAAATCGCCTTTCTGAGATTTGAAACAAATAATTTTAAACCAGAATTGTCTAATCTTTCAATTGGTGGCATTAATAATGTTCTACGATATACATTAGCCGAGATACCAGGCGTAGAGCGTAAAAAATGGTGACAAATCTTACTAATTAATTAATTAAAAAAAACTAATCAAAATAGCGAAAAACGGAAACTTACTTCCACCTTCTGGGGTATCCATGCATCTACAAAAAAAATTTCAGATTTCTATCTCTTCTAGTTTGGCTACAATGCGTGACGGTACGCACAAGCAGACACACAGATACACAGACACACAGATACACAGACACACAGACACACAGACACACACTTTCCTTTATTAATATAGATAGATAGAAGAAGATATATAATAAAGAAAGAAGAAAGATAGATAGATGATGACCCTTATTAATGTTTCCTTTTATTGCTTTTTAGGTGGATCCTGAACATACTCCCGGTCCTTGAATCCTGTGGATTCGAAATGGATGCCTGCAAGGACAACTTTACCAAAAAGACTGGATTAGAAAGGATAAAAGGACGGGAGGAAAGGATATAAAAGGACGGGAGGCACGGTATGTGATGTGTGATAGATTAAGAATGTGTAGGGCTTATGTTAGCAAATTCCGGTTCTACTGGCAGCAGACACAATTTTGTAATTGGCCTTTTAAATATGGCATCCTTGGTTTTTACTGCTACTACTCGGACTAAATTGTCTGCACCTGGATAGGTTTCCACGATCCTGCCAGTGAGCCATTTAGTTGGGGGTAGTTTTTCATCCTTGATGATTACCATTTGTCCTACATCTAAATTTTTAACCCTTTCCGACCATTTGGGTCGCTGCTGTAGCTGGGATAAATATTCTGATTGCCACCTCTTCCAAAAGGATTGTGTTAGCTGAGTGAGGTAGTGCCATCGTAAAAGTGAATTCAACTTGTATTCTAACATTGATGGCTCCGGCAATGCCAATGGAGCCTCTTGGATTAAAAAATGACCCGGTGTTAGCGTTGTCAAATCACTCGGATCATCTGTTATTGGCGTAATCGGTCTAGAATTGAGGCATGCCTCAATTTGCGTGGTCACTGTTTTAAACTCTTCATAAGTTAGGGTAGTACCGGTCAGAACTCTACGTAGGTGATGCTTTGTGGCTTTGACCCCGGCCTCCCATAAACCTCCAAAATGAGGTGCCGATGGAGGTATGAAATGCCAATTTATTCGTAATGGAGCGCTTATTTGTGGAATATCTGAGGTTAATTGTTTTATATGTTGATTGTATTCTTTATCAAGCGTCTTACTGGTTCCAATGAAATTAGTGCCATTGTCCGAGTAAATGTCAGAGCACATTCCTCTTCTACTAACAAATCTTTTTAGGGCTGAATGCGTCAGAAGTTAACTCGGAGACAACCTCGATATGTATGGCTCGGACAGCTAGACAGACAAAGATCGCTAGATAGCCCTTGTAGGTTTTTTGACCTCTACCTTTGGATGCTCTTATAGTAAACGGTCCACAAAAACCCACACCAACATGGGTGAATGGTCGAGACATTCTAGTTCTTGGCGCTGGCAAATTTCCCATCAGTTGTGTTAGTGGTGCTGCCCGTTGTTTTACGCAGGTTATACATCTGTAAATCTCTCGCTTGATGGCGTTCCTGGCATTTAAAATCCAAAATGTTTTCCTAAGTAGTCCGATCATCAACTGTGCTCCACCGTGCAAGGTTCTCGCGTGCATGTCTCTGATGATAAGTGTAGTGAGCGAATGTTTCGGACTTAAAATCATCGGGTGCTTCTCAGACCAAGGCAGATTCGAAGCTTCTAACCGTCCTCCAACTCTCAAAATTCCATCCTTGTCGACGAAGGGCATCAAACCGTTTAATTTTCCCTTTACGATTTTCCCCAAGCGTAGCGCCTTTAATTCTTCAACAAAGTCTTCTGCCTGGGCGTCCTTCACCCAATGTATCAGGGCCTTGTGTAACTCGGAAGTGGTTAACCAGGGCGACGAGCAACTATGAATTCTCTGACACCTTGCAATGAAACGAAAACAAAAACAAGAAACTCTTAATAATGTGGTAAGGCTTGAGTATTTATTAACTAATTTTGTCGTATCTGATTTGGTTGATATGGAGAGATAGACCTTAACATTCTTTCTTTCTTCTAATTGTGTTTTTTCGATCGCCTTTGATGTGGGCCAATGACTCTCTGGTTTCCTTAGCCAGTTCGGTCCGTTCCACCACAACGGATGCTCGTCTAACTCCCTTGGTGATAAGCCCCTAGATGCGCAATCTGCTGGATTGTCTTCTGATGCTACAAACCTCCAAGTGGCACAATCTACCATGCATTGGATCTCTGACACACGGTTAGCGATGAAAGTTTTCCATCTTGAAGGGTGAGCCTGTATTCATGATAGGACAATAGTTGAATCACACCATAAGGTTAGATTAATTCGGTTAAATTTCAGTGCCTTCTTTATCATAGTAAATAAGCGAGTTAACAAAACGGCTCCACATAATTCAAGTCGGGCTAAGGAAATTTGTTTTACAGGAGCCACTTTGGTCTTTAATGTCAACAATCGCGTTGTAATGGTTCCTGAATCATCTTTCGCTCTGGAGTAAAAAACTGCAGCATAAGCACGATTCGACGCATCACAAAATCCGTGTAGCTCCACCTCTGCTCCCGTTGCCTGCAACCATCTAGGTACCTTTATATCTTCGACGTGTTGGAGTTCCCTCTGAAGATCAAACCATGCATGCGATATCGTTTCAGGAACTTCATCGTCCCAGTCTATGCCTGCTAACCACACCGATTGCATCAATATTTTTGAGCGTATGACAATTGGTGCTAGAAGTCCTAATGGATCAAATAATTTGGAAATTTGTGATAACAATATCCGTTTTGTAAGTGGTTCAGCTTGTATTTCAATATTTATTTTGTACTTGAATGTATCTGTAATAGGGCACCATAGAACACCTAGTGTCTTGATACCTTCCTCCAATTCTATGTTGTAAATCTTGCTGATTTCTTGATCCTCACTTGGGATGTTTTCCAATAATTTTATGTCGTTAGTTGTCCACTTTCGCAAATTGAAGCCTCCAGATTTTAATAATTTCAGTAATTCCGTTTGTAGGTTCAATGCTTCAATAATGGTATCGACTCCCGTCAGCAAATCATCCACATAAAAGTCCGACTTCAACGTTTGAGAAGCCGTTGGGAAATTGATTGCCTCATCATCTGCGAGTCTATGCAGTGTTTTTATCGCTAAATAGGGAGCACATGCAGTGCCGAACGTGACAGTGCGCAGACAGAAATCCGTTATAGGTTTTGAGTTCGACGGCCTCCACAGAATGCGCTGATAGTCGATATCTTCGTCATCAACCAAAATTTGGCGATACATTTTTTCAATATCAGCGGTAAGGACAAATTTATGCTTTCGCCACCTGAGAAGGATGCTAATTAAATCTTCTTCAAGCTTGGGTCCAACCATCAGTGTTTCATTTAATGCTGGTCCGTGTGATGACTTCTGAGACGCATCGAACACCACTCTCAATTTGGTGGTGGTGCTCTCCTTGAACACCGCGTGATGTGGAAGGTAATATGTTTCGTAATGTAACTCCCCCTTTTCAGTTGTCTTCACTTTTTCCGTAGGTGTTAAAATTGGACACATGTGCTTGAGTTCATCGTATTCAATTAAGCATTTGGAATATTCATCACGCATTTGAGGGTCATTGGAAAATTTAGCTTCCAGAAGATTTAGTCGACGCAAAGCAATGGTACGTGAGGGACCGAGTGGAGGACGTTGATCATTTACAAATGGTAATTTAACTATATAACGTCCGTCTAGGGCCCGTTTTGTTGTCCTGTCATAGTATGCGTCACATGCCTTTTCCTCCAGCGCCAAGTGTTTTTCTCCCTGAACCTCTTCGAGTTCCCAAAATTGTCGAAGATCTCTTTCCCATTGTATGTTGCAATGAAGGCTTATCGCTTGGTTGATGGTATGTGAAGTTACCTCTCCAGACAGGATCCATCCTAACGAAGTTTTTTGTGCAATGAAGCTTCCATTGTTAAATTTCTTTACTCCATCCAGCAATAGTTTACCATATATTTCTGCTCCTAAGAGCACGTCGATGTTATTTGGGGTATCAAAATGAGGGTCAGCCAAACACAGTTGCTTTAATTCCATGAAATTTCCATCCAATTTTATTCTTTGGGGTGGTAGTATGCTGGTTATGGATTTGATCACCAATGCCGTTGCCAGTAATTGTGTGTTGTGGTGTAACGATTTTAGGGTAAAGCTTGCCGAGCTCCTTGCGGGCCCGGTCCTCGAATTTCCAACTACGTTAATGTTGACATTTGTGTGTGATTTTTTCAGCCTCAATATTTGTGCCAGACGCTCTGTTACGAAAGATACTTGAGAACCTTGATCCAACAGGGCTCGCGCTACTACTTCTCGCCCACATGGAGAACAAATGCGAACCAATGCTGTGGCTAGAAGCACGTCCTGCGACGGATTTAAACCTTTAACATGCATCGAACTTACTTCGTTCTTGGAAAATGTTATTGGATTAGGTGTCAAACTCGAAGTTTCAGATGTTGAAGGTAATTCGGTTGATGTAAAATTTGCAATTGTGGTTTCCCTATGTAGTAACGTGTGGAGTCGATGCTTGATATGTAGGGAAGTCCGTCTTGGCTCCAATGCTCTGTTCCCACAAGCGTTTAGTTTCATTGGGTAGTTTTTCGCTGATAACGTAGGTGATTATGGTGTCCCAAGAATCAACGTCAATATGTAAATTTCGCAGTGCTTGCAAAGTTTCATTCGTTGTATCTAAAAGATTACGGATGTTGATTGCTGAATCCTGTGAATATGCTGTCTGTCCAAATAATGTCTTCAATTGGGCCTTGATTAACAATCTTTTGTTATTGTAGCGTTCATTTAGAGCTTTCCACGCTGGCAAATAATTAGCTTCTATTATGTTGAAGTGACTTAACAGTTGTTCTGCCCCTCCTCTCAGTGTCGATCGCAGGTAGTGTAGTTTTTGGACGCTCGATATCTTATTGTTTTCGTGGATCAATGTCACGAGCAAATCTCGGAATGGCGTCCATTCATTGTAACTTCCACTAAAGTTAGGAAGATTGATCCGTGGTAACTTAACGCCTTCACGATCTGCTTGTACTTCTCTTTCATTGAATGGTGGAGGGATCGAAGTTCCTACTGGTGGAAGCGAAGTTCCTACTGGGTGCAGAGTTTGGAATTCGTCCTGTATTTCAGATTTTCCAATTATATACCGCTCGTGCATTTCCGTCAAGAGATCATCTTCAAAGTATTTGCTTGCCTGCGTGGGTAATTTTTCAAACGAGTCTTTGGCAGGAACAAGCTCACGGTGACGCGATTTAAATTCTTGCCAAAACTCGTTCAAGGCCTCTAAGCGAGCATCAAAATAGGATTTTGTTTTTCTGGTCTTAGAATCTTTTTTGAAATTGCGTACGCATTTCTGAATGTTTTCGTACGTCTCGAATTGTTCCGCGATCAACATTTCGAAAGTCGGCAAATCCATATCGAAATTGAATGTGCATGCACTCATATGTAACAATATAAATAATAAATTGGGATAGACTCACCGGATTAAATCTGTTCTCTTAAACTTCCAATTCAATGTGTGTGGTGAACGGGTTGGATGCAGGTACTATAATTATTTTAATTATATGCCTTTTTACTCCTTCGGGATCACTAGCTTTGTCCACTAATTTCTTATTAAGTCACTGTTTTAGTTAAATCAATTAACAAATCACTGTTTCAGATTTTGTGATCGTAACGCCTAGTAGAATACTAGTATTTTCAAGATTATGAATTCTGAAATACACTGTTAACGGACACTGATATTCTAAACGATAAATTCTAACCGACACTGTTATATTCAATTCTCAAAGACACTGTTATATTCAAACTAATAGATTCTAACCGACACTGTTATATTCAATTCTTCTTGTTAAAGGACACTGTTATATTCAATTCTTCTTGTTAAAGGACACTGTTATATTCAAAATGATAGACTCCAACCGACACTGTTATATTCAAATTCAATTCTAAAGGGCACTGTTATTGAAACTAATAAATTCTACACGACCCTGTAATATTCAATTCGAAAGGATATTTTAATATTCAATTTACACCCTCTCAAAACCCGTTCTAATGCACTCAAATCACGTTTTTATGCATGTATTATGCACCCTTTGTTCTCAAATATAAACACTCAACTTCGTTTTTTAATCTAATTTATACACTTTTCTTAATAACCACCTTTTATGCACCTTCACTTTCTAGGTTTTTAATCAAAATCCGGCTCGAAGGACCAATTTTATGTTCATGCAAATTATGTTGCTCGCGTAAAACAATTCCGTCTTAAGAAATCCGTTTAGATATAACTGCTTTGAAAAACCCGGTTATGACCCGATATACAAAATGAGCGATTTCTCCAATAAATAAGAACTCAAATTACCGACTATTGCATTTATTATAAACTTATTATAAAACTTCCAATTACACCTTTTACTACAATTCAAAATATTTCAAATTCAAGTCAAAAGGAAATTAAATCAAAACTCAAAAAAACTCGTGTGGAAAGCTTGCGTATTCTATTTCAATATCAAAAAATGTGAGAGCTTTATCCAAGTATTTTTCTCATATATATATATATATATATATATATATATATATATATATATATATATATATATATATATATATATATATATATATATATATATCTATATTAATAAAGGAAAGTGTGTGTCTGTGTGTCTGTGTGTCTGTGTATCTGTGTGTCTGTGTATCTGTGTGTCTGCTTGTGCGTACCGTCACGCATTGTAGCCAAACTAGAAGAGATAGAAATCTGAATTTTTTTTTGTAGATGCATGGATACCCCAGAAGGTGGAAGTAAGTTTCCGTTTTTCGCTATTTTGATTAGTTTTTTTTAATTAATTAATTAGTAAGATTTGTCACCATTTTTTACGCTCTACGCCTGGTATCTCGGCTAATGTATATCGTAGAACATTATTAATGCCACCAATTGAAAGATTAGACAATTCTGGTTTAAAATTATTTGTTTCAAATCTCAGAAAGGCGATTTTTCGAAATTCATCCCCTAAGGGGGTGAAATGGGGTTTACCCAAACCGCTGGAGATATAGGGCTGAAATTTTTACAGTGCATCCTTATAATGACGTGAACATCCACTAACAAGCGATCTTGCGAAATTCATCCCATAAGGGGGTGAAATGGGGTCAACCCAAAACCTCTGGAGCTATAGGGCTGAAATTTTGACAGTGAATACCAATAATGACGTGAACATCCACTAACAAGCGATTTTTCGAAATTCGTTCCCCAAAGGGGGAAATGGGGTTTACCCAAACCGCCTGAGCTATAGGGCTGAAATTTTGACAGTGCATCCCTATAATGACGTGGACATCCACTAAGAAGCGATTTTTCGAAATTCATCCCCTAAGGGGGTGAAATGGGGTTTACCAAACCGCTGGAGCTATAGGGCTGAAATTTTTACAGTGCATCCTTATAATGACGTGAACATCCACTAACAAGCGATTTTTCGAAATTCGTTCCCCAAAGGGGGAAATGGGGTTTACCCAAACCGCCTGAGCTATAGGGCTGAAATTTTGACAGTGCATCCCTATAATGACGTGGACATCCACTAAGAAGCGATTTTTCGAAATTCATCCCCTAAGGGGGTGAAATGGGGTTTACCAAACCGCTGGAGCTATAGGGCTGAAATTTTTACAGTGCATCCTTATAATGACGTGAACATCCACTAACAAGCGATTTTGCGAAATTCATCCCATAAGGGGATGAAATGGGGTCAACCCAAAACCTCTGGAGCTATAGGACTGAAATTTTGACAGTGAATACCAATAATGACGTGAACATCCACTAACAAGCGATTTTTCGAAATTCGTTCCCCAAAGGGGGAAATGGGGTTTACCCAAACCGCCTGAGCTATAGGGCTGAAATTTTGACAGTGCATCCCTATAATGGCGTGGACATCCACTAAGAAGCAACTTTTCGAAATTCATCCCAAATTCATGGGGTCAACCCAAAACCGCTGGAGCTATAGGGCTGAAATTTTGACAGTGCATCCCTATAATGACGTGGAGATCCACTATAAATCGATTTTTCGAAATTCATCCCCTAAAGGGGTGAAATGGAGTTAACCCAAACCGCTGGGGCTGAAGGGCTGAAATTTTGACAGTGCATCCCTACAATCACGTGGAAATGAATGACTCAAAATTCACTTTATTTAGGATTCCTTTGTCACTTCTCTTGATGACATATACACACCAATCTCTGCTTCAAAACTTGCAGATTTGTTGAGCAGAGGTGATATACGCAGCAATTTGTTTACCATGTTTATTAAAAAAATGCTCTATAATAAACCTTTTTAGGGATAATAACAACTGGCTTTTTTGTTTGTTTTTTTTTTCAAGGAAAACAGTGCACATAATAAACAGTTTTTAGTTAAAGGCGTTGCAAGGCACGCGGGTTTTATGCTAGTATATATATATATATATATATATATATATATATATATATATATATATATATATATCAAATGCCTACGTGATTTTTGCAAGCTCTCCGTTACATCGAAAAAATTCCCCTTATAAAATTCTTATTTGATCCCTCCACCATTCGCTCTTTTTTGCAGCTTTTAAGAGAATTTACTATCGAGAGCTTTAACAAGTTGATAAAGCTCACGATCGAGAACTGTCAAAAATATCTTAAAAGTTTATTGTGTTGTGGTGGCGGAGGATACTAATAAGCATTTTATAAGGGTAAGTAATATTATTAATTTAATCTAACAAGTAAAAACTAATTTACTTTAAGGTGAAATTATGCAAATGTTTTAATCGTAATGTGAATATCTGTTGGTTAATGGTTTTTCTTTAATGTTTACATTTAAGTGTTGTTTATGTCAAATGTGAGGTTATGTATTTGTTTTCTAATTTGTTGATGTTTATATTTATTTGTTTACTGTATCTGATAAGCTACTAATTTCTAATTTTAATTATAATTTTAGGTTGAACCGGTGTGCTACAACTGCAGGTGCTCCAGGTGACTTGTGATAGCTGCCAAACAGGTGAGTTTATTAATTATGATGACCCTTATTAATGTTTCCTTTTATTTCTTTTTAGGTGGATCCTGAACAGTGTCAGATCTTACATCCGCGGCATTCATAGGATCTCTGAAACGCTTCATCGCGCGGCGAGGAAGACCGATAAAAATATTTTGCGATAATGCAACCAACTTCATTGGGGCTCGCAATGAACTTCAAGAATTTCAAGGATTCTTCTGGTCACAGGCAAATCAGGAAACTGCTAGCCGATATTGTGCAGAAGAGCAGATCCAATGGCGACCCATTCCACCTCGATCTCCCCACTTCGGAGGACTGTGGGAGGCGGCAGTCAAGGCAGCCAAATCACACATGAAACACGTGTTAACTGGAGCATCTTTAACCTTCGAAGAGGTATCAACTGTCATTCCCGAGATAGAAGCAATTTTGAATTCACGTCCGATTACCCCTCTGCCTGATCAACCGGATGATATTCAAGCATTAACTCCAGCTCATTTCTTGGTTGGAGAGCCTTTAACGACGCTACCCAATCCACAATCACCACCAGAAAACATATCCCTCCTTGCTCTATGGGAGCGAGTAAAACAAATACACAAGGAATTTTGGCACGCTGGAAAAATGAATATCTCCATCAACTACAAGTAAAGGGGAAATGGACTAAAGAGGTAGAAAACATAAAAATAGGTACCATTGTGATCATACATGATGAAAGTGCCCCTCCTTTAAAATGGCCACTAGGGAAAATCATCAATACACATGTAGGACCAGATGGCAGGATTCGCGTTGTCGACATCCAAACGGCCTCTGGAATAATAAAAAGATCTATTCATCGGGTCAGTCCATTACCGATCACTGTAAATGAAGAGGAGGGTCCTCAAAGGAATATTGTAACTACTAATAAGATGTCAAGGGCAAAACGTCGACGGATCACGCCAATCAACCCTAGTTGGAATACTAAAGATAGCCTTGCTCCTAAGTGCTCATCCTTAAAACGATATGAGTTAGCTTATCAAAACAACAACATACCGATGGACCCTACAAGCCCCAGGAAACCTTCACCACAAAAAGACAGGACACTTAGTTTAGGAGGCGTACTGTTCGCCAGCTTGATTTGTCTTCTAAATCCTATTCCAACCACGACTCACCCCGTAGAAGTCCTGCCTTTTGTGACATATCCTGCAATATATTTTGAGGGTCTGGGTCAAACTAGCATCGTAACCGACGAATGGAATCTCATCACGGTTTTTCACATGGAAAAATATTGGGAGGAGCTTGCCACTCTACAAGCTAGCATCAAGAAGATGGAAGGTTTTTGCCAGCCACTACTACAATACAAAGGCTATTGCACAGCGACCATTTCTTTTCTTAAGCATCATCTGAACATAGTAAATTCATCAAATAACTTACTTAAAGGCACTGACCGACAGACACGCAAAAAACGAGGAGTCCTGAACATCGTAGGCAACATAGCGAACAAATTATTTGGTGTTCTCGATGACGAATACGCTGAAAAAATGACTGCTAACATGGTGCAAGTTAATAAAAATGAGCAGCACCTTTTACATCTAATTCAAAATCAAACGTTGGTCATAGATTCAACGTTAAATATCATGAAGAAATCCTCCAACCATGTCAATAATCAACTCCATTTGATTCAAGAATACTTGAGTCAGGTGAGGGAAGAAATCCGCCAAACGCAAACCAATCAAACCGAGGAACGTGTGCTGCACAAATTCAACTCATCTTCTATCTTCTATCTATCTATATTAATAAAGGAAAGTGTGTGTCTGTGTGTCTGTGTGTCTGTGTATCTGTGTGTCTGTGTATCTGTGTGTCTGCTTGTGCGTACCGTCACGCATTGTAGCCAAACTAGAAGAGATAGAAATCTGAAATTTTTTTTGTAGATGCATGGATACCCCAGAAGGTGGAAGTAAGTTTCCGTTTTTCGCTATTTTGATTAGTTTTTTTTTAATTAATTAATTAGTAAGATTTGTCACCATTTTTTACGCTCTACGCCTGGTATCTCGGCTAATGTATATCGTAGAACATTATTAATGCCACCAATTGAAAGATTAGACAATTCTGGTTTAAAATTATTTGTTTCAAATCTCAGAAAGGCGATTTTTCGAAATTCATCCCCTAAGGGGGTGAAATGGGGTTTACCCAAACCGCTGGAGATATAGGGCTGAAATTTTTACAGTGCATCCTTATAATGACGTGAACATCCACTAACAAGCGATTTTGCGAAATTCAT
The DNA here is from genome assembly GCA_949987705.1 of Thereva unica. Taxonomy (NCBI): domain Eukaryota; kingdom Metazoa; phylum Arthropoda; class Insecta; order Diptera; family Therevidae; genus Thereva; species Thereva unica. Next base: position 44,102,217 of record OX465282.1, on the reverse strand, counting down.
CCCATAAGGGGGTGAAATGGGGTCAACCCAAAACCTCTGGAGCTATAGGGCTGAAATTTTGACAGTGAATACCAATAATGACGTGAACATCCACTAACAAGCGATTTTTCGAAATTCGTTCCCCAAAGGGGGAAATGGGGTTTACCCAAACCGCCTGAGCTATAGGGCTGAAATTTTGACAGTGCATCCCTATAATGACGTGGACATCCACTAAGAAGCGATTTTTCGAAATTCATCCCCTAAGGGGGTGAAATGGGGTTTACCAAACCGCTGGAGCTATAGGGCTGAAATTTTTACAGTGCATCCTTATAATGACGTGAACATCCACTAACAAGCGATTTTGCGAAATTCATCCCATAAGGGGGTGAAATGGGGTCAACCCAAAACCTCTGGAGCTATAGGGCTGAAATTTTGACAGTGAATACCAATAATGACGTGAACATCCACTAACAAGCGATTTTTCGAAATTCGTTCCCCAAAGGGGGAAATGGGGTTTACCCAAACCGCCTGAGCTATAGGGCTGAAATTTTGACAGTGCATCCCTATAATGACGTGGACATCCACTAAGAAGCGATTTTTCGAAATTCATCCCCTAAGGGGGTGAAATGGGGTTTACCAAACCGCTGGAGCTATAGGGCTGAAATTTTTACAGTGCATCCTTATAATGACGTGAACATCCACTAACAAGCGATTTTTCGAAATTCGTTCCCCAAAGGGGGAAATGGGGTTTACCCAAACCGCCTGAGCTATAGGGCTGAAATTTTGACAGTGCATCCCTATAATGACGTGGACATCCACTAAGAAGCGATTTTTCGAAATTCATCCCCTAAGGGGGTGAAATGGGGTTTACCAAACCGCTGGAGCTATAGGGCTGAAATTTTTACAGTGCATCCTTATAATGACGTGAACATCCACTAACAAGCGATTTTGCGAAATTCATCCCATAAGGGGATGAAATGGGGTCAACCCAAAACCTCTGGAGCTATAGGACTGAAATTTTGACAGTGAATACCAATAATGACGTGAACATCCACTATCAAGCGATTTTTCGAAATTCGTTCCCCAAAGGGGGAAATGGGGTTTACCCAAACCGCCTGAGCTATAGGGCTGAAATTTTGACAGTGCATCCCTATAATGGCGTGGACATCCACTAAGAAGCAACTTTTCGAAATTCATCCCAAATTCATGGGGTCAACCCAAAACCGCTGGAGCTATAGGGCTGAAATTTTGACAGTGCATCCCTATAATGACGTGGAGATCCACTATAAATCGATTTTTCGAAATTCATCCCCTAAAGGGGTGAAATGGAGTTAACCCAAACCGCTGGGGCTGAAGGGCTGAAATTTTGACAGTGCATCCCTACAATCACGTGGAAATGAATGACTCAAAATTCACTTTATTTAGGATTCCTTTGTCACTTCTCTTGATGACATATACACACCAATCTCTGCTTCAAAACTTGCAGATTTGTTGAGCAGAGGTGATATACGCAGCAATTTGTTTACCATGTTTATTAAAAAAATGCTCTATAATAAACCTTTTTAGGGATAATAACAACTGGCTTTTTTGTTTGTTTTTTTTTCAAGGAAAACAGTGCACATAATAAACAGTTTTTAGTTAAAGGCGTTGCAAGGCACGCGGGTTTTATGCTAGTATACAATATACGTGATACTCTTATTAAATGATTACCAGAGAATACAGGAAGCTCTCGTTGACATTACAACCGACGCACATCATGGTCGCCTAAATCCACTAATTTTAACACCAACTCAACTTCGTCAGGAAATATGCACATTCCTCCAACACTCTCATTTCCCACTCAACTTAGTGGATCAAATATTCGTTGGCTGTACCAAACTGCCACCGTCAGGGTAAGGGTGCTTAGGAATTATATAATCTTCCACACAAGGATACCACTTATTAATGCTGAAAAATTTGAACTCTTCAATATTGTACCAATAGCCATACACATGAATGGAACGACCACCAGAATAAGACCAGCATCCGAATATATGGCTATCAACTTACATAGAGATCAATATTTTCCGATGAGCTCTAACGACTTAGCCAATTGTGTAGGAATTGCTGAAAAACACTACATCTGTAGTCCCTACCATTCAACTCACATCAAAGAGATAGACAACAGCCAATGTGAATTACAGCTGTTCACAAACTCTACGTTACAAACTCAAATCCCAGCAAGCTGCACATTGGAAAAAATACCATCAAAGGGCTATTGGACGAAACTAGAAGAGCCAAACACATGGTTATATGCGCTAGACAGACCAAAAATCTTCAACGTTGCTTGTGGTACGATAGCCTTCCAACAGGAGATCCAAGAGTACGGATTACTACGCTTTAAACAAAATTGCCTTATGAAGCATGACAGCACCATTATAAGCTCTCAGTATTCATCGACAGGTACAATTACAAACTCTGTTGTACCCAAAATCCGGTTTAACTTAACCGAGATACAGGAAAGAATGTCAAACCAAAGTTCCATAAAATTTCATCCACTACAAATCACCAATAACACCGAGGAAATTAATTCTCTTGAAGGCCAACTGGATAACATTCACTCGAATTCTCACATTCATGCAATTCCAGTACATAATACCATTATAAATTACAGTGGGTTGCTGATAGCAGTGATAGTTTTAATCATCTTAATCATAATTATGCGAAAATGGAATTCACCTAACACCATGAAAAAACCTACACCTCGTCCAAGGAAAAATCATGACACGACGGAAGAAGCGTTCGAGATCAAGGAGATTTAAAACCTTAAGGCTTTCAAAGGGGGGAGGATGTTGGATTTCATCATATGCCACAAAATTTTTAAATTCATAAATTTCTTTTCCACGATCAGCAGAAAAATTGTAGCAAGTGTCAGATTATTTTCAAGAATAAAATTCTCATTCTTGGATTTCGTCTGGCAATAATTTTATCAAGAGTGTCAAATTATTTTCATGCGTTGGATTTCGCCTGGGAATAATTTGCACTCATAATTGCTGAATCGTATTCTCACGAAACTTTTCTGTTTTTTTTGTGTAAATTATTGTACTATAAAACTCAGAATTAAATCTTAATAAATTTAGTATATTCAGAGACATTAAAGCCTTCTTTACTTTTATTTGGCGTGAGGCTGCGCCAAACCTTAAACAAGATAAGCAGTAGCGGCTGGATAAAATAATCCAGTCCGCTATATAAATAACAGGTACCTCAAGGTATCCTTATGGTTAGAGGTGTAAGAGCCATCCTCCTTTTGAGAAGGCCCACTCCGTTGAAGGAGTCTTTAGAACATAGCTTTTGGAGTCTAGTCGCCTCTGGTAGAGTCTGAATGCTCTCACAGTGTTTCCGCCAGGCAATCTTTTTGGAACGTCTCAACTCCTTGTGTTAGGCTGTTAGGGTGAACCTATATCGTTCCACTAGGGCACTTTTCGCGACGACTGAAAGGAAGAGACAGTGTTGCTGTCATGGTAGGAAGAGATCAACACATCAGTAAGGTGCGTGGCCGCATTCTCCAGTTCATACACTGACCTGATAGAAGCCGCACGCTGGTGTGATTCCGAGGCCACAAGCCCCTGAAACTTAGACCAGTTGATTTTCTTAGGAACCAAAGAAGAGGCGCGGATATGTGGAATGCCCACAGTGTCAAATCCAATGTGCAGATGATCCGACAGTGAGGCCTCGAACAGAACACGCCAGTTTTCAATCCTGTCGGAGAGAAGCCTGTTCGTGAAGGTGAGGTTCAGAACCTCCTTTCTACTAGCAGCGATAAAAGTGGGTTTGCATCCGCTATTTGTAATATCTATGTTATTCATAACAAGAAACTCTTGAAGACACTCACCCATTTGCTTTACATCGGTACTCCCCAGATGGAGTGGTGAGCATTTGCGTCATAGCCGATGACGAATTGCCGGTTCGTCTTGCGACAGAACTCAATGAGATCTGGAACCTCCTGGGGTGGGACTATTGTTACATAACCGGAAAGTAAGTGGACTCAAGGACGATTTCTTGGAATCCGTTGGCGGTGGGAACCGCTACCGAGATCGCGACTAGATCTCTAGAAATAAAGTTGGTAATGGAGAGATGAGTGACACGATTGTCAATTAAAAGGGCAGCGCGGGGTTCCCCGCATATCCGATCATATACTAGTTTACTTGAGCCAGTGGTAAGTCCATCGGTTACACAAGGCTCCTGAATAAGAGCAAGGGTAAGATGCCTCTCCGCGAAAGTCTTGCACAGGATGGAGGATGCCCCTTTCGCATAGTGCAAGTTCCATGGCGGCCGTCTCAAGACTCGTGTACCCGTTCTTTAAGGAACTTCATCTGTGTAAAATTTATATCTCGAAAAATACCAAGTCAATGGATGGTTTTAATTGGCTACTATTGGCTTATGGTGCAGCGAGGCGTACCCGGTCCCAGCTAGCATAATATAAAATAATATAAGAATTAACATACCTTGCTTGATCACCGACTTTCAAATATTTTATCATTAAACGTTAGAAAAGAATATTTTTATATCGCTCATAAACTGGCATACGTTATCGCAGAAGTATTATTTTACCTAAACCATAAACTTTAAGTCATGCGTTCGATGTCAGTCCGCGAATTAATATTTGCACTAGTGATCTGATACATTATTAAAACTACGATGATACAATCGTTTTGGAAAATATCCACAATTTAGAAAGTTGAGTTTTGAGCATAACCTTCTATGAGCAAGCTCCAATGTGTGCCGCCGGCACGGCCTTAATCGGTCGGTTGACGGAATTCGCTTTATTTTAGCAAGCATAAAGGACAGTTTACTTCTCAGCTTCAAAGTGAAAGCGCAAAACTGAACTGCTTTATCAACAGGATAGTATGGTTCTGTCTCTATTTCACCAAAGTCGCAACAGAAAACGGCAGCCTTAAAGTAGAGCTCTATTCTACTTTACGAATGCGAAGTCTAAATAAAATAAATGGTTAAAAAAAAATTTAAAAAAAAATTCTTTTCATTAACTAAAAAATGTACTGAAAAGTAAAAAATAAAAAATATTTTAAAGAAAGCGTGAAATTTCAATTTTAATGAAAAAGTTAATTAAAAGAATGGCGCATTTTTCATCAAAAATTGAAAATATAACTGTAAATCGCGTGAGATTTACAATAACCCTCAATTTTTTGCTTTGTTAATTTCAAATTCTAACAAAATTTTTTGGTGAAAAATGCGCCATTCTTTTAATTAACTTTTTCAGTAGGAATTTTTGATGTGACCCATGGGGTTCTTAATGGTGGAGATTTTAGTGGGCTCCGGGTCAAAAAATAAAAGATTTTTATTTTGTTCGCGACGTTTCGGGCATGAATATACCCTTCATCAGGCCCTTGAAGTTATGGTGTCTTTTGATGTTGTTTCTCTTTTTACCAATGTTCCTGTACGTATGATACTGGAGATGATTGACAAGAAGGGGAATGGCCTTAAACAACATACGAAAATTAAGAAATCCTTGTTTATGAACATACTTAGATTTTGTATCATTGAAAACAATTATTTGGAGTTTGAAACCAGAATATACCAACAGAAACAAGGTGTACCTATGGGTAGCCCGGCCTCACCAATAGTGGCGGACATAGTAATGGAAGCGTTATTGGAGGATGTTATTGGGAAGTTAACACCTAAACCAAAGATAGTCACCAAGTATGTCGACGACTTATTTGCTATTGTGAAATCAAGCGAAGTTGAAGGAACTCTTACCGCGTTGAACTCTTTTCACCAAAAAAATACAATTTACTGTTGAAGTTGAGAAAGAAGGAGAGCTACCGTACCTTGACGTGAAAGCTATTAGAGATAATGGCACAATAATTTTTGATTGGTACAAAAAGCCAACATCTTCGGGACGGCTTATTAACTTTCATTCAAAACAGCCGAGGATGGTAATATTCAACACTGCGCAGAATTTTGTCAATAGAGTACTTGATAATAGTCACACTAATTTCCGCCACAAAAATGTAAATATTATCAAACAAACCCTGTACTCCAATTCCTTCCCCACTAATATCATAAATAATATGATTAAAAACTACCGAAGAAGCACCGACCGTCGCCATCAAGATGCTCCACCGCCCTCACCGGTAACTTACCGAAGTGCCCTATACATTCCTTGGCTCTCCAACCGTATGAAGGCAGCACCAATACGCAATCAAGAGACAACTAGGATTGCATTTAGATCGGTAAATACACTAAAGTCTTTGTTGTTTACCAATACCAAAGGGAAGCTGGATAAAATAGACAAGTCGGACACGGTCTACAAGATCGCTTGTTTAGGGGGAGGAGGGACAGCCTGCCCAGCTGTATACGTGGGAACCTCCAAACAAAAATTGCGTAAACGCCTGTCAGGTCATCGATCTGACATCAATAATGGAAGCTCCCAGAAAACTGCTCTAGCTCTCCATTGCATAGAGAACAACCACAAACCTGACCTCAACAACGTCACAATTTTGGAAGTTGAGAGAAACTACAGTAAGAGAATGCTGCTAGAGATGCTCCACATAAACAAAATGAGAGATGCAGTTAACCGGCGTTCTGATTGTGACAACCTCAGCTATGCATATAAACAGCTGATTGGGGCAAGGACAGATTATTGACAACAAGCTTCGTGTTCGTGCATCTGCTAGTTCCGCCGGGTTATAAATGTGTTAGTGCTGTTTTTATGTTTTTACTTTATTTTATGTTTTACTTGTATTGTAAGTGTGTAGATACTTTTATATTTATTTTGTATATTGACGTTTTTTCTTTTTAATTAAAGGCCTGATGAAGGGTGTATTCATGCCCGAAACGTCGCGAACAAAATAAAAATATTTTATTTTTTGACCCGGAGCCCACTAATATCTCCACCATTAAATTAACTTTTTCATTAAAATTGAAATTTCACCTTTCTTTAAAATATTTTTAATTTTTTACTTTTCAGTACATTTTTTAGTTAATGAAAAGAATTTTTTTAAAAAAATTTTTTTAACCATTTATTTTATTTTCTACTTTTTAGTTTATTATATGTATTCCGCCATTTTATGATGGTAATTCTTTTACATTTAAAATTACGTCACACAGTTTTCTGCATTCATTTGATACCCATGTCGTGGGCTCGGTGGAACATAATTGCAAAAACGGCCACCATCTCGGAACCGTCTTCTTGATTTTTTTACAAAAAGGTCAGATTGCATTTAGTACTTATACATGATGAGTTGAACTCAAGTTGAACCCAAGTCTAACTACATGTAAACGGGAGTCGAGTTGGGTTAAGGTTGACTGAACTCGACTCAGCTCTGCTACCTGGGTTTAGTTGAAATTATGCATACGGACATGAGTTCAGTATTTGAGTAGTTGAATTTAGTTGACAGCAGCATCTCTGTGTTTGTTTGTGATTTTTTGTAACGTGTATTGCTTCTTTATTATCAACTCACCCTTAACTCAACTATTCATCTCATCATTCATACACATTAACCACCCGAACTACGAGTGTGTGCAAAATTGGAAGTTGATCGGTTATATTTTCTACTTTTTAGTCTATTATAAGCTTTCCGCAATTTAGTGTTGGCCGCCATTTTGAATTTGGATAGCTTATTGTGTTCTACCTGTCATATACTTTCATTTGATACCCATGTCAGAGGGCCGCGGAGCACAATTTCAAAAATCGGGCGCCATTTTGGAACCGCCATCTTGATATTTTTACAAAATGGCCAGATTGCATTGTCATCCAAACTAAACGTGTATGCAAAATTTCAGCTCTATCCGACCCCGGGAAGTGGGTCAAATTTAACTTCCAAGATTTGACGACAAACAGTGTAAGTGTTGGCCGCCATTTTGAATTTGGAATGACGCCACATAGCTTATTGTGTTCTACCTGTCATATCCTTTCATTTGATACCCATGTCAGAGGGCCGCGGAGCACAATTTCAAAATCGGGCGCCATTTCGGAACCGCCATCTTGATATTTTTACAAAATGGCCAGATTGCATTGTCACCCAAACTAAACGTGTATGCAAAATTTCAGCTCTATCCGAAACCGGGAAGTGGGTCAAATTTAACTTCCAAGATTTGATGACAAACAGTGTAAGTGTTGGCCGCCATTTTGAATTTGGAATGACGCCACATAGCTTATTGTGTTCTACCTGTCATATCCTTTCATTTGATACCCATGTCAGAGGGCCGCGGAGCACAATTTCAAAAATCGGGTGCCATTTTGGAACCGCCATCTTGATATTTTTACAAAATGGCCAGATTGCATTGTCATCCAAACTAAACGTGTATGCAAAATTTCAGCTCTATCCGAAACCGGGAAGTGGGTCAAATTTAACTTCCAAGATTTGACGACACACAGTGTAAGTTAAAATAAGCGCCATTTTGGAACCGCCATCTTGATATTTTTGCAAAATGGCCAGATTGCATTGTCATCCAAACTTCAGCTCTATCCGAAACCAACGTGTATGCAAAATTTCAGCTCTATCCGAAACCGGGAAGTGGGTCAAATTTAACTTCCAAGATTTGACGACAAACAGTGTAAGTTAAATAAAAGAATTTAAAAAAGCTTTTATCCTAATATTAGTAACGAAGCCTCCCTTTTTACATTCGACTGAGCAGATCTACAGTATTTTATCTTCACACCCGGAGTGCGAAATCATTGTTGCGGGTGATTTCAATGTCCACAATTAAAGTTGGCTTACTTATCCATATGACACCAGTGTTTCTGGCAAGGATGCTGAGCTTTTCGCAGATAATAACAACTTACATCATATTATTCATCGTCCAACTAGGGTGTTTTTGTATCAAAAACCTCAGAAATAAAGGAGTCCATCGGACGAGTTTTTGCTGCAAATTAAACTAATCCGGCTCGAAGGACCATATGTTTTTGTATTAAAAACTTCAAAAAATAGAAGAATTTCTCGGAAGCAATTGGCTTCTAATTGCCGAACACCTGAATAAAAGAGTATAAATTCATTTAGAATAATTCAATTTTATTTTAATTACTTCAATAAATTCGTGAATTTATTCTGATGTAATTATTGTTAGGATTAGTTAATTAATTCAGTTAGTTAATTTAAATTCAACGACAAAGTAAATTCAATGGAAGAAAATATATATATATATATAATATGCTATAATTCAAATTGACACAAAATGAACATTCACCCAAAATTTATTGTACAACCTCAACAACGTTGTTAACTATAATGTAAATTCATCAATGTTTACCTTTTTCACCACCTCATCAACGTTGTAAGCTATAGTTATTAATTGAATTGCATCGAAACCTCTACCACGTTGATCACTAAATCCGACAAAACCAAAAGAAACTTTGAAATAAATGACGATAAAAATTGTTGGGAATTACTTCACCAAATCACCAAATAAAGCGAGAAATTTATATGTATAAAAAATTGAAATATATATTTATATGTATGCTCTGAATAAGGTACTCACCTGATTTCTGAAGTTGGCCTTGAACTTGGTATTAGATGAAAAGAAAAAACGGAACAAGGATTGATTTGTTGATGGTCTATACCCAACAACAAAAGGAAAGTTTAGTAATTTGTTGATGGTCTATAACCAACAACAAAGGGAATATTAGTAATTTGTTGATGGTCTATACCCAACAACAAAAGGAATCTTAGTAATTTGTTGATGGTCTATACCCAACAACAAAAGGAAATATTAGTTATTTTGTTGATGGTCTATACCCAACAACAAAAGGAATAGGTTAATATTTCTGTTGATGGTCGATACCCAACAACAGAAAGAATTTTGGAAAAGGAAAAAAGGAAAAATTAAAATATTCAAGTTCAAACCAACTTACCTCGATGATGATCTGGTACCAAGAGAGCGATCGCTTCGTGCGCAACAATTTTTATCAGTTTGCTTGAATTCAATTCAAGTGGGGATACAAAGGAAAACCGTAACGTGAAGTGATCTTGCTTCGAAGATAGAAGTATGGATGCAATTTTATACGTATACATGTGTTAGGTGATAGGTGTTACCAGAGTAAAATTTGAATATCGTAAATTTTAAGTGAATGTTCGATTAATAAACTTAAATTTAGATTAGTCAATATCGATTATGATGTAAAGTGGTGCTGATAAATGTCCAAGATCGCCAGAGATGATAATGTTTTATGTTGATTAATGTCCACTGTACCCGAATGACCATGCTTCCTTTCTTAAGTGGCTTCGAGCCATGTGTAATTGGACTTTTTCTCTGTGAATTAATGTTGTCAATCTGAAATGAAAAGGGCGTTAAATATCCTAACGGTGATTTGGTGATTGGACCTTGAGCAGACAAATTTAACAGTAACCAAGGAGAAATTCCTCGCTGTGAAAGTATTTGAACATACTCCCCCCCGTTGAAACATTTTGATATGTTTCAAAACTGTAAAGTAACAAATCACCTTAAGGGGTTTACATTAAAATGAGAGAAAAGGAAGGGGAGAAACCATAGATAAACTGAAACAATGATGCTCAGTAACCTTTATTAACTCAAGTCGACCTTGATGAATTGAGAAAAAAAATTAAATACAATAAGAGAATTCCCTCAGAGCAATAAATAAATAAACAATAACTTTAGAATCGAGTAACTTTTACAAATCCATTTTGATTTAATAGTCTCTCTAGTTTAATAGTCTCTCCATTACTAAAATGAAGACGCATTTTCCGTCGGGATGTTTATAACAAATATTTAAAACGAAAATGTTTGTGTTTCTGCATAATTGTCCTCATCTTTTCAAAACTAAGTAGCAAATAAACAATAACAATGATTCTAGAATTGAATTGGTAAATGATCAATGGAATTGGCTAAAGGGATGCAAATAATACAATTTAATTATGAATATTTTTGTTAATTCATCCAGCTAGAAATGTATCTTCCTTAAAATACGCATGAAATTGAAATTTTATCATCTCCAAGTAATAATTGGTTTCGATATACTATGCAGTACATCTAATTTTCATTAAGACCTTGAGAAACCAAGCGAGTGGCCCAAAATATAAATTTTAATTCTCTCAATGAAGGTAATTCCCTGAATTTATTTTTATTTTATTATTGATCTCGGTTACGTCTTTGTAAGAGATGATTATCCTATAACTCGACTGTTTTGAACTTTGTACCATATTATTTGTTTGCGTTTTCGTACATAGTATATGCAATGATCGGTATGAGTTGTTCAAAGATAGCGGTGACAAATAATTGATTGATAACAAAAGGATTTGAGAGAGCGAACCTTTTATGATAACAAAATTGTTAATATTCAACTGTTAGAGAAATTTTATTACAAGGAATTTAGGTACAGCTGACATAATTTCAAGTTCAAGGTTAAGTGTCTATTGAGGCTGTTAATGAAGAGATTTGTTGTACAACTAAATTTGAAAATGAAGCAGAGTGGATGGACTGAAGAAATTAAATACAATTCGTTTAACTGACATTTGGTTATGTATGTATGAGGGAGTGGATTCAAATTCAATTTTCAGACTGGGAATGCGGAATCCTTAGTACAGGGCGTGTAATTAGTTTGATACCTGTTGAAATTATCAATTATGTTAAAAGAGAATAATATTTTTTTTTAGATTTTATGTGGATGGGATTTATATGATTGTGTTTCATATAAGTTACCGGCGGTAAAGAAAGTTGAATTCTGTACACTGTATTTCAAGGAATAAATTATAGCCAGTTGTTATGTAGGTTAGTTATAGTCGTTCTGATTTTAAAGGAGGATATGAAATCATCCCCTGAGATTGCAGGTGGTTGTATTAAATTTTATCGAGGATTATTGAGTTTGAAAGGGATAATAGTTATTTGATGAAGTATGTAAGTTGAATTGTTTGAGTCACCGGCATTTATTGACTGGGTAGAACATTGTTAGGAAAGTTAGAACATGAGGATATTATTGAAGAAAAAATAAAATACGAAGAAACGCTTGATTTTGGTTTCATTATGCGACATTTATTTTTATTAGTAGCAACTGGTGTTGCGTTGGACGTTGGAAATAGTTCCTTGCATTGAGATGCTTGCGATGCGTTCACTGCTAACTGTTTTTCCGCAGCAGTTGAGTACATTAAAATATCCTTGTGTCTTGTAGGTAACATATTATTTCTAAAATTAACATTGATTAACGAATTACTTGTGTAGCAAATTGGTTTAGATGAGCTAAGAAAGACATTACAATTATTGAGAGATGAAATTATTTTTAATTTAGGTAGGGTCTCTGTAGATGTAATCGGCAAGAAATCTGTTTTCAAATTTGCATTTGTTTTATTTGGTAACTTAGTTTTGCCGTTATATTTATTGCTGAATTTTGTACGTGTAACATTTTTCGAGGACGTGACGGTCTTCTTATCAGCTGTTAAAGGTATAAATAAGGGTTTGTTAAGCCTAGTGTTTGAAAGATTTTCAGGATCTGTGACAACGGGTAGTGGCTTGGAAATGTGCATGAACACAGGAGCTGTTGATCGTGATGAATGCGATCCATTTAAGTATGGTTGATACCTTTTGGAGAAACCCTTGTAATTAGGTTGACCAAACTTAGTTAGTGATGTAGTGATTGCATTTTGGTATTTAATAATAATGGGATTAGTGGAAGAATTTTAAATAAAATTATTAGATTGGTTTTTATCTTCTTTAGTGGATCTTGAAACAAAACTCGAAAAGCAATTTGCAGTGACTGTGTTAATCGCAGATGCACATGAAGATTGTTCTGGTTTTGGAAGTGGGGATATAACTTGAGTAATTGGTGATTGTATGGTAGATTTTTCACTTCTTGAATTTATTGGTCCGAATAAAAGCCAACCAAGTAAGGTATTTTGAGCTGTAGGCGTACCTGTAGGGCCTTTAATTAGGCCATCTATGATCAAATCTGAATACACATCGGCTCCAAGTAGTAAGTCAATTTTTCCAGGCAGATAGTATTGTGGGTCAGCAAGATTAAGATTAGTTAAATGGATCCAACCATCTCTCGGAAGTGGAGACGGTGGCAAGAAATTTGTAATTGAAGGAACAACTAGGGCCGCACCGAAACTTGCTCTTGAGTTGAAAGATCTCTTGGCTGAAAAGAAAATTGTATTTGTTTATGAGCTTGGGTAATTGGCTTTTCACATACTCCATTAATTGTTACTGAAGCAGGGGAGTTCTTCAGTTTAAGCTGTCGCGCTGTTCTTTCAGTAATAAAAGAAACTTGTGATCCCGGGTCAACAAGAGCTCGTAGAGTCACAACACCTGCTCTGGTTGGAACATTTAACAAGGCAGTGGAAAGAAGGGTTTTAGAGAAACGATTTTTCTCCTTAGTACAGCAGAACGATTGTGTAGAGAGAAATACCGTAGTTTCGGTATTATTTGGGGAACTATGTGCACTATTCAAGTTGGGAGCTAATGTCCCTGAAGAAGAAGTTTGACTATTTACATTTTGTATGTTATTGGGAATTGAACTTTGTGATGGAGTTCTATGTAGTAAGGTGTGATGAGCTTTGCCGCATTTCCTGCATTTAAATTTACTAGCACAGTATAAAGTGGAGTGAGAATTTATAAGACAATTAAAACACAATTTGTTTGACTTTACAATGTCATACTTTTGTTGATGAGAGAGACTTGAAAATTTGGAACATGCGGATATTGTATGAGATTCCTTACAACACAGACAAGTAGTCGTTGCGGTGGAAGAAAAATGGGTGAGAAAGTTGGAATTTGATCCAATAGATGGGCGTTGATGAATGTTAGATTTATGTTCTGACATAGCTTCAACCATGCGAAAACGCTTCTCGAGAAATTGCTTGAGTTTTTCGAACGTTGGAAGTGTTGATGTGCCATTGAGTTCTGTTTCCCACATTTGATGAGATTCGGAAAGAAGTCTTTGAACAATGAGATAAATAAGAACGGGATCCCAATAAGAAATGTTAACACCTAAAGCTTCCAATTCACACAAACACTCGTTACATCTATCCAATAATGATTTAATAGAATTCACCGATTCACTAGACACTTGTTTAAGATTGAATAAATTTTTTAGTTGAGAATTGACCAGAACCCTGTTATTATTGTATCTGTTGAGCAATATTGACCATGCCTTTTCATAATTAGCATCTGTTATTTGAAACTGTCGAATTAAATGCTCGGCTTCACAGATTTTAAATAATGCAATTTTTGTGCATTAGAAAGAGAAGGATTTTGATGTACTAAGGAATTGAACAAATCATGAAAGGAGCGCCATGATTCATAAGAACCTGAAAAGGTGGGAAGTGAAATTTTTGGAAGTCGCAGCAGCTGTGTCGACATTGATGAATTTAAGTGCGTCGACTCATGCGGTGAAGGGCTTGGTGGAGGTGTTTGATCCTCAAATTTACTAAGAGCAGCTTTTATTACTTCCATGAATTCAAAATACTTATCCTCAAGACTAAAATATGTATCATTCATAAAATAATCACAATTGGGTTTATCAACTAAATTTGAAAACAGTAATTCAAGCTGAATATGGTTCTGTTCCATTCGCGACCATTGTTCTCGAATTCAAGGCAAGCGGTAGTTAGCTAATGCCTTATTTACGCCTAAACATAGAAAACAAGGTGTTTTTTTTTATAAAATTATGCGATTTATCACCTTTTTATAAGCAATATAAGTAATTTTTCATTTTTAACCGATACCCAAAATATAAATAATTTATTATTCCATGAGTTTTTTCTCCTATCATTCTTCGTTTTCTTTATTTTTACATTTTTTACATTTCGAATCGAACTTTTTTCTTCTCCTTCAGTCTAAAAAAGTGGGTACTCAAAATTATTCTGTCAGATGGCGCTCTAAGTTATTTCAATTGTTCAATAAAGGAGATGGCGCTACTAGTCAGTCGAAAAGTGTTTACTCAAACTGTTGATGCCAGATGGAATTAGATGATTAACAAAATGTATTCATTTAAAGTGGTTAGTCGCAACTATGGTATCAGATTGCGTTAGGTACATGTAGTTCACAGTACAAATGTACAGTAAAATTTTGAAATACCGAATGCCGAGTTCGTAATCGTAATTTATTTCTAAAAATATGGCATATCCTTTACAAGTTAGTCAAATCCAGCACTGTTGATGTCAAATAGCATTCCCTATTATTTCGATGATTAACAAAAAGGGTACGCATGGTACACGTCTCAAGAGGGCGGATTACCATTTTCTTCACAACCCCCTCGACATGGATATCAAATGAAAGGGTATGATAAGTAGAATACAATAAGCTATGTCTTTATATCCATGGCGGCCTTCTCAAGAGGGCGGACTACCATTTCTTCACCACCTCCTCGACATAGGTATCAATTGAAAGGGTATCATAAGTTGAATACCATAAGCGATATAATATACTCAATATCTGGTTAGATCCATGGCTGTCATCTCAAGAGGGCGGATTACCATTATCTTGACAATCCCCTCGACATGGGTATCAAATGAAAGGGTATGATAAGTAGAATACAATAAGCAAGTATACTCAATAAATAGTCAGATCCACCGCGGCCACCTCAAGAGGACGTATTGCCATTTTCTTCACAACCCCCACGACATGGGTATCAAATGAAAGGGTATGATAAGTAGAATACAGTAAGCTATGTCTTTATATCCATGGCGGCTGTCTCAAGAGGGCGGACTACCATTTCTTCACCACCACCTCGACATAGGTATCAATTGAAAGGGTATCATAAGTAGAATACCATAAGCGATATAATATACTCAATATCTGGTTAGATCCATAGCGATCATCTCATGAGGGTGGATTAAAATTTTCTTCACAACCCCCTCGACATGGGTAACAAATGAAAGGGTATGGTAAGTAGAATACAATAAGCAAGTATACTCAATAAATAGTCAGATCCACCGAGGCCACCTCAAGAGGACGTATTGCCATTTTCTTCACAACCCCCACGACATGGGTATCAAATGAAAGGGTATGATAAGTAGAATACAGTAAGCTATGTCTTTATATCCATGGCGGCTGTCTCAAGAGGGCGGACTACCATTTCTTCACCACCACCTCGACATAGGTATCAATTGAAAGGGTATCATAAGTAGAATACCATAAGCGATATAATATACTCAATATCTGGTTAGATCCATGGCGATCATCTCATGAGGGCGGATTACCATTTTCTTCACAACCCCCTCGACATGGGTAACAAATGAAAGGGTATGGTAAGTAAAATACAATAAGCAAGTATACTCAATAAATAGTCAGATCCACCGAGGCCACCTCAAGAGGACGTATTGCCATTTTCTTCACAACCCCCACGACATGGGTATCAAATGAAAGGGTATGATAAGTAGAATACAGTAAGCTATGTCTTTATATCCATGGCGGCTGTATCAAGAGGGCGGACTACCATTTCTTCACCACCACCTCGACATAGGTATCAATTGAAAGGGTATCATAAGTAGAATACCATAGGCGATATAATATACTCAATATCTGGTTAGATCCATAGCGATCATCTCATGAGGGTGGATTACCATTTTCTTCACAACCCCCTCGACATGGGTAACAAATGAAAGGGTATGGTAAGTAGAATACAATGAGCAAGTATACTGAATAAATAGTCAGATCCACCGAGGCCACCTCAAGAGGACGTATTGCCATTTTCTTCACAACCCCCACGACATGGGTATCAAATGAAAGGGTATGATAAGTAGAATACAGTAAGCTATGTCTTTATATCCATGGCGGCTGTCTCAACAGGGCGGACTACCATTTCTTCACCATCACCTCGACATAGGTATCAATTGAAAGGGTATCATAAGTAGAATACCATAAGCGATATAATATACTCAATATCTGGTTAGATCCATGGCGATCATCTCTTGAGGGCGGATTACCATTTTCTTCACAACCCCGTCGACATGGGTAACAAATGAAAGGGTATGATAAGTAGAACACAATAAGCTATGTCTTTATATCCATGGCGGCCGTCTCAAGAGGGCGGACTACCATTTCTTCACCACCACCTCGACATAGGTATCAATTGAAAGGGTCTCATAAGTATAATTGCATAATCGATATAATATAGGTACTCAATATCTGGTTAGATCCATGGCCGTCATCTCAAGAGGGCGGATTACCATTTTCTTCACAACCCCCCCGACATGGGTATCAAATGAAAGGGTATGATAAGTAGAATATAATAAGCAAGTATACTCAATAAATAGTCAGATCCACCGCGGCCACCCCAAGAGGACGTATTGCCATTTTCTTCACAACCCTCTCGACATGGGTATCAAATGAAAGGGTATGATAAGTAGAATACAATAAGCTATGTCTTTATATCCATGGCGGCCGTCTCAAGAGGGCGGACTACCATTTCTTCACCACCACCTCGACATAGGTATCAATTGAAATGGTATCTTAAGTAGAAGACAATAAGCAATATAGTATACTCAATATCTGGTTAGATCCACGGCGGTCATCTCAAGAGGGCGGATTACCATTTTCCTCAAAACCCCCTCGACGTGGGTATCAAATGAAAGGGTATGAAAAGTAGAATACAATAAGCTACGTCTTTATATCCATGGCGGCCGTCTCAAGACGGCGGACTAGCATTTCTTTACCACCACCTCGACATAGTTATCAATTGAAAGGGTATCATAAGTAGAATGCCATAAGCGATATAATATTCTCAATATCTGGTTAGATCCATGGCGGTCATCTCAAGAGGACGGATTTCCATTTTCTTCACAACCCCTCGACATGGGTATCAAATGAAAGGGAATGATAAGTAGAACACAATAAGCGATTTAGTATACTTAAAATATATTTAGATCCACGGCTATTATCTCAAGAGGGCGGATTACCGTTTTCTTCACAACCCCCTCGACATGGGTATCAAATGAAAGGGTATGATAAGTAGAACACAATAAGCTATGTCTTTATATCCATGGCGGCCGTCTCAAGAGGGCGGACTACCATTTCTTCACCACCACCTCGACATAGGTATCAATTGAAAGGGTATCATAAGTAGAATACCATAAGCGATATAATATACTCAATATCTGGTTAGATCCATGGCGGTCATCTCAAGGGGGCGGATTACAATTTTCTACTCAACCCCTCAACATGGGTATCAAATGAAAGGGTATGATAAGTAGAATACAATAAGCTATGTCTTTATATCCATGGCGGCCGTCTCAAGAGGGCGGACTACCATTTCCTCACCACCACCTCGACATAGCTATCAATTGAAAGGGTATCATAAGTAGAATACCATAAGCGATATAATATACTCAATATCTGGTTAGATCCATGGCTGTCATCTCAAGAGGGCGGATTACCATTTTCTTCACAACTTCCTCGACATGGGTATCAAATGAAAGGGAATGATAAGTAGAACATAATATGCTATATAGTATACTCAATATCTGGTTAGATCCATGGCGGTCATCTCAAGAGGACGGATTACCATTTTCTTCACAACCCCCTCGACATGGGTATCAAATGAAAGGGAATGATAAGTAGAACACAATAAGCGATTTAGTATACTCAAAATATATTTAGACCCACGGCGGTTATGTCAAGAAAGCGGATACCCATTTTCTTTACATAGCCCATCGACATGGGTATCAAATGAAATGGTATCATAACTAGAACACACTAGCATGAAATAATTAAACACGTGCATTTACGAACGAATTCAAAGGAACACTCGAACAAGGTCATTAGATCAGCATGTTGAAAGAAAAATCGAGCTGGTTATGGATCAATAATTCCACAGAAAAAATCTTGGCCGAGAAACTCGAAAGGAGCTTATGTTTGTTTTTTTACAAAGGCAATAATATTAATTTGAATTCCTGCATTTTGTTATTTTGTTATTACCTACTTATAAAATAAATAAAGAAATATAATGAACAATTAAATACATAATATTTCTTTATACAGAAGATTATTTATTTTTTACTTTAGAATGTATTAAAACAAAAAAGAGTGATATCCCACCAAAAAAACATTAAAATTGTGAATTAGAAGTTCGTGGGCGCAGAAATTATTTATTGGGACAGTTTAAAACACACTTATAACAAAAAGAAGTGATATGAATTAGTCAAGATGAATCGTTAATAGCATGAAATAATTAAACACGTGCATTTACGAACGAATTCAAAGGAATTATACAACAATTTTAGAGCAAACTGCAAGCTGTAAGCTTCCCTTCGAAATGTAACAAATTTTATTAGAAATACTGCTGAATTCAGCAAAGATTCATGCTAGGTATACAACGAACGCGCCAGCCAACTTTTTCGCGGTTGATAATACTTTATTGAGTTTTAAATAAAAATTGGCAGTTGTATAATTCCTTTGAATTCGTTCGTAAATGCACGTGTTTAATTATTTCATGCTATTAACGATTCATCTTGACTAATCCATATCACTTCTTTTTGTTATAAGTGTGTTTTAAACTGTCCCAATAAATAATTTCCGCGATCACGAACTTCTAATTCACATTTTTAATGTTTTTTTGGTGGGATTGAGTAATACGTTCGGATATGTATTCTTTAGTTCTTTTGACAAGAGCGGTCTTCTTATAGTTGGAGATGGCCTTGTTCAAAAGATCAATGTAAACCTTTTGTAATTTTAAAGCTTCATTAAAAGATGATTCTGTAGCCATTTTGAACTAGTCACTCACAAACCTTTAAAACAACTATGAATTAATTTATCACAAATGTACCTCTTGCACTTGATCAAAGTTAGGGCGTTATTCCCTGAAATATAAATCGTGGACTAAGGTTTAATAAATTAGGTGTATATGTAAGAACTAAACTCTTGTAAACACTTGGTGTGGAAGAAGTTAATATAAATGAGAAACTCGCCTCGAGTGTGTAATAAATTGGGTTGGTATGAAAACCTTAAAATTGATTTGATTTCAAATGAGGGATTTGCCTCTGAAAATAGTATAGTTGAGGACTAAGCTCATGTAAATTTAGCTTGGTGCTTAAGACCTTGCTATGGGTGAGGGACTTGCCTCGAAGAAAAATAATAAATTCAACTTAAAACACTCGAGTAATTAGTTTGAAATAATCCCTTGAGTTTGGTTACTTGACATAAAACACCTTGTCTTGAAATAGAAAGTCTTGAGCACTAGGTTCACAGAACTGTTTGATATTAGAATCTTATGAATTGAGGAACTTTACCTCCATCCGGCTCGAAGGACCATATGTTTTTGTATTAAAAACTTCAAAAAATAGAAGAATTTCTCGGAAGCAATATTGGCTTCTAATTGCCGAACACCTGAATAAAAGAGTATAAATTCATTTAGAACAATTCAATTTTATTTTAATTACTTCAATAAATTCGTGAATTTATAAATTTCAATATTCATTCTGGAAATTAAAAATGGTCATATGATCTAAGTAAAAATGGTTATCTGATGTAATTATTGTTAGGATTAGTTAATTAATTCAGTTAGTTAATTTAAATTCAACGACAAAGTAAATTCAATGGAAGAAAATATATAGGTATATAATATGCTATAATTCAAATTGACGCAAAATGAACATTCACCCAAAATTTATTGTACAACCTCAACAACGTTGTTAACTATAATGTAAATTCATCAATGTTCACCTTTTTCACCACCTCATCAACGTTGTAAGCTATAGTTATTAATTGAATTGCATCGAAACCTCTATCACGTTGATCACTAAATCCGACAAAACCAAAAGAAACTTTGAAATAAATGACGATAAAAATTGTTGGGAATTACTTCACCAAATCACCAAATAAAGCGAGAAATTTATATGTATAAAAAATTGAAATATATATGTATGTATATTAGGGTGGCTCAAAAATGCCAAAAAAAATTCAAAAAAACGTGCACCCCCCTATCTTTAAGTTCAATTAAAATGATGATTTTTGGCGGCAATCGGAGAATTTTTGATTGACACTAACCATTGCCGCCGAGCACATTTCGTTTTAGAGATTTGCGATTTTTAACAGCTGTTTTGACAGCTGTCATGTTGCAAACCTTTGATTTGACGTCATATTCGTAATCAGCGACCTCGAAAACCCTCTATAGCACGAAATTTCACGTCATTTTAAAAAAAATGTAAAAAAAGCAATATTTTGTTCATAGTTGACAGCATTTTTGACAGCTGTCATTTGTCAAACCTTCGATTTGAAGTCAAATTCGTAATCAGCGACCTCGAAAACCATATAGAAACCACGATCTAGGTAGTTTAATGGACGTAAATGAACAGAATTATCAAATTTTTATTATCGTTTAAAAATCGTAAATCTCTAAAACGAAACGTGCTCGGCGGCAATGGTTAGTGTCAATCAAAAATTCTCCGATTGCCGCCAAAAATCATCATTTTAATTGAACTTAAAGATAGGGGGGTGCACGTTTTTTTGAAATTTTTTTGCCATTTTTGAACCACCCTAATGTATGTATGCTCTGAATAAGGTACTCACTTGATTTCTGAAGTTGGCCTTGAACTTGGTATTAGATGAAAAGAAAAAACGGAACAAGGATTGATTTGTTGATGTTCTATACCCAACAACAAAAGGAAAGTTTAGTAATTTGTTGATGGTCTATACCCAACAACAAAGGGAATATTAGTAATTTGTTGATGGTCTATACCCAACAACAAAAGGAATCTTAGTAATTTGTTGATGGTCTATACCCAACAACAAAAGGAAATATTAGTAATTTGTTGATGGTCTATACCCAACAACAAAAGGAATAGGTTAATATTTCTGTTGATGGTCGATACCCAACAACAGAAAGAATTTTGGAAAAGGAAAAAAGGAAAAATTAAAATATTCAAGTTCAAACCAGTGTTGGGCAAAATTTAATCTGATTGATGATTAATGATTGCGACTAAAAGCTGTAGTCTGTAATCATGATTAGAGATTGATATATTTAATCAGAGAAGTAATAATTATTTTAGGTGATTGATCAATTTCAACCGCAATCATGATTAAATGATTAAAACTTTAGATTAAAAATGAATTTTTTTTGGAGATGTTAAGTTTTAACGTTGGATTTCTATTCTTTAAGGTTTTATTTGAATATTTTATTTTGTGAATCCGTCAGTTAAGAGTTGTGTGGTGAAAATTTGTGAATTAAAAAGTGGGAATAATTTTGGCAATTGTGCTCCGATTGCACTGAAAATCGGCCCAGAATTTTTACATTTAAGTACATACTGTAATTTTAAAATTATCTTTTATATTTTATTAGTTCATTTTTAAAAGCATGTTTGTAGTTTTTGATGTGAAAACTTTTTAGGCACGTTGGGCAAGGGGTTCCAAATGACGGATTTGTGGTCGAAATTTTAAAATTCAAAATGGCGGACAAGTTTTGGCAATTTTGTTCCGATTGTACTGAAATTCAGTATGGGGGGGTTTTAAGGGTTTCAAATGACGGATTTGTGGTCAAAATTTTAAAATTCAAAATGGCGGACAAGTTTTGGCAAATGTGTTCCGATTGTACTGAAATTCAGTATGGGGGGGTTTAGGGGTTCCAAATGACGGATTTGTGCTCGAAATTTTAAAATTCAAAATGGCGGAGAAGTTTTGGCAATTTTGTTCCGATTGTACTGAAATTCAGTACGGGGGGGTTTTAGGGGTTCCAAATGACGGATTTGTGGTCGAAATTGTAAAATTCAAAATGGCGGACAAGTTTTGGCAAATGTGTTCCGATTGTACTAAAATTCAGTATGGGGGGGTTTCAGGGGTTCCAAATGACGGATTTGTGGTCAAAATTTTAAAATTCAAAATGGCGGAGAAGTTTTGGCAATTTTGTTCCGATTGTACTGAAATTCAGTATGGGGGGGTTTTAGGGGTTCCAAATGACGGATTTGTGGTCGAAATTGTAAAATTCAAAATAGCGGACAAGTTTTGGCAAATGTGTTCCGATTGTACTGAAATTCAGTATAGGGGGGTTTTAAGGGTTCTAAATAACGGATTTGTGGTCGAAATTTTAAAATTCAAAATGGCGGAGAAGTTTTGGCAATTTTGTTCCGATTGTACTGAAATTCAGTATGGGGGGGTTTTAGGGGTTCCAAATGACGGAGTTGTGGTCGAAATTGTAAAATTCAAAATGGCGGACAAGTTTTGGCAAATGTGTTCCGATTGTACTGAAATTCAGTATAGGGGGGTTTTAAGGGTTCTAAATAACGGATTTGTGGTCGAAATTTTAAAATTCAAAATGGCGGAGAAGTTTTGGCAATTTTGTTCCGATTGTACTGAAATTCAGTACGGGGGGGTTTTAGGGGTTCCAAATGACGGATTTGTGGTCGAAATTGTAAAATTCAAAATGGCGGACAAGTTTTGGCAAATGTGTTCCGATTGTACTAAAATTCAGTATGGGGGGGTTTCAGGGGTTCCAAATGACGGATTTGTGGTCAAAATTTTAAAATTCAAAATGGCGGAGAAGTTTTGGCAATTTTGTTCCGATTGTACTGAAATTCAGTATGGGGGGGTTTTAGGGGTTCCAAATGACGGATTTGTGGTCGAAATTGCAAAATTCAAAATAGCGGACAAGTTTTGGCAAATGTGTTCCGATTGTACTGAAATTCAGTATGGGGGGGGGTTTTAGGGGTTCCAAATGACGGATTTGTGGTCAAAATTTTAAAATTCAAAATGGCGGAGAAGTTTTGGCAATTTTGTTCCGATTGTACTGAAATTCAGTATGGGGGGGTTTTAGGGGTTCCAAATGACGGATTTGTGGTCGAAATTGTAAAATTCAAAATGGCGGACAAGTTTTGGCAAATGTGTTCCGATTGTACTAAAATTCAGTATGGGGGGGTTCAGGGGTTCCAAATGACGGATTTGTGGTCAAAATTTTAAAATTCAAAATGGCGGACAAGTTTTGGCAATTTTGTTCCGATTGTACTGAAATTCAGTATGGGGGGGGGGTTTAGGGGTTCTGAATAACGGATTTGTGGTCGAAATTGTAATATTCAAAATGGCGGACAAGTTTTGGCAAATGTGTTCCGATTGTACTGAAATTCAGTATGGGGGATTTTAGGGGTTCTAAATAACGGATTTGTTTTCGAAATTTTAAAATTCAAAATGGCGGAGAAGTTTTGGCAATTTTGTTCCGATTGTACTGAAATTCAGTATGGGGGGGTTTTAGGGGTTCCAAATGACGGATTTGTGGTCGAAATTGTAAAATTCAAAATGGCGGACAAGTTTTGGCAAATGTGTTCCGATTGTACTGAAATTCAGTATGGGGGGGGGGTTCAAGGGTTCTAAATAACGGATTTGTGGTCGAAATTTTAAAATTCAAAATGGCGGACAAGTTTTGGCAATTTTGTTCCGATTGTACTGAAATTCAGTATGGGGGGGTTTTAGGGGTTCTGAATAACGGATTTGTGGTTGAAATTGTATAATTCAAAATGGCGGACAAGTTTTGGCAAATGTGTTCCGATTGTACTGAAATTCAGTATGGGGGGGGTTTTAAGGGTTCTAAATAACGGATTTGTGGTCGAAATTTTAAAATTCAAAATGGCGGACAAGTTTTGGCAATTTTGTTCCGATTGTACTAAAATTCAGTATGGGGGGGTTTCAGGGGTTCCAAATGACGGATTTGTGGTCAAAATTTTAAAATTCAAAATGGCGGACAAGTTTTGGCAATTTTGTTACGATTGTAATTAAATTCAGTATGGGGGGGGGGGGTTTAAGGGTTCTGAATAACGGATTTGTGGTCGAAATTGTATAATTCAAAATGGCGGACAAGTTTTGGCAAATGTGTTCCAATTGTACTGAAATTCAGTATGGGGGGGTTTAGGGGTTCCAAATGACGGATTAGTGGTCAAAATTTTAAAATTCAAAATGGCGGACGAGTTTAAGCAAATGTGTTCCGATTGTACTGAAATCCAGTATGGGGGGTTTTAGGGGTTCCAAATGACGGATGTGTGGCCAAAATATTAAAATTCAAAATGGCGCATGACTGCTAAAAGCCAACAAAGCCTACTATAATCTGTCAAGGCTCTTTAAATCCAAGCATCTAACTATAACGTCTAAACTTTTACAATATAAGACGATGGTCTTAGCTGTACTCACATATGCATCTGAAACGAGGGTGCTTAGCAAAAAGCACTCAAACCTCTTAGCCGTGTTCGGGAGGAAAACACTTCGGAGGATTGTTTTTTTTTTATGTGGCAGACTAGAGGCTTAGGGAAAGTCCCTTTGTACTGCCGACAATTTATTTTTCGTATAGAGTGAATGTCGAACAGCAGCTCTAGCCGGAAGATAGAGAGAAGAGAAGGAAGTAACTGTCACAACCTAGCCGCGATATTTTATTCCACCTACTCACAACCATTTCGCGACTCTGACATCGGGGCGTCGAGAACAACTCGCTGGAGTGTTATGCCTCCTGAAACGAGTTGAATCTTATCAACCAACTGATGACATGCCCTTGGTGGAGCGGTGGAGGACTAGCGAAGTCTATGAAAGGGGAGTCAAGAATGTAAAGAGGGAAGAAGAAAGAAGGAAAGTTAGGTGGGAAAGGCGAAGGACCGTGGCGCCGCCGGGATTCGAACCCGGGACCTCTGGGGATAGCAGTCAGGGGCCTTACCTCTAGACTACCGAGGCTCACAAACAAGCAATTCAAGCCTCGTATGGGAGGAAGGACGATTCCAGAGACTCTAAAATGACGAGATTTGCGAGCGCTTTCGTGATATGAATGTTGTAAAGAAAATAAAGCTCGGTAGGCTGCGGTGGGCAGGTCATCTAGCTCGTATGAGTGAAAATGAGCCTGCTCGTAAAGTTCTCTGCGGTAGGACCTATGGGGTGCGATAGCGAAGGAGATCCGGCCTTCGTTGGAAGGGTGGTGTAGACCAGGACGCTCAGAGTTTAGGGATGCCAAACTGGATGACACCGGATCAGAATCGGCACCGGTGGAGAGGACAGTTGCGAGAGGCCAGGACCGGATCCCGGTTGTAGAGCCGACAAAGAAGAAGAATTTAAACACAAGTGGGTCTCTGAATCTTGGAGATGAAATATCTCGATTAAAATGAGAATCTTTCCTAAATTTAACTAAAATATAATTTGTAACGAATCCACCCATACCATTCATACTTCCCCTTTAAAATCTTAGGACTTATTTTCATGAATAAGTTAGCAATGATACTTCCACCTATTTCATGCTGCCAAAGTCAAGGTTCTCCACCCTACCAACTTCCAGAGGTATTAGTCGTACAAGTCATAAGTTTGGACTTTTCCACTAAAATTTCCACTTCAAACACTTTTTTCTCCAAAAAAATGCGTAGTTAATATTTTTGTTTTGGAAAGCTTGGACAGTTCTCTGTGAATAAAGTCCGAACAATATTTATGCTACGAGTTATAACTAAATTTTGACGTTAAAATTGGCCTTATTTGATACTTTTCGACATAAACTCAGATGGAAGGTACTAAAAAATATGAAATAGCGCTGTTCCATCCGGAAAGCAGCTAAAAATAAAAAGGCAAAACAAAGAAATGAATTCGCAAAAAAGGGAAACAACTTATCTGACGGAAGATGATCTTGGAGGCCTTAGCCGGAGTTATGATAACCATATTAGTATTTTAAGTATTTTATATATTATTGTATAATATATTTTTGTATTTTAATTAAGCCCGCTGCACATTTCACTAAACACTTGTAAACAATAATATAGAGAAACGTCAATTGCTAATTCGATTCTCGTGCTGCAGATAAAGTATAAACGTTAATTCTAACACGCAACAGGTGGCAGTTAATTCGCCTCAATTTCCCTATTTCTCAGTGGAGAGATCTAAGAGAAAAACGGAAAACGAGAAATACATAACTAACAGTTTTTCACTAGTGAAATGTGAAGCAGGATTTTATATAAATTTTTGATATCACTGCTAAAGTAGTTTTCGGCGGATCAATACGTATCCATTTTGGCTTGTAAAATTTTTGTAGTAATAATTTCATTTCGGCAACCATTTTTTTGGATGTTTAATAAATCATAATTTTTATAACGATTAGTTGGTTTTTATTTACTTTCGTTGTGTTTATACCGTACATAAATTTGGTCCTTCGAGCCGGATATATGCGCATACATATATTCTAAAAAACAAATAAAAAACGTTTTTTTTTAAAATTAACCTGTGAGGTGCTATTCACGCGTGTGAACAATTAGACTAGTGAGACAAATTTGTTTAAAGTTTGCGATTAAGTGATAAACAGAAAAAATATAGATTTGAAAAATTCCCTTGTAAGACACGTGCGTGAAAAATTCCATTAGTTAGTGCGAATTAATTTGAGATTTGCGAGTTGGTGACAATTAATTAATTAGAAGAATTATTTTGAAAAACTAGGGATAGAAATTTGAATTAAATTATTCGTGGAATTTGTGGAATAAATTCGAAAATAAAATTTGGTGTAATACTGAGTTCCGTTAAATAACAACGGGTACAACGGATGCAAATTCCCCCCTTGGCTAATATTAACAGAATTTTGGTGAGTCATTTCATTCTCATTTGGTGACGGTTATACTTTTTACAATGCTGAAAAAATTGATTAAATTACAATTTGGCACATTTACTGACATAAAGCGTGCGCTACGGAATTATAAAAAGGACGGCGCTGATCGAAAAACCACTAGATATATTTCGAATAAATTAGTAATGTTGAAGGAACAATGGGAATCGTTCATGACAACCCATCGCGAAATTATTGTGCTAGATATCCCAAACGATTTGGATGCAACACTTCAAACTTATTTTGTTGACGAATATTTTTCAATGGTTGAGGAATTTGTGGTAGATTTTAAAACTCTACTGGAAGACGATTTGGACTCCCGTCAAGAGCCCAACACCACCTTAAATTCTACCATGAATAATAGTGAGAGGAAATCTGTTTCGCAAGAAGTTAAGTTGCCTAGAATCAATCTGCCGAAATTTGATGGTGATTACAAATCTTGGAAGGCATTTTATGATTTATATCTAACTCTTATTCATAATAACGATTCCTTATCACAAGTACAAAAGCTACATTATTTGAAATCTAGCCTGCAAGGTGAAGCTGAACAGCTTCTTCGACAATTCACCATCACCGATGCAAACTATAAGTCAGCTTGGGAGCTTCTGCAAGATCGATATGATAACCCCCGGCTGTTGATAAAGACTCAACTTAAAATCCTTCTGTCTCAATCGTATGCCAGCAAGGATACAGCAGTAAGCATCCGAAAACTGATGGACACTACCAACGAATGTGTTCAAGCCTTGAATAACCTAGGCATAGCTACAAAGGAATGGGATGTTATTCTCACTTATATTGTAAGTGAAAGATTGTCACCTGATACGAAGAAACTCTGGGAGCAAAGGGTTGGTGCGACACGTGAGTTTCCTAAATTTGATGAATTGAGAACGTTCTTAGAAGCACAATTTCGAGCTCTGGAAGCTTTGGGGAATAATAATGTATCCACATCAAGACAGTCAACTTTTAAACATAGTTTCCAATCAGTGAAATCATATTCGTGCGTTGTGTGCTCCGCTTCTCATCCACTTTGGCACTGCCCGGAATTTTTAAAGCTGGACCATTCTGGAAAGAGGAATATTGTAATTAACAAACATTTGTGTTCAAACTGTTTGGCAAAGGGTCATAACGCGTC
This sequence comes from Thereva unica, assembly GCA_949987705.1. NCBI lineage: Eukaryota > Metazoa > Arthropoda > Insecta > Diptera > Therevidae > Thereva > Thereva unica. Next base: position 44,073,631 of record OX465282.1, on the reverse strand, counting down.
ACATTGTCCAAGTAGAACATCGTGCTACAGGTGTAGGCATCGACATCACACGTTGTTGCATAATGAAGAAGTGATTGCTTCAAAGGCAAGGGCTGGAGTGACTCATGCAAATAACGAAGGATCGGGCGACAGCAGAATAAGCGACACAGACACGGTACCTTCTTCAAGTCAAGTATATGTAGGCAACGTTTCGATAGGTAATGAAGTGTTACTGCCAACTGCCTTAGCGAAATTAGTTGGTAAAGAAGGACATAGCATAGTCGTAAGGGCGTTGGTCGACCAAGGCTCACAAGCGTCCTTCGTAAAGGAGTCTATCATACGGAGACTGAATATACCAAGCAGCGCAGTAAACATAACCATTTCAGGATTAGAGGATATCGAAACGGGAGTAGCTCAATCGCAAGCAACTGTTGAATTACGTTCACTCCATAATAATTGCAAACTTCTCGCCAACGTTTTAGTTTTAAAACATATAAGCACCGTATTGCCTCCCAGGGCTATAAGAAAGAATGTCGCCTGGAAACATCTTCAAGGCTTAACTCTTGCCGACCCTACGTACAATTTATCAAGTAAAATAGACATGGTAATAGGAGCAGACATTCTTGGCAGAATAATACTCAACGGACTAAGAATTGATACACAAGGCAGTCCCATCGCTCAAAACACAATCTTAGGCTGGATACTTTCTGGGGAAATCGAGGAAAAACCAAAACTTGCAACTACCGTCGCCTCATATCATTGCAAGATCTCAGTAGATGAACAACTGAGAAGGTTTTGGGAATTGGAGGAAGTCCAACCAGTTAAGTATTTGACTGAAGAAGAGAAGGCGTGCGAAAAACATTACAAGGACACTGTACAAAGGACAGAAGGAGGAAAGTACATGGTGCGCTTACCGTTTCGACTATCTTCACCCCCAGAATTTGGCCGTTCACGATGGATTGCTCTATCACGATTGAGGAAACTGGAATCGGCATTCGACAGAGACGAACAACTACGTTTGGAGTACACAAAATGTTTGGAAGAGTACTTAGAACTGAAACACATGGAGTTAGCACGATCAACCGAGATGGAGAGCATCATGGTCAACCGTAGCAATCAGGTTTGTTACAAAACAAATTATCTGCCACATCACGGGGTGATAAAGGAAAGCACAAGGACGAAACTCCGCGTAGTATTCGACGCGTCTTCAAGAACGGCAAATGGGCTAAGCCTCAACGAAGCTCTTATGACCGGACCGACTCTACAAGATGACCTAATGACACTATTGCTACGATGGAGGAAACATCAAGTTGTCTTGACTGCCGACATCGAAAAAATGTATAGGCAGATTTGGGTACACGATGATGATGCGGATTATCAAAGAATACTTTGGCGAAAATCACCAAGCGCACCTATTCAAGACTATCGGCTGAAAACAGTTACCTTCGGCACATCGTCGGCACCGTATTTAGCAATTCGGACCTTGCAACAGCTGGCGCGAGATGAAAGTGAACGTTATCCTCTAGCATCTCGCATAACACTTTCCGATTTTTATGTCGATGACATGTTAACCGGGACTAATTCTATCGAGAGTGCTCAGAAATTACAAGACCAGATTATACAACTCTTAAAGGCCGGTGGGTTTAATCTTCGTAAATGGGCTTCGAATAGACCCGAACTACTAGCTAACATTCCTGACGAAGATAAGGAATTAAGTGGCGTTCGCAATTTCGATTTCGGCGAAAAGGTCAAAACTTTAGGAATGCATTGGTACCCTAGGCTGGATGTATTTAAGTACAACATTGACATTGAATTTGGCGACAGCATCACAATCACAAAACGAAAATTTTTAAGCGAAGTTTCAAAAATATTTGATCCCCTTGGGTTCTTAGCACCAGTTACAATAAAACCAAAGATGATGATGCAAGCAATATGGTTAAAGGGCATTGATTGGGATGAAGAGATTCCAAATGATATTTTTCGCGTGTGGAATGAAATTCGTAACCAATTCAAGATGATCAAGGACATTAAGATCCCTCGATGGATAGGTACTACGTCAGATGCAATCGAAATTCATGGTTTTTGTGATGGGTCCTTGCACGCATATGCAGCAGTACTTTATGCCCGCTCGATTTATTCTTCCGGCAATGTCAACGTGACGATTCTGGCAGCAAAAACAAAGGTGACACCTATAAAGCAAATATCTCTACCGCGCATCGAGCTATGCGGAGCAGCATTATTAGCACGATTGTACAAAGCAGTGACTAAAGCTATGAAGTTCACTCATGTCAAGTTTCGAGCGTGGACGGATTCGACTATTGTTTTAGCGTGGCTCAGAAATCATCCCAATAAATATAAGACATTTGTTGCTAATAGGGTAGCCGAGGTGCAAGAAATTTGTGGCAGTGAGGTATGGAATCACGTCCCTACGCAAGAGAACCCAGCAGACTGTGCAACGAGAGGCCTACTACCAGCGGAAGCAATAAGGCATCAACTATGGTGGAATGGACCACAGTGGTTGCAAAAACCGGAGGAACAGTGGCCCTCATTAAGGGATATAACGGACACGGGTGTTGAAATGCGTACAATAAAGGTCAATTTAAATACAACCACTGAACCAACAAGTTCCGGCCTGAACATCTGTAGATACTCCTCACTTCGGAAGCTTATTCGCGTTATCGCGTATGTTCTGCGTTTTATTACTCGATGCAAATCAAACAAGGGGCCGAACATAACGAAACGTTTGACATTCCAAGAATTAGACAGAGCACACAAAGTTATAATTAAACAAGTGCAAGCGCAGGAATTCGATCAAGATTTGAAGCACCTTTCCTCAAATGGAAAACTCTCTTCGGGACGACTATTGAAGCTAAATCCATTTATCGACCACGTGGGTGTGCTTAGAGTAGGGGGCAGACTACAAAATGCTAACATCTCCTGGACCGAAAAGCATCCGATTATACTGCCAAGTCAACATCACATCACGGACTTAATCATCGATGATATGCACAGAATCACTCTTCACGGGGGGCCTCAATTAGTGCTTGGATTATTAAGGCGAGAGTACTGGATATTAAGAGCTCGAAGCGCAGTTAGAGCACGCATTCATAAGTGTATGATTTGTTTTAGGCAAAGAGCTGAATGTTGTAGCCAGCTGATGGGGAGTTTACCAGCACCGCGAACCAACATCTCCAGACCATTTAGTCACGTAGAAGTTGATTACTGTGGACCAATGGACATCAAATCCTCGAAACTGAGAAATGCAAAAAGATACAAATGTTATTTGGCGATCTTCGTATGCTTAGCAGTTAAGGCGGTACATATAGAGGTTGTATCTGATTTGTCGACTGATGCATTTTTAGCTGCGTTCAAAAGATTCACTGCACGTCGCGGATTATGCTTCATCTTCTTCTTCTTTGATCCGTTAGCTGGCGGTCCGAGCGGGACGTCCCCGCAACGGATACGCTGCTGTCGGTGCCGCTGGGTCCCGAATTCTATTCCCGATTCGCTTCCATTCTTCTCGGGTTTTGGCGGTGTCTCGAGCCTCGGTAACTGATAATCTTTGATTCTTTAGGTCGCCCTCGATATTCTTTAGCCAAGTTTTCTTCGGTGCCAATCGCTGGATTTTCCAGTCTGCGGGACGGTCTCGCCAGAGAAGTTTACGTGGCAAGCGGTTATCATCCATTCGGCAAACATGTCCAAACCACCGTAGTCGACGTTTTTGCATTTCTTCTTCGATCAGTGTTTGCTGATCGCATCTTTGTCTGACAACCTCATTTCGAAGGCGATCACGGAGTGAGACACGGAGGATCTGCCTCAAACATCGCATTTGGAAGACCTCGAGCTTCTTAACGTCCGATTTGAGCAGTGTCCACGTTTCAGATCCATAAAGAAGAATCGGAAGAATCAACGTTCGGTAAAGACGTAGTTTTGTTTTGATGGAAATATTTGCTCGTTTCCATATGCACCAATGGAGCGAGGCGAATGTTGCTGTTGCCTGGCCGATACGACTGTGAACGTCGGCCGTCGATGCTACTTTCGTTTCCTCAACCAATGATCCCAAATATTTGAACCTTGGAACCTGTTCGATTTGGGTTCCATCGAGGTGAACACTGGCTCTTGATCCATCCGTTGTGAGCACTTTGGTCTTTTCCGCATTGATTTTTAACCCGTATGATTGGGCGATGCGGGAAATATCGTATAAGATGTCCGTTGCTTCGGCATCCGTGTCGGCGAAAACAGCGCTATCGTCGGCGAACATTAAGTCTGTTACGAAGTTGTTGTCGTCGTATTGAACTCCGCGTCGTCCAACGAATGCTTCACGCATAATCGCGTCGATCACAACATTGAAGAGAAGTGGCGAAGCGACGTCTCCCTGTCGGACACCCGTCTGAATCGGGAACTCCTCGGATAAGTCGTTTCGAATACGAACGCTGCTGGTTGAGCCATCGTACGACGCTTGGAGAAGTTGGATGATTCTCAATGGCACGTGTTCGGTTACCAATACTCTCCACAAGCTGTTCCAATCGATGCAATCGAAAGCGGATTTGAAATCGATGAAAACGACGACAATGCGTTTGCCGCAACGAATTCTTTCTTCCATTAACTGACGGAGGGCGAATATTTGATCAATGCATCCTCGATGTGGTCTAAATCCCGCTTGTTCCTCCCGGCTCGTTTGCTCTCGATGTTTCTGTAGCCTCGATTGTATTATTTTCGTAAATACTTTACCGACGATCGAAAGAAGGCTAATACCGCGATAATTCTTGCATTCCCGACTGTCGCCTTTCTTCAAAATTGGGACAACGATCGCTTTCTTCCATACCGAAGGGACACGATCCGAATGCCATATGTGTGTTATGAGGACATGAAGTCGTTGTGATAAGACATCACCTCCAGCTTTGATCATCTCGGCGGTTACTTGGTCTATTCCCGGCGCTTTTCCATTTTTCAGCGATTTGATTGCTGTCTTCACCTCGATAATTGTTGGTTCGGTATCGAGAAACTGATTCATCGGCTGTTCGATAATCGGTGGTTCGGGTGCTGGACCTTGCGGCGGATCGTGGTTATACAGCTGGTGGAAGAATGCTCTCCACCGCTCCAGGCGTTCATGGGCAGAAGTCACAAAAGTTCCATCCGATTTTTTGATGTTGTCGTTTGTTGATGTTGTTTTGCCGCCTAACCGGCGGATTGTCTGGTACAGCGTCCGGTACTCGTGCCTCGACGCCGCTTTTTCCATGTCGGCCGCAACGTTATTCCAGTACGCTTCTCGTTCCAATTTCATTTTCTGCCGAACTTCTTTGTTCAATCTTCGGTATTCCTCAAAGTCGACGTGTTTCATGCGCTTCCGCTGATCGACGAGGTCCAGACAGCTGTCCGAGATCCATGGCTGCGTCCGTTTACGGATAGTTGGACACAACTCCATTGCACACTCCACAATAGACTCCGACAATTGCCTTTCTTCTACATCGATATCGTCCGGTATTGCGAGCGCCGCGAATTTGTTGGATAATGCCATCTGAAACTCTCGCCCGATGGCCGGGTCCCGTAGGCACGCCCAATTTTTCTTGGCTGGTGGTGGCTCCGTTTTCTTCGCTCTTTGCAATCGCATCTGCAATTTCGCTCGAACAAGATAATGGTCCGATCCGCAATCGGGTCCACGCATTGCACGTACGTCTTTAAGCGTCGATCGGAATCTTGTGTTGATCAAAACGTAGTCTAACATCGCCGAGTCTTTGCCGGATGGATTTCGCCAGGTGAGTTGGTGTTTGAGTGGATGGCGGAAAATGCTGTTGCCAACGATCAAGTTGTTTGACGATGCGAATGAAAGCAGGCGTAAGCCGTTGTCATTAATTACTCCGTGTCCGATTATGCAGCGATATGTATTCCGACAACGGGACAAATTTTGTAGGCGCGAAGGCTGTGCTGGAGAAGGATTTCCGAAGGCACTTACACCAGCTCAAGGAGGAACTCCCGAATGTGTTAGACCAAGGAATAAACTGGCACCTCATACCACCAGGAGCACCACATTTTGGCGGAATTTGGGAGAGCGCTGTAAAATCCACGAAATTCCATCTACGAAGAATTATAGGCAACAGTTCGTTAACATTCGAGGAGCTCACCACATTAACAGCACAGATCGAATCTTGTCTTAATTCGCGGCCTATGTGTCAGTTACAAGTGATCCTTCAGATCTGACGGCGTTAACTCCTGGGCACTTTTTAATTGGAGCACCAATACTGTCGATTCCAGAGCCAACATATTTGAACCACAAGGAACACAGTCTAACTCGCTGGCAGTATATACAGCAATTAATGCAGTCGTTCTGGAGACGTTGGCAAAATGACTATTTGACACAACTACAACTACAGCGCCCAAAATGGAATTTACAAACGAGGAATTTGCAGAAGGATGACCTGGTACTGATTAAACAGGAAAACCTTCCACCGTGTAAATGGCTGCTTGGACGAGTCATAGAAACACACGAAGGCTCTGACAACCTAGTTCGCGTCGCATCTTTGAAGACCAAGCACTCAATTTGTAAACGTCCTATTACAAAATTATGCCTCCTTCCCATAGAAACAACTCCTAACCAAAATCCTAATAATCTTACGCAGACACAATGAATTACCCATAGTCTCCAGAGTCCTTACTTCCAATCGTATTTGTCATTCCCTATTCCTTTACATTAAATTTTGTCTCGATCGAACACATATAATTCTTGACCATTGCAGAAGTCCTTAGACAGTCATCCCTGGCTACTAAAATTATATTGGGACGTCCTCCCAACGTCGCCCCGGAGTATGTTCCATCCGGAAAGCAGCTAAAAATAAAAAGGCAAAACAAAGAAATGAATTCGCAAAAAAGGGAAACAACTTATCTGACGGAAGATGATCTTGGAGGCCTTAGCCGGAGTTATGATAACCATATTAGTATTTTAAGTATTTTATATATTATTGTATAATATATTTTTGTATTTTAATTAAGCCCGCTGCACATTTCACTAAACACTTGTAAACAATAATATAGAGAAACGTCAATTGCTAATTCGATTCTCGTGCTGCAGATAAAGTATAAACGTTAATTCTAACACGCAACAGGTGGCAGTTAATTCGCCTCAATTTCCCTATTTCTCAGTGGAGAGATCTAAGAGAAAAACGGAAAACGAGAAATACATAACTAACAGTTTTTCACTAGTGAAATGTGAAGCAGGATTTTATATAAATTTTTGATATCACTGCTAAAGTAGTTTTCGGCGGATCAATACGTATCCATTTTGGCTTGTAAAATTTTTGTAGTAATAATTTCATTTCGGCAACCATTTTTTTGGATGTTTAATAAATCATAATTTTTATAACGATTAGTTGGTTTTTATTTACTTTCGTTGTGTTTATACCGTACAAGCGCCAATTCTAGCATTAAATTTGCTTATAACTTCAAAATTAAAGGCTGTAGCGTAAAAATTGTGTATATTGCGTATATTGCTACCATTTTCATAAAAATAGGCCATAATGTTACAAAAATACAAGGTGATACATAAACCTCTGCATTTCATTACAAAACGCTGTAGCGGCTAAATCGTTACGATTCCACACCACCCTCATACCTGAGGATTTTTTATTCATCTACTAGCAAAAACCCGCGTGCGTTGCAACGCCTTTTAATAAAAAAAATTATGTGGGCATACTCCGGGATAGGAAATGGTTATATTGAAGCATGGTTATGGGTACATAAAAGAATTTAGAGTTACCTATAAAAAATATGCTTCAAATTTATTAAAATTCGAGGTTGAGCACCACCTATCGGAAAAAAAATTATGTGTGCGTTGTACGCGGTAGGAAAAAAAGTATAATGAAAAAACAATAAATCTGGAAAAAATTGCCTCTTCCCAATCTTATCGGTGATTCAATTAGAACAGCGTTATGTATTCAAGTAGATGCATCTAAACATATAACTTCTCGGTGAATTGGAATTTTAACTTTCTCTTTTCGGTTAGCCGTTACACTGCTCCCTTCTTACTCAGTATTCGTCCCGTTCCGCTTCCTCCAGGTCCCGTTTTTTCGATCGAACTTTTTGGAAGCGATAGATGACATCGTTTAACCTCGTGATGACAATGTAGGGCGCACAAATTTGCAAACTTCGACTCTTTCTACCGTTTTTACTGTTTCTATACTGGCTAGAGGGAATTTTAGAAATTTACTACATTTCAGAATGTGGCTTGGGAAAATTCGTGCGTCATATTGGACCCGCAATTTTGAATTTATAAGCTTTGATCATAAATTCGTTGTTTGCCCTAAAAGCCCCCAGATACCGATTTTCATTGCAATCGGAATATAATTGGAAAAATTCGTCGGCCATATTGGCGCGGCCATTTTAAATTTATAAGTTTTGATCATAAATTCGTTATTTGCAACCTTAAAAACCCCTAGATATTCACTTTCATTGGAATCGGAATACAATTGGAAAAATTCGTCCGCCATTTTGAATTTATAAGTTTTGATCATAAATTCGTTATTTGCAACCTTAAAAACCCCTAGATATTCACTTTCATTGGAATCGGAATACAATTGGAAAAATTCGTCCGCCATTTTGAATTTATAAGTTTTGATCATAAATTCGTTATTTGCAACCTTAAAATCCCCCAGATTTCGATTTTCATTGGAATCGGAACACAATTGGCAAATTCGTCGGCCATATTGGCACGGCCATTTTGAATTTATAAGTTTTGATCATAAATTCGTTATTTGCAACCTTAAAATCCCCCAGATTTCGATTTTCATTGGAATCGGAACACAATTGGCAAATTCGTCGGCCATATTGGCACGGCCATTTTGAATTTTTTTATAAATTATAGCCTATATGTTATTCTGATATATGAGCTATATTATTGTAAAGTTTCATTAAAACCCATTCAGTAGTTTTTGCGTGAAAGAGTAACAAACCTACATACAAACATTCACGTTTATAATATTAGTAAGATTCACAGCCGGTCACTTGGTAAACATAACGGATACACCCTGTATAGAGAAAATTCTGAATCATTATGTCGATGAGAAAAAAGTAAAACAAGAAAAGGGTTCTAAGCACTAAATGAGCGATGTAATATGTTAGTGAGTAAGATTGTAAACACGTGGAAGATTTAACTAAATAATTGCGACATATGTATAATAATATAATTCCTCAAAAATAGGGTCACTTGGCACGGAAAACAATACCATCACGACAGACCCCTTTCAGGCCATAAGAATTTTTCTACCTATAAGAATTTTCAGTCCTTAACTAAATACTTTTCGAGTAAACAAATAGTGTAGGTCACGTGAATTGAAAATCTTGGAACCTGTTTGCAAGAACACACTTGCACCACGGACTTCTAACAGGCCTTATTTTTTAGATAATTTCATAGCGAAGAGCTTCACCAATGCATTTGTTATACTAAAAGTTATCAGGAACGGAGATATTAAAAGAAATGTAAAAAAATCCTATTTTATTCACAATAGGTTAATTAAAAAGTTATGCGGTCAACCAAATTGTGGGCAAACTTAAAGTATTAAACTACACCCTAAAACGAATCGATTCCAATAATAATCTCGTCTATGGGCCAAAATGGCCATAAAAAAGCCTTGCCGACTAGCCTGTAGTGATTTAACTGAAATAATTTCATTTCTTCAAGTAATATAAACAAAAATCGGTCTCTGAACCTTTAAGACGAAATACCTCGATTAAAATGAGACTTCCAAATTTATGTTGGATTGAATTTCAATACAATCGGAGCACGATTGCCAAAACTAGTCCGCCATTTTGAATTTTAATATTTTGACCACAAATTCGTTATTTGGAACCCTTCAAACCCCCACATAATGAATTTCAGTACAATCGGAACACATTTGCCAAAACTTGTCCGCCATTTTGAATTTTACAATTTCGAACACAAATCCGTCATTTGGAACCTCTAAAACCCCCCCATACTGAATTTCAGTACAATCGGAACACATTTACCACAACCCCTTCCACCATTTTCAATTTTAAAATTTTGACCACAAATCCATTTTTAAGAACCCTTAAAACCCCCATACTGAATTTCAGTACAATCGGAACAAAATTGCCAAAACTCGTCCGCCATTTTGAATTTTACAATTTCGACCACAAATCCGTCATTTGGAACCCCTAAAACCCCCCATACTAAATTTCAGTACAATCGGAACACATTTACCAAAACCCCCTCCACCATTTTCAATTTTAAAATTTCGACCACAAATCCGTTATTTAGAACCCCTAAAACCCCCCATACTGAATTTCAGTACAATCGGAACACATTTGCCAAAACTTGTCCGCCATTTTGAATTTTACAATTTCGAACACAAATCCGTCATTTGGAACCCCTAAAACTCCCCCATACTGAATTTCAGTACAATCGGAATACATTTACCAAAACCCCCTCCACTATTTTCAATTTTAAAATTTTGACCACAAATACACTATTTAGAACCCTTAAAAACCCCCCGTACTGAATTTCAGTACAATAGGAACACATTTACCAAAACCCCCTCCACCATTTTCAATTTTAAAATTTCGACCACAAATCCGTTGTTTAGAACCCTTAAAACCCCCCCATACTGTATTTCAGTACAATCGGAACACATTTACCAAAACCCCCTCCACCATTTTTAATTTTAAAATTTTGACCACAAATCCGTTATTTAGAACCCTTAAAACCTCCCCATACTGAATTTCAGTACAATCGGAACACATTTACTAAAACCCCCTCCACCATTTTCAATTTTAAAATTTCGACCACAAATCCGTTATTTAGAACCCTTAAAACCCCCCCATACTGAATTTCAGTACAATCGGAACACATTTGCCAAAACTTGTCCACCATTTTGAATTTTACAATTTCGAACACAAATCCGTCATTTGGAACCCTTAAAACCCCCCCATACTGAATTTCAGTACAATCGGAACACATTTACCAAAACCCCCTCCACCATTTTCAATTTTTAAATTTTGACCACAAATCCATTATTAAGAACCCTTAAAATCCCCCCATACTGAATTTCAGTACAATCGGAACAAAATTGCCAAAATTACTCCGCAATTTACTAAAAAAAACTGGAAAAATTTTCAGGGAGACAATGCTCATATTAATCACTAAAGAGTTAATCATTCAATCATGATTTAGATTAGATTTCATAATCAATAATCATTCTGATGATTAGATTTTCCCCAAGATTACTCGATGTAATCTTGATTAGTGATTGGTTTAATCATGATTGATTCAATCACGATTTGTTTTAGCCATGATTATTAGTCTGATTGAAAAATTAGTCGAATGTGCCCAACACTGATTAAACTTAGCTGCGAAAAGCCTTTTATTTGCTTACAGCCTCTACAGTTTTTCAAAGCTTTGATGTCTAAGTCTGTTAAATACTTTGCTGAGATTTTCATTCTGTGTAGCATGCGCATTACCTTTTTTGCTTAAGGCTGGTCGTCCACTGGAAGCGGCTACGCGTGTTCAGCCCCAACCAAATAAAAACAAAAAAAAATGTTAGCCCCAGAAAAAATAAATATAAAATAAATAAAAATACAAAAAAAAAAAACTCACCGCATACTTTTGGGTATTGTTTTTTTTATCTTTTTGTTTCAACCCTCTGCTGTTTTTTGTTTTTATCTTTTGTTTCAACCCTCTTGTTTTTCATAATTATTCCAACTGCAGCATACCTAAAAGGTAACAATATATTGAATTAATATTTACGAATATAATATCCATGAAGAAAAAAAAATTCCTGCTTAAAAAACAAAAAAAACACGCCAAAATAAAAACAATGCAATAATCATAAACACACAAGAAACTTACCTAGTTAAGGCATCAAAGCCTGTAACCGCCGAAATACTACTGCAATATAGCTAAAAATAAAAATGATAATAAAAATATAATTCAAATAAATTAAAGCATTTAAATATATTCAATAAAAATATAGAAAAAATTGAAAGAAAATTTGTTGACATACAAGCAAAAACAACAACAAATACATTACATGAAAACTAAATACACTCATGACAAATAACATACATTAATCACACAGCACATCATCAAGTAATGAAAACACCTGATTTGAGACATTTTACCTATATAAAATATTTAAAATAACTATCAAACACAGGTAAATTGATAAGAAAGGGGTGTATTTCATACATAACCCAACTTTACGAAAATAGTAATTGTTGACCAACAATTACTCACAGTAACACCTAAACGTAGCACAAACACCGCACAATCGAAAACCACTACCACCATCACCTATACTAACCTGTAAAACACTAAAAATACACATTTTCGCGAAAATTACCGCGCGCGGATTCGCGAAAAGTTGACGTTATACAGAAACGTCAAACTTCATGATGTAGCAACATATGATACATGAAATCGAGGTGAAATTTCACGCAGAATCCAGCGGTGATGCCAGAAAAACGAAATATTTTATGTACAAAAAGATATTTCAATAAACATAAAAATTACATAAAGATAATAAGAGAAAAAGAGAAAATATATGTAAAAAGGATGAATATATAAATTAATATAATTATGGTATTGCAGTAGAAAATAAGGAAAATGGTCGAAAAGGATATTTTTAGTACACAGGAAAACTCAAGAAAAAATAAGAAAACTATAATAAAATTGATGGAAATTTGATAAAATTAAAAGGAGAAAAATAATTAGACTTGAATAAATTAAGGGTAATACTTCAAAGGTATATTTTACTTAATAATAAAGGATAACTACCCCCACCTAAAAAGGGCAGTGCAGTTCAAGCTAGGACCGTTGGTTTTGGTGTATAAAAACGCGATACCAGAAGCAATCAGTCTCTCTTGTCTTTTATAGTCACAGAAAGTGGTTCACAGCGATAATTTCCAAGTACTTAATTCAAGTGTTTTTTTCCAGTATTCAGTGAGGAAAATCATAGTAATTCAAGGTATTTTTCATCAAACATTTAATTTCTATAGGCCAAATTGGTGGTTCTGGGAAATGATATATGTTTGATTTACTAACCAATTTTGTTATTTTCAGAAAGTATAACGATATACTCAGTGCAATTTTGTATACTAACTTGTTAGTATTAAATTGCTGTCTGGCTATATCCTCATTTAGTTAACTTAGAATATATTCAGTGCAATTCTGCATACTAACTTTATGTTAGCTATTGAGTTGCTGTCTGGATATATCTAAATTTCATATATTAATAAACCACCTAACCGAAACAACATTATCTGTTACTGGTTAGGAATACAAGTTTTAGTTAAAGGTTAAGGATTACCTGTTAGAATATAAGTAGACATTTTGAAATAAAAAACAATTTTGAATTCTAACTGACACGTGTGTTTTCCTATAAATTTCCTTTTTTATCTTTAGTGCAAATTTATTCAATCTGCACTAAACATTTTTTGGTGGTTCCATCCAGGAATACGTGTCAGCGAATTCTTTGTGTTCAATTTCTGTGTCTATAGTATCAGTGTTTGGGTAATCCTTTCTGTGTAAGATATTTAAAATTGACTTCGTTACAACAACTATGTCAAGCACAAATACGTTTAAAAAATCGGTTAGAGAAATACATTGAAAATTCAAAAAAAACTGCAATCGCAAGACGACATCTGGGATTTTACCAATCTAGAATTGCCGGATTGAAGGCGATATGGGAGGAATTCCAGAACAACGACAGCGCGTTAGATGACGCAGCATCACAAGAGTCCTCAGCCGACTCAGATCAATATTTTAATGATGATCTGTATGGCACCACGGAAACTAAATATTACGATTATCTCGGAGATTTAATGGAAGGTTTGCAAAAGTGTCAAATCCAAAACACCCCAACTACTTCAGTCGCCTCAGCCCCCACAATAATGACCACACCACACGAGATTCAATTGCCGAGAATTAGTTTGCCAAAATATAATGGTGACTATGACTTATGGCGATCGTTTCATGATGTGTTTGTTTCGTTGGTCCATAACAACTCAAGACTCGTTATAGTGCAAAAGTTACACTATTTAAAGGAATGTTTAGTAGGAGAAGCAGAAAGCTTGTTACATGTTCCAACTACTAATGAGGATTATGCACCAGCGTGGGAAAAACTGAAGGAGCGGTACGAAAATAAGAGAATGTTAGTGAATCACCAATTAAAAACATTCACCAGCATACCGAAACTGTCCACGGAAACTTCTAAAGGCATGAAGGAATTAATAGATACAACCTCCGAATGTCTTCAACAACTGAAGAGCTTAGAAGTGGATACGTCATCTTGGGATGCAATTTTGATCTTCTTGTTAGTACAAAAACTTCCCTTCACCACACTACGGTTATGGGAAGGAGAGCAAGGAGCAGATCAGACGTTGCCAAGTTTCTCGAACTTTAGCAAATTCTTAACGATGAGATTACGGATTCTAAAGTCGATAGCCGATACAATCGTTCCGAAGTCAGCAACACAGGCACTCAAGCCAACTATCACTAAAAAGGTCACACATAGTTATCATACGGTGAAACAAAACTGCTGTCCGGCTTGCCAGCAAAAACATTATATTCGCGTATGTACCAAGTATCAGCAAATGAGTACTGAGGCTAGGCGTAAGATACTACAGCAAGCTGGACGGTGCTTGAACTGTCTATCAAATAATCATACTACAAGGGAATGCACAAGTAAATATACATGTCGCAAATGCAAACAACGACATCATACTACTTTACACGATGACTCAAGACAAGAGAAGCAAAGATCAACAGGATTCAAAGGAAAACATTTTTACGAAGGAGACGACATACCAAGCCCATCTCCAACACTTCCGAAGGCAGTTGACAGCGCGACCGGAGGAAATACGATACAAAGTTTCTTAGCCATGAGAAGTAGCCATGCATTGTTGGCAACAGCATGGATAACGTTTCGAACTGATCATGGCTCGGAAAATACGTTACGGTGTCTAATTGACCCTGGCTCCGAATCTTCGTTCATAACGAAGGCTGCATGCAAACAATTAGGAGCTACAGGCTCCCCGATAACTGTAGCAATCACAGGCATAGACATTAGCCCATCAGCGATTGCACATCAACAAGTTAGACTCACGTTAAAATCAAAGAGCTCTAACACGGTGTCAATAGCAGATGATTTCCTGATACTCAATAATATCAGTGTTCCCTTACCAACAAAGGTAATTCGCAAGGAGGAATGGAAACACCTCAACAACTTGCCACTAGCAGATCCAACATTCTGGAAGCCAGGACGGATCGACGCCCTTCTAGGAACTCGACTTTATGCACGCATCGTAAAGGAAGGCATCCGAAAAGGACCTGACACCGCCCCAATAGCCATGTGGCCACTTTCCACATACAAGTAGCTAGCAATTATTTAGCTCAAAGCAAAGGTCCATATCCGTCTCGTTATCACTGTTCCGGAAGGACAGGATAACGAGCCCAGGCCAATTTACCAGATTCGTTCATTCAGTCACAAGTGCTAAGGAAATCCAGTCGCCACCTGCCTCCTCGTCTGCGCTAGAAATTGGAATAAATGTTAATAACATTCTAACAAGAAGCCTATCTTTTATATTAGTGGCGTTGTGTCTTATTGTGTTTTGGAGCAGTGTAATAATAGGGCAACGCTACAAGCCATTAATACCATATTTGGGTGGATAATACTTGGACCAATGAAAAATACTTTCGTTGATCAAGTATCAGCATTTACGACCACAACGATGGACCTAAATGAACAGTTAAAATCCTTTTGGGAAATCGAAGAATTGCCAGCAAAACAGATCCTAAACGAGGACGACGAAATGTGCCAAGAAATCTTCGATAAAACCCACACACGCAAACAAAATGGAAAATACCAAGTCAACCTTCCATTTAAGAACAACAAGGTTCCTACTTTAGGATTGTCAAGACCACAAGCACTCAAACGTTTCACATCGCTGCAACGGCAGTTCGCCATGAAACCACAATTCGAAGAAGAATATAGAAAGTGTTTAGACGAATATATTGAACTTGGGCACATGGAAGAAGTGGATCCTCCAACAGAGAAGGAAGATCATTTCTACATCCCTCATCATGCAGTCTTCAAGGAGAGCACCACGACTAAATTAAGAGTCGTATTCGATGCATCTGCCAAAACTACAAATGGGACATCGCTCAACGATCACTTGCTGACTGGACCGAGACTGCAGCCAAAGCTGTTTGCAACTTTGCTCAATTGGGGAAAATATAAAGTCGCTATGAATGCAGACATTGAGAAAATGTACCGCATGATTGATGTTCATCCTAAGGACCAAACATTTCAAAGAATTATATGGCAAAATCCAAAAACCTTACAACTTCAAGATTACAAGTTGAAAACTGTGACTTTTGGCACGGCAAGTGCTCCTTATCTAGCCATTCGCACGTTACAACAATTGGCAATGGATGAAAGGGAAACTTGGCCGTTAGCCTCGAAGGCACTACATAATAACTTTTATGTCGACGATTTGCTAAGCGGAGCTGACAACACCCACGATGCAAAACAGTTACAAATGGAACTGATAAACATCACACGATCCGGCGGTTTTAATTTACGAAAATGGGCTAGTAATGATCAGAAATTATTAGACCATCTCCCTCCAGAGCATCGTGAACTAAAGACTGTGTTAACACTCAGCACAGACGAAGCAGTGAAAACCCTTGGGATACGTTGGCATCCTGGACCAGATCACTTCACATTTGCCATCACTCCAATGCGAGAATACACCATTACAACTAAACGCAATATTCTTTCAGATATCGCATCCTTATATGACCCATTAGGCTGGTTATCTCCTGTCATTATCATTGCTAAAATATTAATGCAAGTACTATGGATAACCGGCTGTTCATGGGATCAACAGGTGTCCACCCAAATAGAAAATGAGTGGGTAACTTTCAAACACGAGCTAACTCATATAAGCAAATTAAAAATTCCTAGGTGGATTAAATACAGCGTCAATACTAAGGCACAACTCCATGGTTTTTGTGATGCATCAGCAAAAGCATACGCTGCAGTCCTATACTTACGAGTAGAGGAGGATCATGGACAAATCTCATCAATCTTACTTACTTCCAAGACGAAGGTGGCTCCTCACAAGCCAACAACAATACCCAGGCTAGAACTGAATGGAGCTGTAATTTTAGCCAAACTAGTAAAACACACGATTGAAGACATGCAACTACAACATATCCCCACGTTCGCATGGACGGATTCAATGATCGCGCTCCAATGGGTGAAGGAACATCCGTCCAGATGGAAGACGTACGTGGCCAATGGTGTCGTCGAAATTCAAGAGGTAATACGATACGATCAATGGAGACACATCTCAACAGAAGATAATCCTGCCGACATAGCATCTCGAGGCATCTCGGTAACAAATTTAATTAACAATCAGTTATGGTGGCATGGACCCAGTTGGCTAAGTAAACCACAGACCCAATGGCCGCAGTTTCAAGAAATAAAGGAAAATACCGATCTTGAAGCGAAAAAACCAGCGTCACAAGTTTTCTCACACAACTTGAGGACAACATATTATGTCGCTACTCGTCCATAACACGACTTATCTATATAGTAGCCATCATACAACGTTTTAAATACAATTGCTTACATCCTAAGGATAAACAAACTAGGCACCTATCTGCCCTGGAATGGCAAAGGGCAGAGAATTCAATTTTACGACTTACGCAGCAGATGGCTTTTCCGGAGGAACACGCCAGTTTATTACAAGGAAAACCACTATCACGAAGCAGTCGATTAATAAAATTAACGCCGTTCATGGACCATGACCAGTTGATACGAGTGGGAGGAAGACTACGAAATGCCACAATCCCATACGAGGTGAAACATCCCATCATTTTACCCCAAAATCATACGCTCACACACTTACTCATAGACAAGATCCACCTAGAAACATTACATGGCGGACCTTCATTGGTGTTAAGTACGAGCCGTCAACGATTTTGGATTTTAAATGCAAGAAGATGTATCACCAGCAGAATACATAAATGTGTGGTATGTGTTAAACAAAGGGGAGAAACTATGACACAATTAATGGGGCAGTTACCTACTCCAAGAGTCAACATTAGCAAGCCCTTTACCCATATTGGCATTGATTACGCTGGACCAATTACTATTAAGACATCAGCACTAAGAAACGCAAAATTACAAAAAGCCTACATTTGTGTCATCGTCTGTTTAGCAACTAAGGCTGTACATATCGAGCTGGGTTCAGATTTATCATCAACAGCATTCATCGCAGCCTTAAAAAGATTCATAGCTAGACGAGGACTTTGCACAAACATTTATTCAGATTGTGGCTCAAATTTTATCGGTGCGAAATCAATATTGGATAAGGAGCTACGACAAGTCATCAAGGAATTTAATTTAGATGCGGAACGATATTTCACTCCAAAACGAATATCATGGAACTTTAATCCTCCAGCAGCCCCTCATTTTGGTGGATTATGGGAGGCAAGCGTCAAATCTATCAAGTACCATCTATACAGGACGGTGAAAAATTCAACGTGTACGTTTGAGGAGTATGCCACATTACTCACTCAAATCGAAGCCTGCTTAAATTCGCGACCACTATGTTGGATCCGAAATGATCCTGAGGACACAACGATTCTCACCCCAGGACACTTCTTAATCGGGCAACCATTAAACGCCCTTCCTGAATCGACCACTGAGACGGAAACTGTGTCACCAGGGCAACGTTGGAAACACATCCAATTTATGGTAAAACAGTTCTGGAAAGCATGGTCAAAGGACTATCTAAATCAACTACAGCAGAGACCAAAATGGAACACTCAACAAACCACATTACAGGCTGGGGATATAGTCCTCATCAAACATGAAAACATGCCACCCACATGGTGGCCTCTTTGAGTCATCGAAGAGACTTTCCCCGGACCAGACGGGTTAATACGAGTGGTACAAGTCAAAACCAGCCAAAGGACATTTCGACGCCCAATAACAAAAATATGTCGTCTCCCCATAACTCAGTCGTCTCCCTTAGAAGTAAAACCATAAGAGAGCCACAGGTTTGGAAGTGCCGTCTTGTTAAATGTACAGTCCACAAGTAAAGTTTGTCCATTGTCCAAACCATCTTATTCAAACAGACAACTAATCCAATCTTGTTACAGATGTCAGACTTTGAATACACCGAGGAGGATCTAGCTGCCGCCGAGAACTATTGGCTTTATGGAGCAACCGGTTCTCGAGAAAGCCCGGTCCTGGACCTTGAACTCGACTTTGTAGCAGAACTAGCGGAGTTATCGGCACTCGTTGATGGTCCTGCGTCAACTAAGAAGTTTCAAACGCCAAGGCATCCCCAGTCGCCAAAGATCAAGAAAACTACAGGAACTCCAAAATATCCCATCACTAAGCGGTCAAAGGAAGTCTCGCCGCGCGGACCAGAGTTTCGAATCCGCACTCAACCCAGGCGAGTCCCGACTACGAAAACCAGGGCATCACCAGACAGAAAACCGAGTCAAGAAGATCCATCAAGGCCAAAAATACCGCGCCTGGAAATGGATCTAGTAAAACCAATTACTCGGCCAAGAACAGCCCATCAGAAGAACGCAGGCATTATGCAAGAAACTGCAACGGGGACGAACTCCACTACACCCAAACAGCAAATTGTGATTGATCTCACGGTACCTGACATACCTAATCCAATGGCTAAGGTATCGACGGAGCTACGTCTGGCCGGACCAGCACAAACGAAAGATCTGTCACATAAGCAATATTATTTTATTGAGAAGGATTGCAGCACCGACATCATGCTTAAGGAACCTGCGACAATCAATAAGCGTCAAATATATAATTTACGCTTATTGAAACCCACTACAACATTGAAGGACCTCAAAGAACGAGAGCAAAACGGTTTCCAACGTTTCATCACCAGGGAGGGTGAAGACCTATACCTCCCAAAACACATAATAAACAGAATAAAGTTTGAACAAGTCCGGTCAACGAGGAAAAAAGAACAAACCATCAGCCTACCCAACCGGTACCAGGTGAGGCTTCAGGTAAAAGCTGACGGACGAATAGTCTTCCACCACCACCACAAACGAGGCCTCAGCAAACTACAAACGCGGTTGAACAAGGTTGTTCAACAGGGGGGAGAATGTTCAGCCCCAACCAAATAAAAACAAAAAAAAAATGTTAGCCCCAGAAAAAATAAATATAAAATAAATAAAAATACAAAAAAAAAAAACTCACCGCATACTTTTGGGTATTGTTTTTTTTATCTTTTTGTTTCAACCCTCTGCTGTTTTTTGTTTTTATCTTTTGTTTCAACCCTCTTGTTTTTCATGATTATTCCAACTGCAGCATACCTAAAAGGTAACAATATATTGAATTAATATTTACGAATATAATATCCATGAAGAAAAAAAAAATTCCTGCTTAAAAAACAAAAAAAAAACACGCCAAAATAAAAACAATGCAATAATCATAAACACACAAGAAACTTACCTAGTTAAGGCATCAAAGCCTGTAACTGCCGAAATACTACTGCAATATAGCTAAAAATAAAAATGATAATAAAAATATAATTCAAATAAATTAAAGCATTTAAATATATTCAATAAAAATATAGAAAAAATTGAAAGAAAATTTGTTGACATACAAGTAAAAACAACAACAAATACATTACATGAAAACTAAATACACTCATGACAAATAACATACATTAATCACACAGCACATCATCAAGTAATGAAAACACCTGATTTGAGACATTTTACCTATATAAAATAGTTAAAATAACTATCAAACACAGGTAAATTGATAAGAAAGGGGTGTATTTCATACATAACCCAACTTTACGAAAATAGTAATTGTTGACCAACAATTACTCACAGTAACACCTAAACGTAGCACAAACACCGCACAATCGAAAACCACTACCACCATCACCTATACTTACCTGTAAAACACTAAAAATACACATTTTCGCGAAAATTACCGCGCGCGCGTTCGCGAAAAGTTGACGTTATACAGAAACGTCAAACTTCATGATGTAGCAACATATGATACATGAAATCGAGGTGAAATTTCACGCAGAATCCAGCGGTGATGCCAGAAAAACGAAATATTTTATGTACAAAAAGATATTTCAATAAACATAAAAATTACATAAAGATAATAAGAGAAAAAGAGAAAATATATGGAAAAAGGATGAATATATAAATTAATATAATTATGGTATTGCAGTAGAAAATAAGGAAAATGGTCGAAAAGGATATTTTTAGTACACAGGAAAACTCAAGAAAAAATAAGAAAACTATAATAAAATTGATGGAAATTTGATAAAATTAAAAGGAGAAAAATAATTTGACTTGAATAAATTAAGGGTAATACTTCAAAGGTATATTTTACTTAATAATAAAGGATAACTACCCCCACCTAAAAAGGGCAGTGCAGTTCAAGCTAGGACCGTTGGTTTTGGTGTATAAAAACGCGATACCAGAAGCAATCAGTCTCTCTTGTCTTTTATAGTCACAGAAAGTGGTTCACAGCGATAATTTCCAAGTACTTAATTCAAGTGTTTTTTTCCAGTATTCAGTGAGGAAAATCATAGTAATTCAAGGTATTTTTCATCAAACATTTAATTTCTATAGGCCAAATTGGTGGTTCTGGGAAATGATATATGTTTGATTTACTAACCAATTTTGTTATTTTCAGAAAGTATAACGATATACTCAGTGCAATTTTGTATACTAACTTGTTAGTATTAAATTGCTGTCTGGCTATATCCTCATTTAGTTAACTTAGAATATATTCAGTGCAATTCTGCATACTAACTTTATGTTAGCTATTGAGTTGCTGTCTGGATATATCTAAATTTCATATATTTCAATTATATATTAATAAACCACCTAACCGAAACAACGATATCTGTTACTGGTTAGGAATACAAGTTTAAGTTAAAGGTTAAGGATTACCTGTTAGAATATAAGTAGACATTTTGAAATAAAAAACAATTTTGAATTCTAACTGACACGTGTGTTTTCCTATAAATTTCCTTTTTTATCTTTAGTGCAAATTTATTCAATCTGCACTAAACAACGCGCTTCGGCTTCATGAGCGGCTACCGGCGGCAACAAGTGGCTATGAGATACGCGTCTACACGCTACAGGGGTCGTCCACTGCAAGCTTTACAAGCTGCTCAGTTTAAAGTGAATTTGACATAATAATTTTTATTCCAGGAGAGATAATTGATAATTATAGGGAGTGTAATTATCGTAGAACCTTGTGTCAAGGATTGCCTACCTACAGTGTTGGGCATTAATCAATTAAATTTTCAATCAATTAATTAATTGATTAAAAAATTAATTGCGATTAATTTAATTGCAATTAAAATTAATTGCGATTGAACTATTAATTGCACCCCACATTTAATTTATTTGGATTAATCTGTATTAATTGTATATTAGAACTAAATCAATTGCAATTAATTTATCAATTGCAATTAATTTTGTCAATTGTTCTAAAAAACAATTAAAACTAACAATTATTCCGCTTCAATATAGATATAGACACTCCAATTTTATATGATCCTGCCATTTTTTTGGAGAATCATTCATATAAAGAGCATAATATGGGAAAAAAAATATGGGGAGTATGACGGCCAAAATGGCAGAAAGAAGAAAAATTCAAAATGGGGGACTAGTTTTGGCAATTGTGTTCCGATTGTGCTGAAAATTAGTGTCGGGGGGGGGGGGTTTTGAGGGATCCAAATGACTTTGTGGTTAAAATTTTAAAATTCAAAATGGCGGACTAATTTTGGAAATTGTGCTCCGATTGTGCTGAAAATTAGTGCCCGTGGGTTTTGAGGGATCCAAATGACAAATTTGTGGTTAAAATTTTAAAATTCAAAATGGCGGACTAATTTGGGAAATTGTGCTCCGATTGTGCTGAAAATTAGTGTCGGGGGGTTTTGAGGGATCCAAATGACAAATTTGTGGGTAAAATTTTAAAATTCTAAATGGCGGACTAGTTTTGGCAATTGTGCACCGATTGTGCTGTAAATTAGTGTCGGGGGGTTTTGAGGGATCCAAATGACAAATTTGTGGTTAGGTTAGGTTAGGTTAGATATGGCTGAGCTTTGGTTCAAGCCCACACACTTAGGCCAGAAGGGATAGGCCCATTGTGATACCATAGTGATCCCACTTTAAACTTGATGTTAAAATGTCGTTTCTTCGTTAAACCATCTCGAGGAAGTAATGAATCTTCTAAGTTGCGGGATCCCAAACTTCGAGATTTCCGCAAGGTTGCTTAGAAAGGGTTTACCAAATGTGGTTAGCCTTATCCTGCTTAGGGCCGGGCAGTGACATAGGAGGTGTAGTACACTTTCCGCCTCGTCAATGTTCTTACAGCTTCTGCAGTAGTCGTGGGTCTCAAGACCTAAACGGGTCGCATGCGTCCCTATCAGACAGTGTCCGGTTAAGACTCCCACTATAACTGAGAGTTCTTGTCTCCCAAGGCTCAGTAATAAGGTAGTTCGCCTGAGATCATAGGAGGGCCAGGTTAATTTGGCCAAAGTGCATTTATTAAGATCCCTCCAATGCTTTTTCGCTTGTGTGATTGTGTGTTGCTTGCATCGGAGTTTAAAGGAGGCCCAGGCATACCAAGTCTTTCCTTTTCTGGAAGGAGAGTAGCGGTCGTGCCTCTCCTAGCCAGTTCGTCAGCTTTACAATTTCCCTCTATATTTCGGTGACCGGGCCCCCAACCGAGGAGTGTCCTGAACTGCTGAGCCATCTCGTTAAGAGATCTGCGACATTCAGAGGTAGTTCTAGAGCTGTTTGTGCAGGAGCGCAGGGCTTTCAGAGCTGCCTGACTATCTGAGAAGATGTAGACAGTCCGGTTTCCATCGCCTTGCTGGTTAATTTGCAGAACAGCTTCTTGTATGGCTAGAATCTCCGCTTGATATACACTGCAGTGATCGGGAAGTCGGAAGGAGATTTCAATCCCAAGTTCTGGGGAAAATACTCCTCCTCCCACTCGACCCTCGAGCTTAGAGCCATCAGTAAAAACGTTTATGGCATCCTGAAACCTATGTGGTCTATTTATCCATTCACGACGTGAAGGGATGTGGACTCCGTAGTTCCTCGTGAAGGTAATTTCGGGAATGCAGAAGTCGGTTTTTGTGGGGATAGTAACTGAGTTCAGTACCTTCGTGTGCTCTCCCCTGATTCCAGTCCAGAAACCGGATTCTTTTATTCTAAGGGCTGCGATGGTTGCGCTTTCCCTTGCCACGAGATTTAAAGGAGGGAGGTATAACATAACATTTAAGGCCTCTGTAGGCGTGGAGCGAAGTGCCCCTGTTATGCATAACTCCGCACATCTTTGTACTCTCTGTAATTTGTTTAACACGGTGGATTTACTCAGAGTAGGCCACCACACTAAAGCCCCGTAAAGGAGAATTGGGCGGACGATCGCTGTGTAGATCCATCGCACAATGTAAGGGGAGAAGCCCCATTTCTTACCAATGGATTTTTTGCAGGCGAAAAGCGCGATGTTTGCTTTCTTAATGCGCTCTTCTGTGTTTTCATGCCAGAGGAGTTTCTTGTCCAGGATTACTCCCAGATATTTGGCACTGTTGTTAATTTTGAGCCTAACTTTGTTAAGCCGGGGGGTGTTAACGGAGAGGTCTTGTACCTCCTTGTGAAGAGGACCAGCTCCGTTTTTACTGGGTTAACGCTGAGTCCGCGGGTAGCAGTCCAGCTTGAGAGGGTTTGTAGCGCTGCCTCCATGAGATCACAGAGGACTTGAGGAAATTTTCCTTTTTTGATGATAACAACATCATCTGCGTATACGCCAGGACGTCATGTCCCTCTGCCTGCATGCGTCGCAACAGCTGGTTCATAGTTACGACCCATAGCAGCGGGGAGAGTACTCCTCCTTGCGGAGTGCCTCTATTTACGGCCTTTCGGGCCGAGCTATCGCCCAAGATCGAGCTCACCATCCTGCCAGTAAGCACTTGGTGGATAAGAGACACCAACGATGTCTCGATCCCATGTTCTGTCAAGGCCAGGGTAATGGCATTCGGCAAAACATTGTTAAATGCTCCTTCAATGTCAAGAAATGCTACTAATGTATATTCCTTAACCTCGAGGGATTTTTCAATGGTTGAGACCAGTGAGTGAAGAGCAGTATCAGTAGATTTGCCCTTTGTATAGGCGTGTTGTGCGCTAGAGAGTTCCGAGGTCAATATGGTCTGCCTCAGATATATTTCGATTAGCCTCTCCAGAGTCTTTAATAGAAAGGATGATAGGCTGATTGGCCTGAAGTCTTTGGGTGTTACGTGGGAGGCTTTTCCTGCCTTGGGTATAAAAACTACTTTAACCTCTTTCCAACTAGAGGGAATGCAGTTATTTTGGAGGCACCCGGTAAACATGGTTTGTAACCAGGGCATAATATAACTAAGAGTGTGCTGCAGTGGTGCCGGCACTATGCCGTCAGGGCCTGGTGATTTGTAGGGCTGGAAGGTGTTTACAGCCCATTTTATTTTTGCTCTACTTATGATAGATCTGATCAGCTGTTGTGAGGCTGAAGAGTTGATCGTGATAGTTGTATCAACTGTAGTACTACTCGGGAAGTGGGTGTCCATAAGTAGTTTCAGGGATTCCCTGCTTGAGTCGGTCCAATCGCCGTCTTCCTTGCGTAAATAACTAAGCATTGTTGGCGATTTAGTTAATAATTTACGCAGTCTTGAGGTCTCCGATGTGGACTCTATATTACTGCAAAAGGTAGCCCAGGAGGTACGTTTGGCCTTCCTTATTGCCGTTTTGTATCTATTCAGCTTTGACTTATAGCAGCCCCAGGCGGTTTCGCTGTTGCTGCGTCTCGCTGAATTAAATTCCTTTCTGCACTCTTTTCGAAGTGTCTCAAGTTCGCGAGACCACCATGGGGGTTTGGAAGCCTCTTTATGTGGCCTGTTCGGACAAGCTTTATTAATGGCGTAAGTGCATTGTTTCGTGAAAATGTCCACAATGCTGTCGAGTTGTTCTCGGTTTTTGGGAATAAAGGGAGGCTTGGGAGCAAGGTTTTTTGCGATAAGCCTAGTATAGTAGCCCCAATTTGTCCTTTGGAGGTTTTTTATTTTGGAAGGGGTGGCTGGGCTCGAGTCCTGCAGTTGGAACTCTATAAATCTATGATCTGAAAAGGAGTGTTCCTTCAAAACCTTCCAGACCACTATTCGGTCGGAGTGGCAGTCCGAGACAAGGGTGATGTCCAGAACTTCCTCTCTGTTCTTGGTAATAAAGGTGGGGTCATTACCTTTGTTACAAATAGCAAGGTTGGTGCTCAGTAGGTAGTTAAAAATAACTTCCCCTCTATCATTGGTGTCCGTGCTGCCCCATTGTGTATGGTGCGCATTTGCATCTCCCCCCATAACCAGAACCGTGGTAGGATAGGTGAATTTTACCAGGTCTTGAAAGGCCATAGGGGGTAGAGGGCCCTCATCATTGTGGGCTAGGTAGAAAGAGGCCATTTTGATTCTCTTCTGTTTCAACTCTAGGTCGACCACAGTAAGGTCCCCGTTGCTGAATTGAGGGAGAAGAAAGGTGCTTATGTTATTTTTGATCAGAATACAAGTTCTGGGTTTTCCCTTACCTATGGTATAAAAGAGATTAAATTTAGGTGTCCTTAAGCCACAGATCCTGTCACCAGAGATCCATGGCTCTTGGACTAGAGCAACATCGACTTCGCCTGATGCCAGGTGAAGCAGAAGCGAAGCGGATGCTGCTTTACAATGGTGCAGGTTTATCTGTATCACCTGCACCATTTTCAGGGTGTTTTGTTTCGACGACAGTCACATCCGCTTCATCGTCGCTGGAATTGTCTTCGTCGAAGTCTGAACTAAGGAGTTGTCGCTCCGTGAAGAGGTTACCGACGGCTCTGCCCAGCTCGGAGTCTGTCGATGCATCGCCATCGCTCTGAGCTGCGCCTTCGCCATCGATTTCCACGTTTTCTGGTTCTTCGTCAGTGGTCTTGGTGCAGGCCGCTTGGTTAACTACGGCTTCTGTGTCGGTTTTGTAGACCTTGAGTGCGATCTGTTGGAAGCCGTAGTTCACGGCGTAGTTTTCTTTTTCCAGCTGGTTCAGGCATTTTTCATTTAGGAGCAGAATTACATGCATTGTGGCTCTGTTAGTCTGCTCCGTTTTGATAACTTTCCAGTTATCGGTGTAGATGTGAGGGTTGAAGGCCTTCAGCATAGCGATGATTTCCTCAGGCTCCGATGGAGCCACTGGAAACCATGCTCTGGCTCTCGGACGAGATGGTATGTCCGCGGCATTGACTGCCTTGAGTCGGGCGCCTGGGTAAACTTCCCCAACTCTAGCTACCGCAGCTTTATAAGGCTCTGCAGATCTGGTATTATCGCAGGCAGTAAGTTTTATATTGCCTTGATACCAACCGGCATCAAAGCATAAGGGGGGAGGTCCAGGGTTGTCTTTCAGGACCTCCATAGCCACCTTGGCGAGGGCAACTTGAACCCACCGCCATTGGTGTTTGGGGATCTTGCCATTCTCGTTACTTTCGTCCAGGACGCCGATTATTTTGCGATCCTTCGCTATTTCTGCGAAGGATATCGCTTTGGTGCCATGCGTCTTGGACCTTTTCGGAATTGGACTGTGGGTACTTGGTTCCTCCACATATCGTTGGCGTTTAGAGGCTGGTGCACCTCTAGACTCCAAATTAAAGTCTGGTATGACTTGTTTAGCCCAAGCAATGTGTAATTTGTGGTTAAAATTTTAAAATTCAAAATGGCGGACTAGTTTTGGCAATAGTGTTCCGATTGTACTGAAAATTAGTGTCGGGGGGTTTTGAGGGATCCAAATGAGAAATTTGTGGTTAAAATTTTAAAATTCTAAATGGCGGACTAGTTTTGGCAATTGTGCACCGATTGTGCTGTAAATTAGTGTTAGGGGGGTTTTGAGGGATCCAAATGACAAATTTGTGGTTAAAATTTTAAAATTCAAAATGGCGGACTAATTTTGGAAATTGTGCTTCGATTGTGCTGAAAATTAGTGTCGGGGGGTTTTGAGGGATCCAAATGACAAATTTGTGGGTAAAATTTTAAAATT
Organism: Thereva unica; assembly: GCA_949987705.1. Classification (NCBI taxonomy): domain Eukaryota; kingdom Metazoa; phylum Arthropoda; class Insecta; order Diptera; family Therevidae; genus Thereva; species Thereva unica. The sequence continues at coordinate 44,045,520 of OX465282.1, read as the reverse complement.
CTAAATGGCGGACTAGTTTTGGCAATTGTGCACCGATTGTGCTGTAAATTAGTGTCGGGGGGTTTTGAGGGATCCAAATGACAAATTTGTGGTTAAAATTTTAAAATTCAAAATGGCGGACTAGTTTTGGCAATTGTGTTCCGATTGTACTGAAAATTAGTGTCGGGGGGTTTTGAGGGATCCAAATGACAAATGTGTGGTTAAAATTTTAAAATTCTAAATGGCGGACTAGTTTTGGCAATTGTGCACCGATTGTGCTGTAAATTAGTGTCGGGGGGTTTTGAGGGATCCAAATGACAAATTTGTGGTTAAAATTTTAAAATTCTAAATGGCGGACTAGTTTTGGCAATTGTGCACCGATTGTGCTGAAAATTAGTGTCCGTGGGTTTTGAGGGATCCAAATGACAAATTTGTGGTTAAAATTTTAAAATTCAAAATGGCGGAATACTTTCGGAAGTTATGTTCTGATTGTATTGAAAATCAGAATCGGGGGTTAAGGGTTCCAAATAACGGGTTTGTGGTCAAAATTTGCCAGTTCAAAATGGTGGACTACTTTTGGCAATGGTATTCCAATTGCAATGAAAATCGGTGTGGGGGTTTTTAAAGACACAAAGGATGAATTTTTAGTAAAAATTTATGAATTCCAAATCCACTGCTGATCCGGTCAACAAATTCGATTTGGGTCCCATTCAATTCAACATTATAGTGAAACACGTGCCGAGTATGAATAGTATGGGAGGATTTGTTACCAAATATAGTTTAGTTTAATTTAAAAAATAGAGATAGAGATAGTTGAAGTTGAAATTTTAGTGGAAAAAATACATACTCTGGAAGATGCTGAGGTGGAGAGCTTTGACTTATGTAGTTTTAGATGGGTGGGAGTATCATTGCTACCATATTCATGAAAATAGGTCCTAGGGTTTCTTAAATTCAGGGTGATACGTAAACCTGCACCAAAACAAAATCGCACTAGCGGCTAAACCATTACGACTCCAACCACCCCCTTTCCCTCCCATACTATCCAAAACCTAACCAAAGTCAGCCACTTTGAAAAATCAACGGATACTGTATATCAAAAACGAAACCGTAATGTTTTTTTTTGCGTTGTAGTGGTGTATTTTATGTTATATGGTAAAGCGAATTACCGTAAAAATTGGCATGAATATAATACGCATTAATACTGATCATGGGCGCAATAACAGTACTTGTTCCTTATAACCCTAATAAAATGTACTATCAATAACCTATCTCAAAAAACCTAAACAAAAATATATATCATAAAAAAATGTATGTGTGTCTGGGCACATTTTGGAAATTAAGACCTCAATGGTCATTCTATATGTCCAAATCAATCTTAGTACTAGAGAAGGATAAAGGTCAATAAATTTTGTATATACAATAATACATAATACATAATACGTAATCCGTAATATATAATACATATGTAAATAATACATAGAACATAATTCATAGTACATATTACACAATATAGTACATAGTAGTAGTGAATAATACATAGTTCATAGTAAATAGTACATAGCACTTAGTACACAGAACATAATACATAGAACATTGTACGTAGTACATAGTTCATAGTAAATAGTACATAATAGATAATACAAAACATAATACATAGTTCATAGTACATAGTGCAAGTACCTATTACATAGTACATAATACCTTTTACATAGAACATAGTATATAGTGTTTGGTACAAAGTACATAATATTTAGTAGAAAATACATAATACAGAGTATATAGTGCAAAGTACATAGCAGATAACACATAGTTCATAATACTTAGTCATAGTACAGAATAAATAGTACATAATCGCAGTACATAGTATACAATACCTAATGCATAGTACATTGTGAACAGTATATGGTACCTAATCATAGCCCCCAATACATAGTACATAATACATAGTACATAGCAGATTATACATAGTACATAATACCTTGTACATAGTACATAGCACATAAAACATAGTTGACAGTATATGGTACGTAGTATATAATCCAAAATAAATAGTATATAATACATAATACATAGTACAAAGTACAAAATATATAGTTCATAGTACATAATTCATAGTAAATAGCACATAGTCCGTAATGCAAAGTACATAATACCTAGTACATAGAAGATTATACATAGTACATAATACCTTGTGCATAGTACATAGCACATAAAACATAGTTGGCAGTATATAGTAGGTAGTATATAGTCCAAAATAAATAGTACATAATACATAATACATAGTACAAAGTACATAGTACATAGTTCATAGTACATAATTCAAAGTAAATAGCACATAGTCCGTAATGCAAAGTACATAATACCTAGTACATAGCAGATTATACATAGTACATAATACCTTGTGCATAGTACATAGCACATAAAACATAGTAGGCAGTATATAGTAGGTAGTATATAGTCCAAAATAAATAGTACATAATACATAATACATAGTACAAAGTACATAGTACATAGTTCATAGTACATAATTAAAAGTAAATAGCACATAGTCCGTAATGCAAAGTACATAATACCTAGTACATAGCAGATTATACATAGTACATAATACCTTGTGCATAGTACATAGCACATAAAACATAGTTGACAGTACATATATAGTCCATAATAGCTAGTACATAGTACATATCGCATAGTACATAGTCCGTGTACATAGTACCTAATACATAGTGCATAACACTTAGTATATAGCACGTAGTTCATATTACTATATGTTACATAATAATATATAATACACTACTCCCTCTTTAAACACAAAACGAAAAATAGCAAAAAAAAATCAAACACAAAACGAAATTCTCTTCTGTAAAAAATTCTCTTCCGGTCAAACAAAAAAACATAAAATATAAAAAATCTCTTCTAAAAAATTGCTCCATTGATTTCGATTTCGAAAAATGTTGAAAATGGCACAACTAGAATGTTATTATAGATAATTGAAGAGCGATATTCCAAAACGTGCTAAGTTCTTATGATGTAATTAGTGGGAAATAAAAAAAAACTGAATACTAAAAATATAAATAAATTTGCTACATTTTATATGAAAAAAATGGTTTTATTTATGGTGGTACATTTTCATAATGTACTAAGTCAATTACTTAGTACATTTTGAAATAAAATTTCATAGTAAAATTATGATACTATGGTAAATGTTTTCAGTCCTCAGAAAGTTCAGCCCAGCAAAAGAAAGAATAGTATTTTTCAAATCTTTATTTTTAATATAAAAAAAACATTAAAAAATTCAATATGAATACTAGCTATTGAAATTGATGGAAAATTCATTTGTATGACCCATTATACATCGGAATGAGTATGATTTGTGATAAATGTTTATGTGAATGCATAACTACTTCGTCATAGATTGGAAAGCAATACAATATTAAAATTAAACAAAAATTGACTTAGTACGTTTTGGAATATCGCTCTTCAATTCATACAATACAAACTAAAATCCCCAAAGCCAAATTGTTCCCCCGCGGCACGCCAAAAATTGACGTGGCTAAAAAAGTTTTTACTTTAAAAACTAAAAACACGATTTTTAAAATCAACTAATAAAAAATAACATACTACCAAAAATTACTCAGGAAGATACGACAATATAATCCTTTCTGTGCGAAGAAAAAGGAAAGTAAAAATCTATTCATTCTAATCTATTCATATACGCGCTCCGGAATGGTGAGAGGGAGGAGCAACGGCAAACTACACAAACACATGCAGAGCAGGAAGTACACGAAGATGGTACATGAATTCACACAAGCAAAATAAAAGTCCAGACGGCACAAAAAATTGCGGAGAAGAGAAATCAGTGCGTCTCTTTCGCACTTCGTGAAATAACATTTCTTTATTTACCCTCGCTTTCTTCGATTTTTGTTTTATTTTTAAATTGAATTTTGTCTCGCTTGCACCTTGTCGATTGATATATTCACTCGCAAGGGAGCTTATGGGAAATTTTGAGAGTGTCGTATCTTTGTGGGTAATTTTTGATACTACTACTCTTTCCATATAATAATAAATTTTAATTTTTAGTTTTTAATCAAATCCATAAAAATGATTGACAATTGATTAATCGTCTTTAGTTGTGGAAACTCACGACTAACAATTAATTAATTGTTAATTGCGAATTTTCACAATTACAATTAATTAATTGTTAATTGCAATAGACGCGATTAACAATTAATTAATTGTTAATTGCGAGTTTTCACAATTACAATTAATTAATTGTTAATTGCAGTAGACGTGATTAACAATTAATTAATTGTCAATTTACCTACAGTAAAAATTTCATGAAAAAATAATAGTAACTTTTCGAGTAAATCTCAAAAATGAAAAACACCGGTTTCACGAAAAAAGGTTAAACAAGGCCCACAGTGGTCCTAGAATTTTTTTATAAGCCTAATTTATTCGCAAAGAGTTGCTCTACAACTCCATTTTCATGAAATGTATGATAGGTTTGATTTAACAACTTAAAAACCCGTTTGAAAACCGAAAATCGAAAAGTTACCATTATTTTTGCCTGTAGATAGGCACCATCAGAAGCCACAATTTAATCCTTGACACTAGGTTCTACGATAATTACACTCCCTATAATTAAATGTAAAAAAAAATGGTAATTTTTAACAGTTTTTGAATTTTTCTGCAAAAATCTGTTGACCGATTTCAATGGTGCAAAACTCATATTTTTCGTCTTTTTAAACACAATTATGTAGTATTTTTTGTTTTACAAAACAAAATTTTTTTCGTACCAAAAAAGTGAAAAAACTTGTTTTCGCTACTATTATTAACTTTTTTCCATCTGTTCCTGTCGACCAATTTATCCAAAACACATTCATTGAATTCCTACGATTTTTCTCTTAATTATAGCGTAAAGAAATCGCAGGGTAGATTTATTTTCTTTTTTATTTTAAATATTTAGAAGGCTTTGGAGAAAATTATTTCCTGATTCGAGCGGCTACGCGCAACCGATCCAAAATAATTTGGATTCGCGCGGCACGCTCGAATACGCCTATAGCCGCCCGCTCATAGTCGCTTGCACTGGACGATGTTTGTATGAAACTCTTTATGTTGGATCTGTCGCGCATAGCCGCGTGTAGCCGCTCATGTAGCCGAAGCGCGTAGCCGCTCGAATACGCTTCCAGTGGACCATCAGCCTAAAACGTGTGTTAATATATCGACAAATAAATAATTAGTGTTGTACCTGCAGTATTTTTAATTTTACAAAGTATGTATGCACTGTATAAGTATTTTGCTGGTATGATGGTACTTTGAGTTGCCGATAATTTATTGGGTATTTATTTGGTCATATTCGAGAAATATATTTTTATATACTAATTTTGATCAACATTAAAAGATATTTTCGTGGAGTATATTTACTCTACAATTGAAGTTACATACCGAAGTTTATCATTTAATATTGTGTGGCGAAGATATCCTTGTGGGCAGCTATTTATGTTGAATTTTAAGGGCGAAAATATCTTTTTCACATTTACCTGTACTGGGGGTTCGCAAAACATACATTTGTTAGAATATAACTCTGTTTCGCTATACCTTTCCCCTTTCTAAAAATGGAATATTTGCACTCTAGTTCCGGAAAAGTTAAGGACACTCTTTCTAATGTACTCCTTAGATCTATGTCTTCTAGTGGCCTATTTTCCGCACCTTGTAGAAAATAATTATTCAAAAGGGTGTTGCCATTATCTTCATCTTCGACATTGGATGTATTTACATTTGAACATAATTCAGGTTTTTCCTTGCGGATGTAATTTCAATAGTGGAATATATTTACCTCACCAAAATAATTTTTAATGGTTCATCAATTATAATTGTGGCGAAAAATACCATCGTGGCTTTAATTGAAATTGAGACTTTATTTGAATTTTTTCTATTCACTAATTAATTTCTTTTGTAGAATGAGGGTTCGAAAAGAAGTAGTTTGGCAATATTTTGAAAAAAATAGTGAAAACAGTGCAATATGTAAAACATGTGGAGTCACCATGAAAGGTGATAGGGCAAATAATTTAAAGGGGCACTTGGAACGTATACACAAAATCGATTTTAGTATTGCCACTACTAGTAGTCAAATATTATCCGCATCATCTGCTTCACATGCAAATAGAAAGAGAGTCCCACCGATTAAAGTAAATATAACAAAAAATGACCTTTTTAAAGCCTATGTTGGACTCATTACTGAGGATGGCCTTCCATTTAATGTATTAAATTCACCTAATTTAAGAACAATTCTGGATCCCATTTGTGACGGATTAAGTGTTCTGCACGGAAAAAAGTTTCGTCTCAATTCCGCAAATTGTAAAAAAACTGTGTCAACTGTAGCAAATAATATACGTAGTTCCATCAGGGCTGAAGTATCAAAAAAACCAGGGATCGTAACTGTTATAACTTATATCGAAAAAATCAGAAAATAATCATTATTTTGAAACTTATATGATATAAAACAACAGTAACAGTTAAATTTTACCAAAAATATTTAAAGTTATTTTTAACTATTATCTTTGACTAGTATTGTTTTAAATCTTTTAAAATTGTTATTAAAGATTTTTTTCTTTTTTTGTTCGAAATAATAATTAAAATTAACTTTTATTTTTAAAATCAAAAATAACTGTTAAAAAAGACTTTTATTTTTTTCGGTCTTGCATAAAAGTCTTTCTAAGATTTTTATTTTTCCAGTTTTTTCTATAAAAGTCTTTGAAGACTTTTATTTTTAAAATATAAAAATAAAAGTCTTTTGCTGAAAACAGATAAATAGTCCATTCAAACCGTTAAGAAACCGAACCCTATAGGTTTTTGGGGTCGCTGATCACAAAAATCGGGGTCCTGCGGTCCTAAAACTTGGGCGTCACCCTTAAAAATGCAAAAAACACCCCTTTTTAGGGGTTTTTCGCGATTATTTCGATAATAATGAAAACTAATGCAATGAAATACACTTTTTTTTAATATTTATTTGCGGAGGTGGTTGATTTGTACTAAATCAACGCGAACTTTATGATAAGGGGTGATCCTAAAGGGTTGAAACCACCCCTAAATCGGCTACAAATAGAAAAAATTGTAAAATTTTTTTTCTTCAAGTATATGCTTCAAATACGATTGTGGGCGTACTGTCAGGTAAAACTAAATTATTTTCAACCCTTAAGGGGTTAAAACTACCCCCACAATTATAAAAATCAACTTTATATAAAAAAAATTAGAAAAATTTTTTGTTTTTTGCTTTTTGCTTGAAATTTGGTTCAAAAGGTATTATCAGCCATAAATTTATTATTTTAAACCCTTAAGGGGGTGAAACTACCCCTGCATTAAAATTGTAATTGAAAAAAATTGACATTTATTGTTTTGCATTAAAATTTTATTTTCCATTTTTATTCATTGAAACATTTGGAAAATTTAACTTTAAACCCTTTTTTAAAGGGGTTAAACCACCCCTAAACCGAAGCAAAATAAAAAATACATGGAGAAATATTTCTTTTCGTGGAATTTTTAAATAAAGTCAAAATGCAGGATAAAAACGACAATCACACAATAATTGGAAATATGTACCCTAATGTATTTGAGTTACTTCTGAATAATGGGGTGTTCCGTTTTTTTACAATGACATTTAGGCAGGTCAGTCTTTTGCTGAAAACAAATAAAATAGCTATCGTAGTTCGAAAATTACACTATAAAAACAATTGTGATATTGTGCTTAAAGCCTAGCACGTTGATCAGGCTATAGAAATTCTAACTAAAACTATGTAAAAAATGATTTATTAGGTGGATAAATTGGTGCGGCTGATTTTATATTTTTGAATTTTTTGGCTCCCTGTTTAATTTCTACTTAAATTAGTAGTTTGGTAACCCCATTTCCCTCCGTTAGGGGATGAATTTCGAAAAATCGATTCTTAGTGAATGTCCACGTCATTATAGAGATGCACTGTCAAAATTAAAGCCCTTCAGCTCCAGCGGTTTGGGTTACCCCATTTCACCCCTTTAGGGGATGAATTTCGAAAAATCGCTTCTTAGTGGATGTCCACGTCATTAAAGGGATGCACTGTCAAAATTTCAGCCCTATAGCTCCAGCGGTTTGGGTAAACTGTATTTCACCAGCTTAGGGGATGAATATCGAAAAATCGCTTTATAGTGGATGTCCACGCCATTATAGGGATGCACTGTCAAAATTTCAGCCCTATAGCTCCAGCGGTTTGGGTAAACCCCATTTCACCCCCTTAGGGGATGAATTTCGAAAAATCGCTTTAATAGTGGATGTCCACGCCATTATAGGGATGCACTGTCAAAATTTCAGCCCTATAGCTCCAGCGGTTTGGATAAAACCCATTTCACCCCATTAGGGGATGAATTTCGAAAAATCGCTTTAATAGTGGATGTCCACGCCATTATAGGGATGCACTGTCAAAATTTCAGCCCTATAGCTCCAGCGGTTTGGGTAAACCCTATTTCACCCCCTTAGGGGATGAATTTCGAAAAATCGCTTTATAGTGGATGTCCACGCCATTATAGGGATGCACTGTCAAAATTTCAGCCCTATAGCTCCAGCGGTTTGGGTAAACCCTATTTCACCCCCTTAGGGGATGAATTTCGAAAAATCGCTTTATAGTGGATGTCCACGCCATTATAGGGATGCACTGTCAAAATTTCAGCCCTATAGCTCCAGCGGTTTGGGTAAACCCCATTTCACCCCCTTAGGGGATGAATTTCAAAAAATCGCTTTATAGTGGATGTCCACGCCATTATAGGGATGCACTGTCAAAATTTCAGCCCTATAGCTCCAGCGGTTTGGATAAACCCCATTTCACCCCCTTAGGGGATGAATTTCGAAAAATCGCTTTAATAGTGGTTGTCCACGCCATTATAGGGATGCACTGTCAAAATTTCAGCCCTATAGCTCCAGCGGTTTGGGTAAACCCTATTTCACCCCCTTAGGGGATGAATTTCGAAAAATCGCTTTATAGTGGATGTCCACGCCATTATAGGGATGCACTGTCAAAATTTCAGCCCTACAGCTCCAGCGGTTTGGGTAAACCCCATTTCACCCCCTTAGGGGATGAATTTCGAAAAATCGCTTTAATAGTGGATGTCCACGCCATTATAGGGATGCACTGTCAAAATTTCAGCCCTATAGCTCCAGCGGTTTGGATAAAACCCATTTCACCCCATTAGGGGATGAATTTCGAAAAATCGCTTTAATAGTGGATGTCCACGCCATTATAGGGATGCACTGTCAAAATTTCAGCCCTATAGCTCCAGCGGTTTGGGTAAACCCTATTTCACCCCCTTAGGGGATGAATTTCGAAAAATCGCTTTATAGTGGATGTCCACGCCATTATAGGGATGCACTGTCAAAATTTCAGCCCTATAGCTCCAGCGGTTTGGGTAAACCCTATTTCACCCCCTTAGGGGATGAATTTCGAAAAATCGCTTTATAGTGGATGTCCACGCCATTATAGGGATGCACTGTCAAAATTTCAGCCCTATAGCTCCAGCGGTTTGGGTAAACCCCATTTCACCCCCTTAGGGGATGAATTTCAAAAAATCGCTTTATAGTGGATGTCCACGCCATTATAGGGATGCACTGTCAAAATTTCAGCCCTATAGCTCCAGCGGTTTGGATAAAACCCATTTCACCCCATTAGGGGATGAATTTCGAAAAATCGCTTTAATAGTGGATGTCCACGCCATTATAGGGATGCACTGTCAAAATTTCAGCCCTATAGCTCCAGCGGTTTGGGTAAACCCTATTTCACCCCCTTAGGGGATGAATTTCGAAAAATCGCTTTATAGTGGATGTCCACGCCATTATAGGGATGCACTGTCAAAATTTCAGCCCTATAGCTCCAGCGGTTTGGGTAAACCCTATTTCACCCCCTTAGGGGATGAATTTCGAAAAATCGCTTTATAGTGGATGTCCACGCCATTATAGGGATGCACTGTCAAAATTTCAGCCCTATAGCTCCAGCGGTTTGGGTAAACCCCATTTCACCCCCTTAGGGGATGAATTTCAAAAAATCGCTTTATAGTGGATGTCCACGCCATTATAGGGATGCACTGTCAAAATTTCAGCCCTATAGCTCCAGCGGTTTGGATAAACCCCATTTCACCCCCTTAGGGGATGAATTTCGAAAAATCGCTTTAATAGTGGTTGTCCACGCCATTATAGGGATGCACTGTCAAAATTTCAGCCCTATAGCTCCAGCGGTTTGGGTAAACCCTATCTCACCCCCTTAGGGGATGAATTTCGAAAAATCGCTTTATAGTGGATGTCCACGCCATTATAGGGATGCACTGTCAAAATTTCAGCCCTACAGCTCCAGCGGTTTGGGTAAACCCCATTTCACCCCCTTAGGGGATGAATTTCGAAAAATCGCTTTAATAGTGGATGTCCACGCCATTATAGGGATGCACTGTCAAAATTTCAGCCCTATAGCTCCAGCGGTTTGGATAAAACCCATTTCACCCCATTAGGGGATGAATTTCGAAAAATCGCTTTAATAGTGGATGTCCACGCCATTATAGGGATGCACTGTCAAAATTTCAGCCCTATAGCTCCAGCGGTTTGGGTAAACCCTATTTCACCCCCTTAGGGGATGAATTTCGACAAATCGCTTTATAGTGGATGTCCACGCCATTATAGGGATGCACTGTCAAAATTTCAGCCCTATAGCTCCAGCGGTTTGGGTAAACCCTATTTCACCCCCTTAGGGGATGAATTTCGAAAAATCGCTTTATAGTGGATGTCCACGCCATTATAGGGATGCACTGTCAAAATTTCAGCCCTATAGCTCCAGCGGTTTGGGTAAACCCCATTTCACCCCCTTAGGGGATGAATTTCAAAAAATCGCTTTATAGTGGATGTCCACGCCATTATAGGGATGCACTGTCAAAATTTCAGCCTTATAGCTCCAGCGGTTTTGAGTTGACCCTATTTCACCCCCTTGAGTTGATCGTGTGGACCGAAAGGGTCGAACCCACATCCCAACTAGTTTCTATTTGTAGCCGATTTAGGGGTGGTTTCAACCCTTTAGGATCACCCCTTATCATAAAGTTCGCGTTGATTTAGTACAAATCAACCACCTTCGCAAATACCTAAATATTAAAAAAAGTGTATTTCATTGCATTAGTTTTCATTATTATCGAAATAACCGCGAAAAACCCCTAAAAAGGGGTGTTTTTTGCATTTTTAAGGGTGACGCCCATGTTTTAGGACCGCAGGACCCCGATTTTCGTGATCAGCGACCCCAAAAACCTTTAGGGTTCGATTTTCTTAACGGTTTGAATGGACTATTTATCTGTTTTCAGCAAAAGACTTTTATTTTTATATTTTAAAAATAAAAGTCTTCAAAGACTTTTTTAGAAAAAACTGGAAAAATAAAAATCTTAGAAAGACTTTTATGCAAGACAGTCTTTTTCAACAGTTATTTTTGATTTTAAAAATAAAAGTCTTCCCATAAGAGTTTTGGAAGACTTTAAAAATAAAAAACAAAAATAAGAGTTTTTAATGACCTAAAACTTTTTTAGTTAAATATAACTGTTATTGTTTATTTAAAAAATTTAAATTAATTTTAACTATTAAACTTGACTTTTATAATAAAAGTCTACAATTTAAAAGTAACCCCACCACCACGTAGAACTCGCTACTCTGAGTATCCAGTATAAATTTTATGCAGATCAGACAACATTTACTATTTGATTTTTTAAGTCAAAAATACAAATATAACAGTTATTTACGATCCCTGAAAAAAACTTTTGTCGTTGAAGATAGATAGTGCCACCCGATTATCTCGAACAGTATTTGGAATCAGTGTACAATTTATTTCCGAAGAAAAGATTCAATCACGATTATTGAGTATGACTGAGCTGAAAGGAGCTGCTGAAACCAAATCTATAAAATTAGCTGGGAAAGTTTTACATATCTTGAGTAATTACGGAATATCATTGAACCAGTTAGTGTCGGTAACTTCAGATAATGGAGCAAATATGATTAAGGCGTCACATTTGTTGTCGCAAGCTCAAACCAGTGTGGAAGAGCCAAACGAAGAACAAACGAATGAGGAATATTTGGAAACAGTTTCTGCGTACGAGCACTTTGATGAACATGCTATAAAAATTGGTGTATTACAACATTGCCGATGCGCAGCACATACTTGTCAGCTATGTGCACTTGATGTAACAAAAGACGCTATTGTAAAAATCAATTTACTGCAATGTCGTAATGCAAAAAAATTCCTTAGGAAGTCCTCAAATGGCTTTAGAGAATTGTTTGAAATAAATGCGTTGAGAATTCCTTCCCTTGATTGTGCCACCCGATGGGGATCAACTTACAAAATGCTTGAGGATCTTTTAAATGCGAAATGCATTATAGCAAAGAATGTTGATAGCATACACAGTATATCTGACGAAGAAAATTTCGAGGTAAATGAATCTTTTTGGAATTTTATTTCAGCGTACATTAATCTTTTTGGTCCGCTTCAAAAGACTATATTGAAATTCCAAGAGGAACAGTTACACTATGGAGATTTTTACGCAGCTTGGCTAAAGTGCAAGCTACGAACAAAACAAATTGTAAGTGTAGCAGAGCTTGATAATGCTTCAGAAGTTAACTTCATAAAATCTATGGGAGAAAAGCTACTAGCTTCATTTGAAGCAAGAGAGTACAAGCTAGTGGCTAATGAAGGGTTCAACGCGTGTCTTTTTCTTGATCCTAGATTTAATCACTTGTTAAATACAGAAAAGAAAAGTAAAGCTGTAACGTTTTTACTCAAATTATGGGAGCAGCTAAAAAAATTAAACCAGAACTATGTCTTTCTTCAACTTCTGAAGCGCACTGTTCTAATGCAAATTTATCTAATGTCGAGGATGAAGATGATGAAAACACCCTTTTAAATAATTATTTGCTACAAGGTGTGGAAAATAGGTCACTACAAGACATAGATATAAGAAGTAAGTTAGAACGATTTTCTCCTAACTTTTCCGGAACTAGAGTAGAAATATTTGATTTTTAGAAAGCGAAAATGTATAGCGATCCAGAATTATACGAGCTAGCAAATGTATGTTTTGCGATTTCGCCAACCCAGGTAACCGTGGAAAGGGCATTTTCAGCCTTAAAACTAGTCTTATCTGATTTAAGAAGCCAACAGAACCCCGATACTTTAGAAAACATACTGTTAATAAAACTTAATAGAGATTTTTTGGATGATGCCATTGAATCTTTACCTCTTTTTGAAGACGAAGATATTTTAATTTAAGTTACTGTTACATTTCTTTTTTAAAGAATCGTATTTATTTTAACATTTTATGTGAAAGACTGAATAATGTGTTTTTTTAATTAAATTGAATTTGACTTAAACGTATTCGAAAGTTATGGCTAGTATTATTTCCAAGTAACATGCCCAACCGGTTTGGTAAATCAACGGTTTAACCGCTAGGGCGTTACCTATAATTCACCCTATATTTTTGTAACTCCCTTCATGAATAAAAAATTTGTATTTTTTTCAATATAATTTCAACTTCAACTACCCCTTTCTCCAAAAATACATAGTTAATTAATTTTTTTTCCAAATGTGGAAAGCTTTGACATTTTCCTATGAATTGTATGCTATGGCCTTTACTTTAGAAGTTATAAATAATTTTAATGTTAAAATTGGCCTTATTTGGTACCTATCGACATAAGCTCAGACTTGATGTCCACAAATAGGGGATCTTTGTAAACGGTTATGTCCAAAGAAACCAGCGTTCAGGAGTACGACTTACTTCCACCCTTGTTATTTCTTTAGTAATAAACGACATCCTTGTCGGCGCTCTAGACAGTAGAACCGGCGACATACATTGGAGTTTGCTATACCGGCTTAAGGATCGTGACTACGCAGATAATATCTGTTTGCTGGCTCACTGGCTGAACACCGGGACCTCAAAAACATGTTAAACAATTTGGCAACAGAAAGTTGTCCAGCAGGCTTATGGCTAAATCCGAATAAAACTAAAGGAATGCGGATAAATGCAAACACCATTGAACGGACAGCGCTGAATAACCGTGACGTGGAACTGGTAGATAAATTCAGCTACCTCGGTAGCACTATTATCGAAAATGGCGGTGCAGAAGAAGTCAGTTCCAGAATAAATAAAGCACGAAGCGCGTATGCATGCCTGTTTCGCATAAGGGGATCAATGCAGATCTCAACTTGCACCAAATTGTGGCGGTTCAACTCCAACGTTCTTTTGTAAGGTCACGAAACATGGAAAGTCACCCAAATCATAAACCAGGCACCTACAATTTTTCATCAACAGATGCCTACGTCGTATCCTAAAAATCCGTTGGCAAGTTAGAATTTCAAATGAAGAACTATGGCGCCGTGCCGGCCAAGAAAGGATAGATGACCAAATCAGGCGAAGGAAATGAAATTGGATTGGCCAAGCAGGCCCTTGACTAGAATCCGCAAAGATCCTGTCTTGTCGGAAGACCTAGAAGAACGTGGGGGGGAACCCTACTAGCAGAGGCCGCAACAACTGGTCAGAGCTGAGAGCTATTGCGCAAAACAGTGTCCGTTGGAAGGCAACTGTTTCCGCTCTGTGTCCGAAGAAGGGAGCATTAAAAAAGTATAAAATAGTTAAAGAAAATTGTAAAAAAGCTAAAAAAAAAATTCTAAGTTAAATGGTTTTATTTGAAATCATAAGCTATACCAAAAACTAGAAAATAATTACAACACAAACATGGACCTTCTTGAGATTCTGAGGTCTGGTAAGAAAGGTGTGTGAGGTGTTATCAACTCCAATGCCACACAGCTCTTGGCACAACACCGAAAACTCAACTTAGGTGCATTCAAAACATCAAAAATTATTCCAATAAAATAACGTGATCTTCATTGTACTCCTTTTAGTGTTAATTCATTTAAGTCATTTTTGGATTTTACTTTTTACAAAATTCTGGAATTCGTTTAAATTTTCAAATTTTGTTTATCGTAAGGCATTGTAATTAACATCCAAAGATTTCAAAAATTTAATTGAAATTAATAATCTCTTTTATTGCTTCGTTGTGTTTTCCAGTCAGTTAATTAATTGCAGGCAGAACTAGGTCTGTCGGGTCAACTAGTTTATATATACATATATCATGTACTATATTTCTGTCAAATAAATTAACTTCTACTGATTTATCTTGTTGGGGAAATTTGAAAATACATAAGCGCATTTCTTATCAACATGTGCGCAATTTTTATTTGTGTGCAGCTTTAATTTCCCCAGCTGCGCGCTCCGGCATCAACTCTTTTGGCGCGACCTCTACCTCACAGCCTTGGAAAGCAAAGCTCTGAAAACTGTAAGCAAACAAAAAGCCTTTCACAGCAATACTTCACAGCCTTGGAGAGTAAAGCTCTGAAAACTGTAAGCAAACAGAAAGCCTTTCACAGCAATACTTCACAGCCTTGGAGAGCAAAGCTCTGAAAACTGTAAGGAGACAGAAAGCATTTCATAGCAAAGTATTTTAAGGCCGAAGCATTCGCAGCCGGGCCAGCATGCCCCCGAAAGCTTTTAAGTAATTTGAAAGCAACAGCTTTTGCAACAAACAGCAACAAGAAACTTTCACAGTCTACGGCAAAGTAAGTTTAAAAACATCTGCTTTGCTTTAAGTTTACTTTGCTTTCAACCCCTGATTTTAGGCACAGATTTAGCTTTGAGTTCAGCTTTCACGTTAGATTTTATGAATTTAGTTTTTTGGATTTCACCTTGGTTTCACAGCTTTCGATTTTAGATTTCACAAATATTAGCTTATTAGATTTCAAAAATAAGCTTTTAGCGTTCATAATATATTTCGTTCATAATATATTTAAGTCTTACAATATTTCCCGCTGTTTCTCACTATCCGGCTCGAAGGACCATGTTTCGATAGCAGTTGTTGTGGTAGATTTTCGAAGCTAAAATAAATCCTGACGGCAAATTAAATACCACAAAAAAATGAAAGGAATAAGAAAGTAAAATTCTGACATGGAATCGAACTCGGTTCGCCCAGTCGTCAGTCCACTACTTCTCCTGTTTGCTAAACAGCGTCTCTACCTTTTCACTTGATCCCCTCGGTTCCTTTACTTTATTGTACATATCAACCGTTTTTCTTCTGGAAAAACAGCTGTGACTTACGATTGATATATTCGAGGTGAAGTCGGGTCTTTGCGGGGTGGAGCATATTTTGGTTTCTTTAGTGAAGATTTTTACCAGAACTTAATCGAAGATCCAATGTGGTGAGTTTTCTTCAAGCCCCCTTTTTTTTATTTTAATGCATTGTCGTTCTGCCGAATGACATTTACATATTCATAGTGACCAAAATAATGGGCAGTGAATATTGTGTATACAAAGTTTCGATATCCTTGGTAAGTAAGATTTTTTTTCTAGTTATACAATATATGTAATATGAACGAATAATATATGTAATATAGATACAATAATAGAAACTATTTAAGCTTTCTTTTATTTCAGTGTTTCTTATTTTGCAGATGATCTTCCAAATGAAGTCCGATGGCCCATATTAATGCTGTGGTGTCGTTGACCCCAGGTAATTGATTCCCTTTTGAATTCATATTTTGATTGTTGATGTTCTTTTTCTTTTTAGGTCTTCTGTTCACCGAACACTTCATGACCGCATGATCGACCTTATAGGCTCTCATAATTTCCGTAACTCTTTGCTCCCATAAGTTATAGTCGTCCACGTCGGGATCGAAGTGTAGTACTAATTCTGTGACGTGCCCGACATTTATTTTGAACCAATCTCCATCAGTTGCACCTATGGTGGCCTCTCTTAAATTGATTAAAGCCATCTCTCTCCTTAACATTTCGTTTTATTTTTCCACAACAGCTTTCTTACGCCTGAGTAAATCAATTTCTCGCTGAAATTGTTCTTCCGTCTGCCTTGGCTCTGTTGTTTCTACTGCAGTGGACGGTTGCGTGTCCCTAGGTATTACTGTCACATTCAGCTCATCCTCACTGCTGCTTGACAGAAAATCATGATCTATTTCGGTATTCACATGGCTAAATCTCTCGTTATACATAATCTCGTACAGCCGATGCGCCAACTGCGTTTTGTTCCTAAAGCCAGCGTGTGGGAGATTCCGTTTCTCAATCTCTTGCCGTAATTGTTTGACGTTTAACGGTTTGACAAACGCCCGGATTTCTCGTTCGATTTTGTTTGAATCCGACATACTAATATTGTCAATTTTCCTCTCGGGACACTAAATTTGCAACTTGTTATTTCACTTAAAGTTTGTTTTAAACTGCTAAATTTTTCGTTATGGTTTGTCAATTCACTTAAGTTTTCAAGATTCAATAGTTTTTTACAAAATTTTCCACTCGGGACACTAAATTTGTAGCTAAAATCTTCATTAACACTTGTTATTTCACTTAAAGTTGTTTTTTGTTTTAAACTGATAAATTTTCTCATGTTTTTGTCGAATCATTTAAATTTTCCAAGATTCAATAATTTTATAAAATTTTCCACTCGGGACACTAAATTTGTAGCTAAAATCTTCATTAACACTTGTTATTTCACTTAAAGTTGTTTTTTTTTTTTTTGAAACTGATAAATTTTCTTATGTTTTTGTCGAATCATTTAAATTTTCCAAGATTCAATAATTTTATAAAATTTTCCACTCGGGACACTAAATTTGTAGCTAAAATCTTCATTAACACTTGTTATTTCACTTAAAGTTGTTTTAAAACTGCTAAATTTTCTTATGGTTTTGTTGAATCACATAAATTTTTCTAGATTCAATAATTTTATAAAATTTTCCACTCGGGGCACTAAATTTGTAGCTAAAGTCTTCCTTAACACTTGAGGAGCGTCGGAACAAAAACCGATATGTCGCATTTTGGACATTTTTTTTTTTTCATTTTTTTCTGTTACAAAATGTTTAATTATACACCCTTAAGGAAAGAAATCAATTAAAAAACAGTTACATCCATCTTAAAAAAAATATCAAAATACTGTGGTCAGATCAAAACCCGACAAATAAATTTTTAAATTCAACAGGTTCTTGTTGTTGGATTAAAAACCGATAATTCTTATTAAGTTTTACACAATTCAACAATGGTCGGTTCAAATTCCGATTAGGTACACGTTTACAAAGAAGCTTAATCTATTTTTCTATTCTTTTATTAAATCGATTCCCAAAAAATATCTGAACGCTCTTCGTAAATACTTCGCCTTACCCTCACGTGATTGGGGCCCCTACAGGGGAGCCCTGATGCTCCATATTGTACCAAAAGTTGCGTTGGAGTGTCCTCTTTCCAACAAAGTCAAAATCATTAAAATTGGTTAATTAATTACTGAGAAAAGTGCATTTGAGTACACCGCTGCACAAAACTGCATGTTTATGCAAAAAAAAATCATATCTCCGCCCCCATACATGTTAGCGGGGTGGTTGATGGCTCAAAATTTTCGTAAATTTCTCCTCTACACGGGAAGAATACATTCATTCACCTTAATTTAATATTAGTATAACATAATGCACTTAGTGCACCTCGATGCAGAAAAGTGCATTGGGGCCCCTCCACGGGAGCCCTGGTGCTCCATATTGTACCAAAAGTTGCGTTGGGGTGTCCTCTTTCCAACGCACTCAAAATCATTAAAATCGGTTAATTAATTGCTGAGAAAAGAGATATTTTTCCCATAAAAATGCTAAAAAAAACCGATATATCCAAATGATCGCGTCAAAAACCGATATATCCAAACTTGTCCGCCAAGTATCTCGCTAAATTAAGTATCTACCCTCCTTCAAGTTTCACACACCAATCGATGTCACTTTTACTGCAAATTGACATTCTATAATTTTCCACTTTTGTAACATTAAAAAATTTACAAGCTTTTTTTTAATTTGTGAAAAATGTGGTAAATGGTATATATCGGTTTTCGTTCCGACGCTCCTCACTTGTTATTTCACTTAAAGTTGTTTTAAAAACTGCTAAATTTTTCTTATGACCGGCGCACGTTTTCAAAAACCCGTAAAACTCTGATTTCATCATCCGATGCACTTTTTCAAAAACCCGTAAAACTCTGATTTCATCATCCGACGCACTTTCAAAAATTTTCTCTAACCGTTTTTTTTTCTCCTTCCTTTTCTGCTTCTCTTTCGCTATGTATGTACATAAACTCGAGCGAACTTTGTGCAGCGGGCAAAGCCTTCTATATTTGTAAGCCATGCTGTAGGTGTGTGTGTGGTTGTATGAAGTCCCAACTTAAATTCGTGAAATATCAAAGTCCCATTAAAATCAAAGGGAAAGAAGTTTTCGTTCCGCGGAAAGTGCTGTTTCGAGTGTGATTTTATTGAAAACTAGCATAAAACCCGCGTGCCTTGCAACGCCTTTAAAAACTGTTTATTATGTGCAATGTTTTCCTTAAAAAAAAACCAACAAAAAAGTCAGCTGTTATTATCCCTAAAAAGGGTTTATTATAGTGCATTTTTTTAATAAATATGGTAAACAAATTGCTGCGAATATCACCTCTGCTCAACAAATCTGCAAGTTTTGAAGCAGAAATTGGCATGTATATGTCATCAAGAAAAGTGACATTTTAGGGTTTGACGAACGTTCGTTAAGTTTGTTCGCCTATTTACCAGGATGTAAGAAATTATGAAGCAATCACAAATGAATATTAAATAAAATTAATTTCGAGTCATTCATTTCTACGTGATTATAGGGATGCACTGTCAAAATTTCAGCCCTTCAGCTTCAGAGGTTTGGGTTAACCCCATTTCATCCCCTTAGGGGATGCATTTCGAGTAATCGCCTCTTAGTGGATGCCTACCTCATTATAGGGATGCACTGTCCAAATTTCAACCCTGTAGCTCCGGTAGCTTAGTAACCCCATTTCACCCCTTTAGGGGATGAATTTCGAAAAATCGCTTCTTAGTAAATGTCCACTTCATTATAGATATGCACTGTCAAAATTTCAGCCGTTTAGCTCCAGCGGTTTGGCTTAACCCCATTTAACCCCCTTAGGGAATGAATATCGAAAAATCGCTTCTTATTGGATGTCCACGTCATTAAGGGGATGCACTGTTCAAAATTTCAGCCCTATAGCTCCAGCGGTTTGGGTAAACCCCATTTCATCCTCTTAAGGGGATAAATTTCGAAAAATCGCCTTATAGTGGATGTCCACTCCATTATAGGGATGCACTGTTAAAATTTCAGCCCTATAACTTTAGCGGTTTGGATAAACCCTGTTTCACCCCCTTAGGGGATTAATTTTGAAAAATCGCTTCTTAGTGGATGTTCACGCCATTGTAGGGATGCACTGTCAAAATTTCAGCCCTATAGCTCCAGCGGTTTGGGTAAACCCCATTTCACCCCCTTAGGGAATAAATTTCGGAAAATCGCCTTATAGTAGATGTCCACGACATTATAGGGATGCACTGTTAAAATTTCAGCCCTATAACTTTAGCGGTTTGGATAAACCCTGTTTCACCCCCTTAGGGGATGAATTTTGAAAATTCGCTTCTTAGTGGATGTTCACGCCATTATAGGGATGCACTGTCAAAATTTCAGCCCTACAGCTCCAGCGGTGTGGGTAAACCCCATTTCACATCCTTAGGGGAAGAATTTCGAAAAATCGCTTCTCAGTGAATGTCCACGCCATTATAGGAATGCACTGTCAAAATTTCAGCCCTATAGCTTTAGCGGTTTGTAAAAACCCCATTTCACACCCTTAGGGGATGAATTTCGAAAAATCGCTCTTTAGTGGATGTCCACGCCATTATAGGGATGCACTGTTAAAATTTCAACCCTATAGCTCCAGCGGTTTGGATGAACCCCATTTCACCCCCTTAAGGGACGAATTTTGAAAAATCGCTTTATGGTGGATGTCCACTCCATTATAGGGATGCACTGTCCACATTTCAGCCCTATAACCTTAGCGGTGTGTAAAAACCCTATTTCACACCCTTAGGGGATGAATTTCGAAAAATCGCTCTTTAGTGGATGTAAATGTCATTATAGGGATGCACGGTTTGTAAAAACCCCATTCACACCCTTAGGGGATGAATTTCGAAAAATCGCTCCTTAGTTTATGTCCACGTCATTATAGGGATCCACTGTTAAAATTTCAACCCTATAGCTCCAGCGGTTTGGATGAACCCCATTTCACCTCCTTAAGGGATGAATTTCGAAAAATCGCTTTATAGTGGATGTCCACGTCATTATAGGGATCCACTGTTAAAATTTCAACCCTATAGCTCCAGCGGTTTGGATGAACCCTATTTCACCCCCTTAAGGGATGAATTTCGAAAAATCGCTTTATAGTGGATGTCTACTCAATTATAGGGATGCACTGTCCAAATTTCAGCCCTATAGCTTTAGTGGTTTGTAAAAACCCCATTTCACACCCTTAGGGGATGAATTTCGAAAAATCGCTCTTTAGTGGATGTCCACGTCATTATAGGGATCCACTGTTAAAATTTCAATCCTATAGCTCTAGCGGTTTGGATAAACCCCATTTCACCCCCTTAAGGGATGAATTTCGAAAAATCGCTTTTTAGTGGATGTAAACGTCATTATAGGGATGCACTGTCAAAATTTCAGCCCTATAACTCCAGCGGTTTGGGTAAACTCCATTTCACCCCCTTAGGGGATGAATTTCGAAAAATCGCTTTTTAGTGGATGTCCACGCCATTATAGGGATGCACTGTCAAAATTTCAGCCCTTTAGCTCCAGCCGTGTAGGTTGTGCGTTGTCTGTCAGTCAGTTACTTTTTATACAATAGAAAAAAAAAGTAAAGATAAAAAATCCCCTTACAACTTATTGAACCCCATTTCACCCCCTTCAACCCTTTTTTTCTCCATAAAAAGTAGCCTATGTCCGTCTCCAAGGTCTAAACTATGACTGTAGCAAATTTCATCAAAATCGGTTCAGTGGTTTAGGCGTGAAAGCGTAACAGACAGACAGACAGACAGACAGAGTTACTTTCGCATTTATAATATTAGTAAGGATAAGAGCTAATCCATCAATGTAAAAAACGTACAATATTGCAAAAAGTACCCAAATTAACTATCATAAATTTGCAATTTAAATAAACATGTGTTATTAATAAGATTTACGGGGTTTATGTTGGCAATGGAGAAAAAAAATATCAAAATCCCTTTGATAACGAGGAGTAGAAGTGTTTCGTGCCGCGGAAAGTTTTCTATTAATGAAAGTGCCGTGATTTTTTGTTAAAAATAAGAGTTTTTTTTTATAAAGATAAAAGCAAAATTTTCGTTTGAGCTTTGATTGCTACTAAAATATCCGAAATTGTTCTCTTGGGCACAGTGTCAGATGAAGGACCAGCCAGTTTTTGTTGCAACCAGTTCCAGTTTTAAAGCAAAATAAGAAAATAAAGATAAGTTGAAACGAATAGTTTGCTAAAAATTCCGAAATATTTATATAAATTTATTTTTAGCGGTAGTTTCCTACCTCCAGGTACGGCGTTTGCTTGGAAAGTTAAACACGGAATAAAATTTGAAATAATATTCATTAAAGAAGGAAGTTAGTAATGCTATTACATTTATTATTTACATTATTATCACAACTTTGTAATATGTAGTGTTAATAAATGTTACAATTAATGTCCATAATTTTTGTTTTTATTTGATTTAAAAATTTTATCCCCAATAATTTATTCCCAATAAACGTACATAATCGCACTCCACACAGTTTGACAGAAAAATTGAAGTCCCATTATGGTTTCATTGTGAGTGTGAGATTTCTTTATGCATGGCTTGTAAATATAAAAGGCTTTGGCAGCGGGGCATTGTTTGGTTACATCCACAATTCGCTCGTTGTGAGGTTGTATATATCACGCCGCGTAGCAAGTGTACTCATCCATTTACTACCTGCGACCATTTTTACACATAAATGCGATTGTGAACTTGATGATGTGCGTGGATTTTTAGTTTTGATGCCGTAAACTTTAAATATTTCTTACATGGACATTAGACACTGGTGTTACCATAGTTGATTTTTCTGCGATTAAGAAGTTTTTCTTCGCACTACCGATAGCTAATATTTTGGGAAAACTAATTTATTACAATAAATTTGTCTAAACTCGCGTATAAATTATTGTCTTGATCAGGCTACTTTAGTACACTGATCCCACTTCTGATTTTTGTTGTACCATTTTTTTAAATAAAGAATATCTCACTTCTAATTTTTGTTGAGTGTTTAGTTGAATTTTGTCAGGATTCTAAATAAAACACATTCTAACACTTTTATGAGTAAATATAATTCAAACGATTTATTCTGTTATAATCATTAACATAAATTGTTCCTATAGTCCATGTCTATAATTAATCACACTAAACTTGCTACCACTAACTTTGTCTAAAGCAACCGTACTCGGCGGGGACAAAAACTCGACTCTCTGGTGGCTTCTATATTTTATGCCACGCTTAACAATAACGGTATCTATATATTTTATTAGGACATTGTACATAGAGGCAGTACTAAAGCATGACATAACTTTGTTCTCATTTAGACGTTGCCAAATTCAATTTATTTAAAACATTTAAATTTTTACAACACTTCCATTATATTTTGTATGATTCTCTTTAATGATGATATAAAGGGATAGTGAATATTTTTATGAATTGTATTTTTAAGTACGGGTTATTATTATTTTATTATTAAGGAATGAGGGGGCAACCCATATGGTGAACACTGCGGCCAAGTTAGGCCTATTGTGTACGTACCCCACTAGCGGAACAGACTATCGGCCTTCTGAATGAAGGCAAGAAGGTCTTTAGTTGATGAAGACCGGACTTGGGCAGGGCTCAAGAACTCTCTGATAAACGTTCTTCTTCTAAGCCAGATCAGAGCAGGACTTTCACAAAGAATATGTGTGGAAGTTTCATCGCCTTCCAAGCAGAGTCGGCATTCTGTCTCTTGAGACAGTTCTAGGTTGTGGAGGTGGTACCGCAGTCCTACATGGCCAGTGAGATAGCCCACCAGCAGCCTTAGGTCCGCTCGGTTTAGAGTAATAGTGCCCTTTAAGGCAAAGGGTTTTATGAGATCTTTAGCCTGTCTAAGTCCTGGGACTGACTCCCAGTAGGCTAGGTTTATTTTCTTAATCCACTCTTCTATCAAGGACTTGGAGGTGGACCAAGAGATGCCACAGAAGGGTTCTGGGCCCTGGAACAACGTCTCAGACCCCTCCCTAGCTGGGCTTTCTGCAGCCTCATTTCTCTCGATACCCCAGTGTCCGGGGACCCAGCATAGCGAGACCCCGTTTCTTCTGGTCAGACTCTGGAGTACGTCAAAACACCCTGCTACTATTTTGGAAGAAAACTTCCACGTTGAGAGTGCCTTCATGGCAGCTTGGCTGTCAGAAAAGATTTTAATGTTGGCGCCTTTCAGACCTTTCTCAAGGTTGAGCCTAGCGCAGGTCGCAATGGCATGTATTTCAGTCTGGAAAACAGAGGACCACTTACCCATTGCAATCGAGACCTTCGAGTTGGGTCCTGCGACACCAGCCCCTGTACCATGTTCCATCTTTGGAGATGGTTTGGATCCCTAGGAAGAATAATTTCCTCCCACTCAGAGCGATCCGGGATAATTGCTTTGAATTTCCTTTGGAATCGTAGTTGACTAACCATATGGTCGGATACGCGGCAGATGGAAATGCTTGGGATATTTTTAAGGATATCCATGTGTCCTTTGACCGTATGGGGCCAGTTAGATGAGATCTGAAGTCTCAAGGCACTTATGGCGGCGGATTTCCATATGAACAGATGCAAAGGGGTCAATCCAATGATTGTTTCCATTACAGCTGTGGGGCAGGTCCGCATAGCTCCGGTAATGGAGAGGCAAGCAAGCCGTTGCAGCTTGCTGCACTTGAGGATCGACGTAACCTGTTTAGTCTTGGGCCACCAAACTATAGCAGCATAAGTGACAACAGGTTTAACGATCGTATTGTACACCCAGTACATCATTTGTGGTGTAAGACCCCATGTCCTACCCAGAAGCCTTTTGCAGGCCCATATGGCCCTTGTGGCTTTGCTGATGACGTAGTCAAGCTGAGCGTTCCAGTTCAGTCTCTTGTCTAGCTTTACTCCCAAATATTTGACTGAGTCTGAGTACTCAACTGTGGCATCCCGAATACAGATAGGACCTAGGTCCAATTTGTAACGTTTGGAGAAAGGTACCAGGACAGCTTTATTTGGGTTAATTGCTAGGCCCTCCTTGGTACACCATCTTTGAACTTCTCGTAGTGCTGTTCTCATGACCTCTGTAATGGTCAAATCGAATTTCCCAGAGACAATGATGGCAAGATCATCTGCATAGCCGATGACATCGAAACCAGATTCAGATAGTTTAGTCAAAAGTTCATCCACAACTAGTGACCAAAGTAATGGGGATAAAACTCCACCATGAGGGCACCCCTTAATAGCCTTAACACTAATGGTGGAGACACCTAGGGTAGAAGAAATGTCACGATCTGCAAGCATGGCATTTATCCACTCAATCGTGTGAGGATCCAGATTTCTGAGAGCCAGTGCTCTAGAGATGGAATCATAGCCTGTGTTATCGAAAGCACCTTCGATGTCAAGGAACGCGCATAAGGCAGTTTCCTTAGCGAGGAAGGCCTTTTCGATTTTACTGACCAGGTGGTGTAAAGCAACCTCTGTTGATTTACCTTTAGAGTAAGCGAACTGGGAGCTATGTAGAGGGAGGGAGAGCTCCAGTTTGCCCTAATATGAAGGTCTAGCAGCCTTTCTATTGTTTTCAAAAGAAAAGAGGTTAAGCTGATAGGTCTGTACGGTGTAGGCAGCTCGAGGGGTCTGTTGCCCTGTTTCGGGATAAAAACCACCACGACTTTCCTCCAGATGGTTGGAATGTATCCCCAATTGAAGCTGGCTCTAAAGAGGCAGACCAGGTTGTTGAGGATCAGATCGAGGCCCTTCTGAAGAAGTGCCGGAAAAATTCCGTCTCCTCCGGGTGACTTATAGGGTTGAAAAGAGGCCACTGCCCATTTAACCTTGTCACAGTCGAAGATATTCCCTGAAAGACTGCGGGAATAGCGGTCTGGGATGGTCCTATGACTGCACCCAGGATCCAATGGATAAGCGGTCTGGAAGATTGACCCTGGAAAGTGCTCTCTGAGCAGGCACCTTAAGGTTTCCTCATGGTTAGAGGTGTAGGAGCCATCCTCCTTTTTGAGAAGGCCCACTCCGTTGAAGGAGTCTTTGGAAAGTAGCTTTTGGAGTCTAGTCGCCTCTGGTAGAGTCTGAATACTCTCACAGTGTTTCCGCCAGGCAATCCTTTTGGAATGTCTCAACTCCTTGTTATAGGCTGTTAGGGTGAACCTATATTCATCCCAATACCCGGTGTGTTTTGCTCTATTGAACAATCTCCTAACGTCTCTACGCATTGCAGCTAACCTGTCATTCCACCAGGGCACCTTTCGCGATGACTGAAAGGAAGAGACGGTGTTGCTGTCATGGTAGGAAGAGATCAGCATGTCAGTAAGCTGCGTGGCCGCATTCTCCAGTTCATACACTGAGCTGATAGAAGCCGCAAGCTGGTCTGATTTCGAGGCCACTAGCCCCTGAAACTTAGACCAGTTGGTTTTCTTAGGAACCAAAGAAGGGGCGCGGATATGTGGAAGGCCCACCATGTCAAATCTAATGTGCAGATGATCCGACAGTGAGGCCTCGTCCAGAACACGCCAGTTTTCAATCCTGTCGGATAAAAGCCTGCTCGCGAAGGTGAGGTCCAGCACCTCCTTTCTACTAGCAGTGATAAAAGTGGGTTTGCATCCTCTATTTGCAATATCTATGTTATTCGTAACGAGAAATTCTAGAAGACATTTACCCCTTTGGTTTACATCGGTACTTCCCCAGATGGAGTGGTGAGCATTTGCATCACAGCCGATGACGAATTGCCGGTTCGTCTTGCGACAGAACTCAATGAGATCTTGAACTTCCTGGGGTGGCACTACTGCTACATCCCCGGAAAGTAAGCGGACGCAAGAACGATTTCTTGGAATGCGTTGGCGGTGGGAACCGCAACCGAGATCGCCACTAGATCTCTAGAAATAAAGTTAGTAATGGAGAGATAAGTGACACGATTGTCAATTAGGAGGGCAGCGCGAGGCGCCCCACATCTCCGATCATACACTAGTTTACTTGAGCCGGTGGTAAGTCCTCTGACTTTGCCATCGGTTACCCATGGCTCTTGAATAAGAGCAAGGGTAAGGTGCCTCTCCGCAAAAGTCTTGCACAGGGTGGAGGATGCCCCTTTTGCATGGTGCAAGTTTACTTGGAGTGCCCTTATGGCGCTCATTTTTTTTCCAAGGAGCGTTTGACAAGCCCGGTCTTCTTGGCTTGTCTAGGACCCTTTGTCCTACCATCTTTGCCCTTGGGGGGTACAGTACGGGTTGCCTGAAGTGTTTTTTAAAAGGAGAATGTAATGATGGTTTGCGGGCGTGTATGCGAGGTATGCAGGTTTTTATTATCAGATACTATTTTTTTAGATTTTGGGCTAAAATTACGCATTTGTGAAAAATTAAATGAGATGAAAGTAGTAGTTGCAGTTTTTAAAACGATTTTATTTGGACGCTTTAATACATCAGAATCTGAAAAAAGTCCCAAAATGGTAGCTAGCAGCGAAACTATTTTGAAAATGTTAATGAAAAAATGCGATCCGATTTTTTTTCACTTTTTTTAAGTTTAATAAAATTTTCTTGTTCATCATCATAAAATAATACTTTTTTTTAAGCTATTGCATAGCTTTTATCGCATAGCGCGGTGATCGAATCGAGAAATTCCGCAACGAAAAAAACCTAACACGGTGCGTCATTGAATGGGGTTTACCCAAACAACTAAAGCTATAGGGCTGAATTGTTGACGGTGCATCCCTATAATGGCGTGGCCATCCACTAAAAAGCGATTTTTCGAAATTCATCCCCTAAGGGGGTGAAATGAGGTTTATCCAAACCGCTAGAGCTAAAGGGCTGAAATTTTGACAGTGCATCCCTGTAATGGCATGGGCATCTACTATAAAGCGATTTTTTCGAAATTCATCCCCTAAGGGGGTGAAATGGGGATTATCCAAACCGCTAAAGCTATAGGGCTGACATTTTGACAATGCATCCCTATAATGGCGTGGACATGCACTATAAAGTGATTTTTCGAAATTCATCCCCTAAGGGGTTAAAATGGGGTTAACCCTCACCGCTGAAGTTGAAGGGCTTTAATTTTGACCGTGCATCCCTATAATGACGTGGACATCCACATAGGAGTGAATATCAAAGAAAAAACTTGAATTGATATCGGTGAAAAAAATACTGCATAAATAAAATAAATAAATAATTATAATTGCATGAGTTGATAAAAAATGCTATGCAAGAGCTTTACCGCGACAGTCCTCGAGTGCCACAGCCCTTTTTTTATGTGAAAGACTAGAGTCTCAGGAAACGCCCTTTATACTGTGTCGACAATCTACATTTTAAAAAAGAAAAAAACCTCACACGATGCACAAAAATTGAGCAATTAATTTTCAAATTTGAGGGCAATTTTGGGGACTCGTGTAAGATATTTTGACCCGAAATTCTAACCAGTTTGTGTTTATAAGTTCACTGAAAAAAATCCGAAGTTATAAACACAGAACTAAAATTTATGTGTACAGATAAAAATTTCATATTATAACCGCTGATAGCCAATATCATAAAGAACAGCCTCTATTTTTTTTTTGCTTTTTTTCGGACCTATACACTCCGAGATATACGCATCTATATTTAAATAGATATATTTCAGGGTTGTTATTTAAAGGTTTCGATACTTTTACTTTTATTCTTCGCCTTGCGCATTGCTTCCCTTATCCTGAATCTTACGAACCGCCACTTGTCTGTAGTCTGTATGTCTATATGTCTGTCTGTTTGTTCGGACTAATCTCGGAAACGGTTAATCCGATTGGGATTTGACTTTCACTGGAAGATTCAGTATTTTGGCGGGCATGTTTTAGGCTATTTATATGCACTATATATTAGCTCTACCTTTATAGTCCGGGAGGTAGCGCTATAGTTGAGCAAGTCATTTTATACCGGCTGAAAATCATAACAATAATAGTTTCCCCCTAACACATAACAGCTCCGAACGTCAGCTGCTCCGAAAGCGGTGGAGCTAAAGATTGATATTTTACTTATTGAATTCAAAGTAAAAGATAATTTGAATATTAAAAAAACAAAAAATCATCGTCAGCTGATTGTTTATGGGTGTAAAGATTGTCAGTTAATTTTCCAAGAAGCCTATGCAACGCTCAAATGCATTGAGCGCGCGAAATGTTTATCACGCTGACTGACGGTATAACCCCCGTCAAAAATGCGGCTGACGATTTTCTTTATTATTTTAAAAGTATAAAAATTGAGATGTACAAATTTCATAAGGTATAAAATTAATTTGTTTGTTAAATTTTCAAAGAGGTTCATGCACGTGAATGACATATAACCCCCCCTCGTCAATACAGCTGACGACTGTTTTTTAAAAAAATGTGATTAAAACAATAATATTATACATTTTTGCTCGGTATAAAAGTCATCGAAGCAGATTTTTTTCCAATGACTTTTTCATGCTGCCTCCTTTATCTCCACCGTTAGTGCGACAACTGATGCTCACTTTACCAATTTCTGACCATTAAACAACTGTTTGAAATAAAATTCATTCGGTATAAAATTTCTAAAAAAATTGGAACGCTACCTCCCGGACTATTATGTATGTAGGGATGTGTGTATGTAGACAAATCTTGAAAATTGTTTTTGACCCACTTCCATATAACCAATCAGCTTTAAATTTTGCACACATGTACAGTTCAAGTGACAACGCAATCTGACCATTTTATAAAAGATGGCCGTTTCAAGATGGCCGTTTCAAGATGGCGGCCGAATTTCGCAATTGTGCTCGCTGACCGCCGACATGTGTATCAAATGAACGGGAATAATAAGTATATTATAATTACCTATTTGGTGCTATTCCAAATTCAAAATGGTGGCCGGAACAAAATGGCAGCCAGCACAGATCTCAGATTACTTTTTCATTTACATCACGATCGGTATGGGTATCAAATGAAATGATGTGACAAGTAGAATACTATTACCTGTGTGGCGTAATTCCAAATTCAAAATGGCAGCCAACACAAAATGGCGAACTACCTTTTCTTACAACGCTCTCGGTATGGATACCAAATAAAAGTGTATGAGTAGAGTACAGTAAGCTGGGTGACCACATTTTAAATATCGGTCACCACAAAATAACCAGGGACATATAATAAACTAAACGATAGAAAACTAAAAATATAGTTTAAAAAACTTAAAAATATGCTTTTGTTTAAAAATGAATTAAAAAGTAAAAAATTATGTTGAATTAAAACTTTTTTGCTCCAGCCAGTATATATAATATATGGGACGCTAGCGAAAAGTTGCAGTAATAACAAAATAAGAATGTAGGTAAAGTTCCACGCTTTCTGGAAGAACAGCTCATTCTATGCTTAAGATATCGATCGAAGAAGATCATATGGAAAATCCTGCGTGGAACAAATCTAAAAACCTGCGTGGAAAAAATCAAAAGTTTTACAAAACTGCATGATGGCTGTCTGGGAATGCGATGAGTGTACTATGGCAAATAAAGTATGTATTAACAGAACACCGCGAGATGTAAGATGTAAAAACCATTTATTTTGGGGAGTAACTGTTTTATTGGCATAGATTCCGGGCAAATGTTGCCGGCTGTACGGAAAAATATGTGGGCCGATGATGAAATGATCACTCTGTAATATATGAATAAATATATATAGGTAATATATTTATAAATATATTTTCAATTGATTTATCTATAGGTATGGTTCTTGACTTTTGTTTTAGATCTTCGTTGTATCTTTTCTGTTGTGAACTTTTTTCTGTGGCACAATTCTTACTTAACTGTTACTTACTTTGTTCTCAACGGCTATATTTTATTTCCTTAATCCTTAACTGCAATACTTAATCACAACACTTTCCATTTCATGCTTTATTTTATTTCTTTAATTTCAATGCTTCTTCACAATACTTTAAAATTAATTTCTTCTCAATACTTAAAATTAATCAATTAATGTTGTATAAGGCCTCGGGCACGATAATAGCGGCGAGAGGCACTTTAGTGTTTGCCACTCTGCCGCTCACCATTCGCCGCTCGTATCGTGGCCAAGGCTTTACTCTTTGTATACAGTAGTGTAATCAATTTGAATTATACATTTTGTATATAAAAATCTGTACATCGTATCCTTAGTGTTTCCAGAGGAGGAAATATATTGAGATTTTTCTTCTGATAAATCTTGATATATTTCAATTAATTTTTATGAAGTTGTCTATTTGGTCAAGGGAAGCAGTGCTTCCTTTGCTTCCAAAGAGGAACCGCCACTGCTCTTCACAATACTAACAAACTTTATTGCGCGGTTCGCGATTCAAAAGAAAAACTCCCGTACGACTTAGACCAGTGCAGATACGCTTTTGAAAAACCAAAAACTAGAAAAATTCTTAGCAGTACATGGAAGGTGGGAAAATTTAGGATAAATGCTACTTAAACAAGGAAAAATCGAGAGCACAGCAGTAGATGACCGGAAAGGGGGCGGGGGAGCCAAAATGTGAGTTTTAGGGGGTTAAACGTGTTTTTCTGCGATTTTTGAGAAAAGTAGACCTCCTATCGAAAAACGTTAAATGTAAACGTTGTAGATAATTAAAAGATCTAGAGCTTTTGTTCAAACCATTTTTCGACATAACCTCAAAAAATGGAGAAAAACGCCAAAAATCGAGTTTTTTGTTTATCATTTTTATCTTTCACAAAAATGATCCAATTTTAATGAAATTTGAGGAAAATGTAGATTTCCATGTTTCGAAAAGGCCCAATTTTTTTCAAAGCGATTGGTTGTGTAGTTTTGTTTTTATGACCTTAATTTAAAAAAAGGCCCCATTTTCAATCAAAAAAGTTGGCGAACGAATTTTCGATTTTGAAAATTGTGAAGACGGGTTTTTTTTTCGTTGAACCCTCTACTTTAAGATGGTGTAAAAAAATGATAGTGTCACAATAGAAAAACATCGAGAAAAATTCGAAAAACCAAAAACATCCTTTTTCAAATATCGATTTTTCCGTAAACTTCGCTAATTCTTTATCTCTCTTTGACATAAAGCTTTAAGAGTGGCCCA
Source organism: Thereva unica (assembly GCA_949987705.1). NCBI lineage: Eukaryota > Metazoa > Arthropoda > Insecta > Diptera > Therevidae > Thereva > Thereva unica. Next base: position 44,013,314 of record OX465282.1, on the reverse strand, counting down.
AAACTGTAAATTTAATGTACTATATTGTAAGGGAACTTCTGGTAACACTTTCAGATGTGAAAAAATTTGTTTAAACAATTATTTCACCCAAGAAAGCAAGGAAAAAAATTACAGTTTTAGGCCAAAAAAAAATATTTCTACGTATTGTGATGGCTTATACATTAAAACTTACTGGTAGAACCCAGCACATTCGAGCACCATTTTTTAAGTCTATGAGTCTTCAATAACAAAATTTTTCGAGAAGAATAAAACAAAATTGAAAAATGAAACAAATTTTTTATAGTTGGAAAAAGCAATGCCATAAAACCAACTTTTATTATTTCCTAATGTCACATATTACATTTTATTGTATTACACTCTACTGGTTGCTAAATACAATTGACCATGAGTTAAGACTATGCCGTGTTTAAATAAGTGTGTTCGCGTACTCGAATGCTGTTATGTTGTAAAAGAATTTTTCATACCTCATTTTTTGGAGAGATGCTGTTGATCATGAAACTCAACACATTTTTCAATCTCTTGAGAATCTTCAATAAAGTCATCGACTTCGTGAAGGTCCTCAAGCATCTTTTACTATCACAACCAGCTTCACAGCTGCAGCAGATAGATTTTAGCAAACTTTCAGGAATTAATGTCTTTTCGGTAAATTTAGGTATTATTCCGTTTAAAAGGTTTTTCCACCCCCAATCTGTAGCTTTCAGTTAGTTACTCGCAATGGTACTTCATTTATCAATCATCAAATATTTAGTATCAGATCAATCTTCTAACTATACCTTCATAAACTCAAAAAATCATTTTATTAGGCAATAAATTAAATAAAAAGAAGTGCGCGGGCCGGCCTAAAACTGTAATTTTTTCCTTGCTTTCTTGGGTGAAATAATTGTTTAAACAAATTTTTTCACATCTGAAAGTGTTACCAGAAGTTCCCTTACAATATAGTACATTAAATTTACAGTTTTGGGCCACTCTTAAAGCTTTATGTCAAAGAGAGATAAAGAATTGGCGAAGTTTACGGAAAAATCGATATTTGAAAAAGGATGTTTTTGGTTTTTCGAATTTTTCTCGAAGTTTTTCTATTGTGACACTATCATTTTTTTACACCATCTTAAAGTAGAGGGTTCAACGAAAAAAAACCCGTCTTCACAATTTTCAAAATCGAAAATTCGTTCGCCAACTTTTTTGATTGAAAATGGGGCCTTTTTTTTAAATTAAGGTCATAAAAACAAAACTACACAACCAATCGCTTTGAAAAAAATTGGGCCTTTTCGAAACATGGAAATCTACATTTTCCTCAAATTTCATTAAAATTGGATCATTTTTGTGAAAGATAAAAATGATAAACGAAAAACTCGATTTTTGGCGTTTTTCTCCATTTTTTGAGGTTATGTCGAAAAATGGTTTGAACAAAAGCTCTAGATCTTTTAATTATCTACAACGTTTACATTTAACGTTTTTCGATAGGAGGTCTACTTTTCTCAAAAATCGCAGAAAAACACGTTTAACCCCCTAAAACTCACATTTTGGCTCCCCCGCCCCCTTCGCGGTCATCCGCTACGGTGCTCTCGATTTTTCCTTGTTTAAGTAGCATTTATCCTAAATTTTCCCACCTTCCATATACTGCTAAGAATTTTTTTTTTCTTAAAAATTATCTGCACTGGTCTAACTAGCCCGATCCGCGTTTCAAAACCAACTCTTTATGTTTTTCTAAAAACAGAAATTGCGACGGTTTCGCGATTCAAACCAAGAAAACCTTATTTCTCGGGAAAATGTCGCTCCACATAAAATTGACTAGAGAAACTGCCGATTTGGCAGTTCTCACGGGCAAATTGAACCTTCAATTTATTTAATTTTTGGTCGCACGTTAAGTGCCTATTTAGCGTTTCTCACACCTGAAGTGAGCGCGCAAATTATCTTATCAGACAAAAGGACTCATATTACCGGCACCGATTCGTCGTTCCCGTGCAGGGAAAATGTGCATGGTTGTAATAAACCGGTGCAATATGAGTTTTGGAATTTAATTTCAGTTTTGTACGTTTAATGTATTAAACTTGGACTTTTTGTTGGACCTTGAAAATGTTTGAGCAACGTGATTTTATTATTTAGGCAAAAGGGCCAATTTTTGGGAGAGTTTGGCAAATATTTGGTCCACAAAAGGGACTGCGTAAAGGGACAAATGTGGACAAAAACAAAAGATGCACATTGCAGACCCCATGCGGAACCACCAAAACAATAGGAAGCTGTGAAGGAAATTTCCCGCTACAAACCAAAATACCCAACACTTTTCAGGTAGTACCCGACACGCCGGACTTCTTAAACGATGGATTGCTAGGATACGATTTTATCTCCAAAAACTGCAATGTGGAAGGACCAAACCAACGGTTGAAATTTCCCTGTACAGAAACCAACCCCACAGCGTTCAGCGTCCCCCTAACTATCAACCGGCAGCCAAAACTAAAGGGGATAGTCGATGAGAACCATTCTTCAAGGAAAGCTTCAGTAGAGACTAAATGCGCTAACCACAGTGCCTCCAAGATCCCTATTAAGGATACTTACTGCTCAACCACGCTGACAACCGAAGAACGCCAAACTCCATCATTGCAGAAAACCGTGGAACTCGAAACGCCACAATGCGTGCCAGCACGTACCCAAAATCTATAGTCATGATCCCGTTAAGGCTACAAGAGGAGATGGTCTGTTTCTCGCAAGAAATAGACGGCGGAGTCTTCCTATCTAACGAATTCTACCCATGGGCTCAGATAACGTCGTAGTAAGTATACTGAATAGCACTAACGCCCCGGTTGAGCTTCCCAAACTTGATCTAAAACTGATCCCAGCCCACAATTTTCAAATAATTCGGCTAGAGAAGGCAATCTTCCCAAAACCTGAGAGGTCTCATTCACCCAAGGACCCGAATAATAACGAACCTAAAAGGCCTTCTCACAAGGCAATAATGGCATTTCTGACATTTCTCATTCATATTAAACCACCTGGTAAACATATGGAACCACGGTGGAACAACCAAAAGGGACTATCACGTCCTCGAACCAGAATCCTAAGTTAGCGCATACTAAAAAATCGGCTCCGGCTAAACCACAAAAACTAAACGGGCGAGCAACTAAAAAGAGCAAAAAAGCTACCTGGGCTCATTATATACAGCACGCGCCCATAGGCAACGGAAGACAGGGTCATATCGAATGTACTGACCGTCTAGAAAGACTCCTAGAAGAACTAAAATTGGACAGCAGCTTAAGTGTTGAAGAGAAGGAATCAATCATAGAGCTATGTCATGAATACAACGATATTTTCCATCTGAAAGGAGACCTACTCACCTTTACTACCGCGATAAGTCACGAAATTCGCCTGATGCAGGATCAAGCCCCTGTAAATCAGAAAATGTATAGACTGCCAGAGTCCCAGAGGCAAATTATAAATGAACAAATTAAGGAAATGCTGGAAAATGGCATTGTCCAGCCCAGCAAAAGCCCGTGGAACTCCCCCTTACTACTAGCTCCCAAAAAAAGCGGGTCCTGATAATGAAAATAAATGGTTAAAAAATTTTTTTAAAAAAAATTCTTTTCATTAACTAAAAAATGTACTGAAAAGTAAAAAATAAAAAATATTTTAAAGAAAGCGTGAAATTTCAATTTTAATGAAAAAGTTAATTAAAAGAATGGCGCATTTTTCATCAAAAATTGAAAATATAACTGTAAATCGCGTGAGATTACAATAACCCTCAATTTTTTGCTTTCTTAATTTCAAATTCTAACAAAATTTTTTGATTAAAAATGCGCCATTCTTTTAATTAACTTTTTCATTAAATTGAAATTTCACGCTTTCTTTAAAATATTTTTTATTTTTTACTTTTCAGTACATTTTTTAGTTAATGAAAAGAATTTTTTAAAAAAAAATTTTAACCATTTATTTTATTTTCTACTTTTTAGTTTATTATATGTATTCCGACATTTTATGATGGCAATTCTATTAGATTTAAAAGTACGTCACACAGTTTACTGTATTGATACCCATGTCGTGGGCTGGGTGGTACTTATACATGATGAGTTGAACTCAAGTTAAACCCAATTCTAACTACATGTAAACGGGAGTCGAGTTGGGTTAAGGTTGATTGAACTCGACTCAGCTCTGCTACCTGGGTTTAGTTGAAATTATGCATACGGACATGAGTTCAGTATTTGAGTAGTTGAATTTAGTTGACAGCAGCATGTCTATGTTTGTTTGTGATTTTTTGTAACGTATATTGCTTCTTTATTATCAACTCACCCTTAACTCAACTATTCATCTCATCATTCAAACACATTAACCACCCGAACTACGAGTGTTTGCAAAATTGGAAGTTGATCGGTTAAATTTTCTACTTTTTAGTCTATTATAAGCTTTCCGCAATTTAGTGTTGGCCGCCATTTTGAATTTGGAATGACGCCACATAGCTTATTGTGTTCTACCTGTCATATCCTTTCATTTGATACCCATGTCAGAGGGCCGCGGAGCACAATTCAAAAATCGGGCGCCATTTTGGAACCGCCATCTTGATATTTTTACAAAATGGCAGATTGCATTGTCATCCAAACTAAACGTGTATGCAAAATTTCAGCTTTATCCGAAACCGGGAAGTGGGTCAAATTTAACTTCCAAGATTTGACGACAAACAGTGTAAGTGTTGGCCGCCATTTTGAATTTGGAATGACGCCACATAGCTTATTGTGTTCTACCTGTCATATCCTTTCATTTGATACCCATGTCAGAGGGCCGCGGAGCACAATTTCAAAAATCGGGCGCCATTTTGGAACCGCCATCTTGATATTTTTACAAAATGGCCAGATTGCATTGTCATCCAAACTAAACGTGTATGCAAAATTTCAGCTCTATCCGAAACCGGGAAGTGGGTCAAATTAACTTCCAAGATTTGACGACACACAGTGTAAGTTAAAATAAGCGCCATTTTGGAACCGCCATCTTGATATTTTTACAAAATGGCCAGATTGCATTGTCATCCAAACTAAACGTGTATGCAAAATTTCAGCTCTATCCGAAACCGGGAAGTGGGTCAAATCTAACTTCCAAGATTTGACGACAAACAGTGTAAGTTAAATAAAAGAATTTAAAAAGGTGGCGGGTCGTCGTCGACTTTCGTAAATTGAATGAAAAAACTATCGGCGACGCCTACCCCCTACCCCGTATTGAAGATATCTTAGACCAGTTAGGTCATTCTCGCTATTTCTCTACTAGCGGCTATCATCAGGTCCTGGTCGACCCCAAAGATCTAGCCAAAACCGCATTCAGCACTAACTACGGACATTATGAATTTAAGCGAATGCCATTAGGGCTCAAAGGAGCTCCTACGACTTTTCAGAGGTTAATGAACTATGTCCTTACTGGCCTACAAGGGCTCGAATGCTTTGTGTGTTTGGACGACATAGTCATCTATGGCAAGAACCTCGCAAATCATAATCAGAAGCTAAGAAAAGTGTTTGACAAGTTGCGCGAGCACAACCTCAAATTACAGGTCGAGAAATGTCAGCTGAAAGGAGGTCGTATACTTAGGGCACATTTGCTCCTAAAAAGGGGCCCTTCCAGACAGAAAGAAAACGACATGTGTCCAAGACTTCCCCAGGCCCCGCACGGTACGGCAACTACAATCTTTCCTAGGGCTAGCCAATTATTACTGGAAGTTTATACCGGGTTTTTCGAAAACGGTGCGCCCCATAACCAATCTTCTTAAAAAGGGAGCAAAATTTTCCTGGACTGACTCGTGCCAGGGAGCGTTTGAAAGTATAAAGGCCTCATTAGTCGCACCCCCCTTGCTGGTGTACCCAGATTTTGCAAAACCATTTAATCTGACAACGGATACCAGCGGTGAAGCTATAGGGGCTGTCCTCTCACAAGGCGAGGTAGGAAAAGACCAACCCATAGCTTACGCCAGCCGGACCTTAAACAAGGCCGAACGTAATTACTCTACTGTAGAAAAGGAACTACTGGCTATTGTATGGGCAGTAAAAAATTGCAGGTGTTACCTGCAAGGACACAAATTTACAATCTACACAGACCACAAACCACTAAAAGGAGTCTTCAATGTGAAAGATTCTACGACTCGCCTTGTACGCTTTCACCATAAGCTTTCGGAGTTCGATTATAAAATCGAGTATAAGCCTGGTAAATATAATACCAACGCCGATGCCCTCAGCCGCATCCCACAGGAGGATGACAACAAAAACAATCATACTTTCATGGTAGAAGCTGTCGTCCATGCACCCATGGAAAACCCAATCCAAAGTCACTTAAGTGATCACATGAAATGCAACGCTGTCACACGTAGCCAAGCGAAAAAATTCGGAACTCCAGATTTTAAAGGGGCAACCGAAGAGCCCGATATAAAATACGCTTCTGAGATACAAGGCGCCACAAGTCATGTCAGTCCACAACCACCAGTCGGCGACACGCCACAATCAGCCTTACCACAGCCCCAGTCGGGCCAAGCTGAAAGGCCACCATCAGAAAACCAAAAAACGGAACCTCCCTCTAAGCGCAGGAGAGAGGTTATAACTAACCCTGAGGAGATTTCAACGATCCTAAAAGACTATCATGACTCCCCCTTTGGCGGTCATCAAGGCGTTATTAAAACGTACGGAAGGATCCGGAAGAAATACTGGTGGCGAGGTATGCTAGCGGACATTCGAAGGTATATTAAGAAATGCAAAAAGTGTCAGACAATGAAGGCGACACCACTCATTAAGATGCCGATGGTGATCACTGACATAGCCGAGAGACCGTTTGACAAGGTTTACCTGGATATTGTAGGGCCTTTGGAAACTACGTATATGGGGGTAATTTGTATATCTTAACATTCCAGGATAACCTGACGAAGCTAATCGACTGCTACGCCCTGTCGAACGCAGAGGCCGATACCGTAGCCCGAGTCGTCTTCGATCAGATAATCACACGCTACGGTATTCCGAAACACATAGTGACGGACCAAGGCACTAATTTTCTTAGCGACCTATTCAAAGGGCTATGTAAACTACTTAGAATTAAGAAGTTACAAACATCGGCTTACCATCCTCAGTCGAACGAAGCCCTGGAGAGAGCCCATCGACCGCTCGTAGAATATTTGCGTAGTATTACGGACCAAAATCCCAAATCATGGGATCAGTGTATAATCACGAAATCTACTACTATTTACTAAAATACAAGTTACAACGTACCTACTCCATAGCCCGGCAGAACCTATTAGCCAGTAAACAAAAATCTAAGTTAGCGTACGACCAAAGAATAAGACCACATACCTTCCACGTAGGTGATCGAGTCCTAATAAAAAGTAAAAACCGCAAAGGCAAACTGGCCCCCATCTGGAAAGGACCATTCTCGGTAATAGCCATCCCCGGCTCGGTAAACACCACTGTCAAACTCGGGAACAGACAAACTACGGTGCACAATAACCGCTTAAAGCTTTTCTATGAATAAATCGTCTTAGACTCATATACACTGTAATACCATCTAAGAGAAATATACGCCCCCGATACAACTCACCCACTGCGGCAATCCAAGCCCCTATACAGAATTAACAACGACATTAATTCTAACAATTCCTTCTTTTCAGCACCTCGTCACTATGAAATTGACAACGCTCCTACTGACATTATCAGTCGTCGCCCGTCAACCGAACGGAACCCCCTATTTAATTAACCCTCTTAACCAGACAGGTATAGTCTTTGAAGAAATAGGTGAATTATGGCTATACCACCAGTTTTGGAACATTTTTACGGAAATCGATCTGAGTAAATTAGACAACCAAACGAGCCTGGATGAGCATGCAGAATACTTAATAATGAGGTTATGCAAGGAAGAAAATGAGACGCAAGAGATATGCTAAACACAACAGCGGCATATCCATTCGGTAATCGAAATGATTAAAAGGCGAACAGGGGTAATACGTGACCTAATTAGCCCACATCGGCAAAAGCGGTCTCTCTTCGACGGAATAGGGATGGGGTTTCATTATATGTTCGGGACGATGGACCATCAAAACGAGGAAGAAGTATACAGCGGACAAAGTGAGTTAGAGACCGGACAAACAGCACTCCTTGAACTTGAGAAGCAGCAAATTAGTGTGGTAAATACAACCCTAAGGGAACTGCAAAAGCCATTATCCACATTACTGGACAGACAACAGCAAATTGCATACAAGATCAACGAAATGCAAACCATATCGGAACAAACGAAGAAACTACAGCTGAGACAAGATATAACAGCGAACATTCTCCTACTGGTCATCGAAATAGAATCGAGACAACAGACGTTAATGGATGTAATAGTGGCAGCAAAAAATAATCAAGTACACCCACTACTCGTCTCGCCCCGCACCTTAACCGATGTCCTCAAGCGAACTACAAATTCATGCGAAAGGTGCCTTCCGATAATATATAAAATAGCCAAGACAGAGACAGATTCACATCTGTTGCAAAACAAATTGGTAATCAGAATTAGTTTGCCCATCTTCAATTTGCCCAAACTACCTTACTTCAAAATATGGTGCTACCCAGTGCACACCGGAAAAGGACCTTCGGTAGTACAGGACGTAGGTCACTCACACATAGCCATACACTACCCTACTCAAGTCTACACGCTGCTCAATTACCAGAGTACACACTCCTTCGCTAAAATAACGGATAAGCTGAACGGGTCCACCTACTTTGGCGAACTAAAAACACCACTGTCCCAGGCTGGCCTCACGAAAGCCTGTACCGTGAAAATGCTGCTAAACCCGTTGGGGGAAAAAGTCGAATGCCCACTGAGAGCCCAAATACCCCCGAAAACTTTACTAATTAGAATGGATAGACCTAATTCATGGTTATTCTCATATGCTTTTAAATAAAGGGCTGCAAAATTTTTTACATATGGGGCAAATCGTTTGTAAAATATTAAAAATTCTGAGAAAAATCACTTCCTTATATTCATGGACTATAAAGACCTTCTTAAATACATCGTTCGTGCAATTAAATTTATAAATTTTCATTCATTTCAGTAAGCGTTTATAGGGCATTTTCTGACAATTAATCGGTGTGAAGAGCCGCAAGGCACAACAAAGATGACAGTTCAATGACAGTTCAAAAACAGGCCGGCAAGATGGGTAGGGAAAGTGTTGAGTATGAATTATTTTTATTAAAAAAACTAAATACAGTTGACGAAAACATGCCCGGATTTAAATCGTTTCGTTTTAGTGCTTTTAATCATATTTTCTGCCTTAATATTGATAAATTGCATCTTTGGGGTGTTCTTTTGTCAATTTTCGGGAATTTGAAAAATTTTACTTTGTCTCGGCCACCTCGATTACTGCATCCAATGACACCACAAACACTAGGGGCACTAGTAATATAAATTAAAGGCACAGATTATTTTAGTTGCTAAATTAGTTTCGTTTCCAATAAACTTACTCTTTATGTAATAATTAAATAATAAATTCGTATTTAATGGGATGCTCGCACAACACTGTACAATAATTAAAGACTCTTGAAATAACTACTATTATTTAATAAATTAATTTTATTTAGAAACTAAAACCAACATAAATTATTTTTAACTTTTCTTTTATTTTTAAATATCTTAAAATCAAACGGAACTGACAGCTGTCAGAGCTTTGTTGTGCCTTGCGGATGTCTTGCATGTATGGGTGACAGAAAATGCCCTATATGCCCTGGTAAAAATTAGATATCTACTTTTCGTTTTAAACCTACCAAATGTTTCGTTTTAATCATACATATTTTTTGTGACAAATCCACAGCGAAGTTCGCTAAAATTGAATTTTTGTTTTGGTCTACAGCACCACCTACATGACTATAAACTATAATAAAGTGAACAGCATATAAAATATGCATATAAACAAATAAATTCTTTATATTATTTCCGCGAAATTTCTTAATGATTTATAAAGCCGCCGAAGAGCCATAAAAACTCAAGAGAATGATTTTTTTGCACTTTTAATTAAATAAATGTTTATGTTCTCCTGAGTATCATTATTAAATACTATAATTTAGTGAGAAATATAATCAAAATAAGTTACACCGAAGTATAAAAAAAATTGTAATTCACTATTTTGCGGCCGGGGATTGATTCGCCTGGGATAGGACTCCAGCGCCTTACCTATAGGCTACTGATATATGGACTTTATTAGAAATCTCTTTTTTGTTGTTAAATATACTTCTGGTTGAAATTTCCAGACCATTTTCTCAGTTTTTGGACTTTTGACCAAGAGCTACATTTTGAGATATGGCCCAAGTCTGTAGCGGCAGTACTTTCAGATATGAAAGTAGGCTTCAGACGGACAGACGGACAGAGCCTCTGTATAAGCTTTTGTAGTGACCGCATAAACTTAATTACCAAGTTTACGCAAAGTCACACAAATATCTCCCACACGATAAACACGATCAATCGGAACACTCCATCGATCACCGAACGAAAGTTCAGTGATCTTGCCGTTTTCTGTTCCGTTCCCCATCGTGTTTATCGAAGATCCAATTTCCGGCATGTCCTTTTTATCACTCTCTTCTGAAAGTCCCGCTCGACAAAACGCGTTCCTTGACGAGTCGAAAATTTAAAAGAACCACATAAATGTGATACAGTTCGATATATATATACCTATATATATCTAATAATATTAAACACAGTGTTATATAACGACTAAATTAATTCATAAGCCATATTTACGAATAATAAATAAGTGATATTATACCTTTATAAATATCGTGTTTCATTTACACTCCCTGGGTAGCACGGGAGCTAAAGTGGTGACCCCGACGTCGCAACACGCGACAAAAAAAAATATAGTGGAATAATAAAAAAGTGCATATAAAATAATATTAAAACACAATAGACGCGAATATCATTAATTTACACTTGATAAAAATCGTGCAAAGTTAAATCAATCCGAGAAGTGATTACAGTTAAAACACAATAGTTATCGGACGCAATATAGGAATAACGGGGAAGTAGAAATTTTTTTTACATCAATTCAATTTAAAAAAAAATCCCAATAACAATATTGATAGTGATTGCTTGCATATATAAAATCATGCAATAAGCGAATATTTTTTTTCCAAGCATTTCAAAAGATTATTATTATTACGATAAAAATCATCAATTAACAGAAAACATATGTATCAATCAGAGAAAATCCAGTTACAACCATTAAGATTTGCTAAATGCCAGAAGGAGCCAAAGTGGCATTGCTAAAGTGGTATTGCTAAATTGGCATTGCTAACTCGGTATTGCTAAAGTGGTATTGCTGATCAGAAAATTAATTCGACTTTGCAGAAGAAAATTTTGGGTTTTAAAAATACTAAGGGCAACGAACAATAGTTTTTAGTTCATTTAAAAATAAACATTTGTTTTATAAAAAACCATTCTGCTATCATATATGAATTGTATTTAATATATATTTTTCTTTTTAAATTTAAATTCATTTGGCTATCTAAGAGTGCTAGCTAATTATTTTTTTTTGCATTTTACACGTTCATCCAATATATACATATACATACAAAGTTATTAAATTTACTATATTTTTTTTTATATATTACTATATTACAATTACTACATTTTTATATACATATTATTAAATTAAATTTACTAATTCTTAAATACATAATTATCAGGTACTATATTGCGTATAGTTATAACATACTTTATATAAATACTTATCGCTTACAAACATATTAATTACCATATTTTTGAATAAATAGATGTTCATTGGATATATACACATATATATATATAGTATATACATATACGTATTACTCGAGGGCATTTTGCCGTTTCATTACTTAATTTCGCTTTACCCCAGTTCAGTTTGAGCACTTTATTTTTTCTTTTCGCTTTTATTTTGGTCTTTACAATATGTCACGAACGGAAGAAAATATTATGGAACAAGACGTTCCACAGAGAGAGGAACCGAAGCCCGGAACTTCGGCGGGAGTAGATGGCGTCAAACAGACGAAACTTGATATCCCAAAGTTCTGGGTACACCAGCCCGCCTCCTGGTTCTACCAGGCGGACATAATGTTCAAAATGGCGGGCTGTAGAGCCGATAGTACGAAGGTCTACAATGTTATGGCCGCATTGCCGGAAGAGGCGGTAACGGCAATGCGGCTTAGCGCCGTAGACTATTCAGAATCCTCATACGAGGAAGTTAAGCGGCATCTGCTCGACAAATACGGCACTTCCGAGAAGCGCCGTCTCGAGCAGCTGTTATCAGTGCAAGAGCCTGGAGACCGAAAACCTTCGGAGTTCCTTCAGGCTCTCAAAGCACTTGCGGGCGGATCAACGGCAGTCAACGATGATCTGATCCGGACCCTGTGGGAGAGGAGACTCCCACAGGCCATCCAGATTACGTTGGCCACCGCCGCTGATCAATCGTTGGCCAAACTATCAGAGCTAGCAGACCAAGTATGGGAAGTGCTACCACACTCGGGCACCTCATACTCTTCCGCCGTCCGTGCGACTCCGGCCAACACTGAGCCAACATTGATGCCGCTGCAAAGCGCCATCAATAAATTGACGGCCCGGCTAGACAGCCTTAACAGAAGTCCGCGAAGTCCGAGAAGCCGAACACCTGCCAATCGGCAGGGTGGCCCTCGACAGCCCTCGGCCACTCGGTCACAAGGGGCCAACAAACTGCGGGGTAGCCTGTGCTACTTCCATTACCGCTATGGTAAGGAAGCACGCACATGCAAGGCACCCTGCAGTTTCAGTGGTGGTGGCGCCAAGTCGGCGAAGAAACCACACACCACCAATAAAAAAAACTAGAGAGTCAGGGGGTCGATATGAGCGAGCATATAACCGGCCGCTCATATCGTTTATTCGTCAGAGACACCAACAATCGGATGGACTTTCTGATTGATTCGGGCTCTGACGTTTCAATTGTTCCCGCCAAGGCGTTCCCGGCCCATAACGGTAGCCCGAACGTCCTTCTGTACGCGGCCAACGGATCACTGATCCGAACTTTCGGCACTAAGATACTCGACCTTGAACTCGGCTTACGCCGACGATACGTTTACAACTTCATTATAGCCGACACCACTAAAGCCATTATCGGGGCGGACTTCTTAACGAAGTTCAAATTGTCCGTCGATTTTGAATATCGGCATTTAGTCGACAAGCGCACGAAATTTCGAATTAACGTGTGCGCTACCGTCGACTACAACCCCGAAACATTTCCATGCCGAGTTATTGGCATATACAAAGAGCTATTAACGAAGTACGCTTCGTTAACAAAACCGCCCAATTTTAACCTTCCGGTTAAACACAATGTGCAACACCACATTGTAACTAAAGGGCAATTACCTTTTGTCACCGCTCGGCGACTCCATCCGGAGAAACTGAAGGTGGTAAAGTTAGAGTTCGACCATATGGTCGAATTGGGGATTTGTCGACCTTCGTCGTCCCCCGCAGCATCTCCGCTTCATCTAGTTCCTAAACGGGACTCTCATGATTGGAGGCCATGCGGCGACTACCGTCGCCTTAACGCTGTCACTGTGCCGGATAGATATCCGATCCCGCATATACAGAACTTCTCCGTGAATCTTCACGGCTGCACAATTTTTTCAAAGGTTGACTTGGTACGTGCATATCATCACATACCAATCGCCCCAGAAGACGTGCATAAGACTGCACTCATTACGCCATTCGGCCTATATGAGTTTACACGTATGCCATTCGGCTTACGGAATGCAGCACAAACCTTTCAAAGGTTCATAAATGAAGTTACGAGAGATCTCGACTTCGTTTATGTATACTTGGACGATATACTTATCGCCAGTAAAACCGAGGATGAGCATATCGTTCACCTCGAAGAGCTCTTTAAACGCCTCGATAGCTTCGGTTTAACCATTAAGCTAGAGAAATGCGTTTTTGGTGCAACAGAGATTAAGTTTCTAAGCCACCGCATCACAAAGGATGGAATACTTCCATCCTCCGATCGGGTTCAGGCTATCGTTGATCTCGCACCTCCAACTTCTGTCAAATCGATCCAGAAGTTTTTGGGAATGGTGAATTTCTATCACCGATTTATCCCAAAATTGGCTGAACAGTTGGTGCCTATAAACGAGCATTTGAGAGACCTTCTCAACCGCTCACGTGCCAATAAAGTTTTTGACTGGCCAGCAGAATGTCAGGCGGCATTCCTCAAGGTGAAAACCTCGATGGCTGAAGCAACTCTGCGGAACCATCCAATCGAGGATGCAAAATACAGTCTTACGACTGACGCCTCTGATTATGCAATCGGAGGCGTTTTGGAACAATTCAACGGTCATCGGTGGCAACCTCTAGCTTTTTATTCCAAAAAGCTGTCACCAACCGAACGGAAGTACTCTGCATTCGATCGCGAACTCCTCGCAATCTATGCAGCGATCAAACACTTCCGTTATTTCGTTGAAGGACGCAATTTCGTGGTCTATACTGATCACAAACCACTGGTTCGCGCCCTTCACACAAAGACCGAACGATCCCCAAGACAGACCAGACATTTGGGTCTAATCTCTCAGTTTACCACAGACATCAGACATGTGTCGGGTAAACAAAACGTTCTCGCAGACTACTTGTCGCGCTCACTAGCAACCGACAACGTCGACTCGGTCACCTTCGACCTGCCTACACTGGCTCAAGCTCAACAAGGTGACACAGAGTTGAAGTCTCTACAAGAGCACCCCAGCAACGGCTCACGGGTAAAATTAGTTCTCACACCAATACCATTCACCGCCCATCAGGTGTGGTGTGAAACTAGTACAGGCATTCCAAGGCCTTATCTACCCACTTCCTTACGTAGACTAGCGTTCAATTCCGAACATAGTCTCTCTCATCCTGGTATTCGTGCTACAAGACGAGCCGTTACCAAGAAATACTTCTGGCCATCGATCAATAAAGACTGCAATGAGTGGTCTCGATCATGCCTAGGTTGCCAAAAGTCCAAAGTTTCACGGCATACCAAATCTCCATTGGAGGCTTTCAAACTTCCAAATAATAGATTTGACCATATCCATATGGATATAGTGGGACCCCTACCCCCATCTCGTGGATACTCTTATATCTTAACGATAGTCGATAGATTCACGCGATGGCCTGAAGCATACCCAATTCGGGATATCTCAGCTTCAACAGTGGCAAAGAAATTCGTCACTGAATTTGTCCCACGATTTGGCGTACCACTCGAGATCACAACCGATCAAGGCACGCAGTTCGAATCGAAACTGTTCAATGAAGTTGCCAAATTACTCGGCACTCATCGAATTCGGACTACCGCCTACCACCCGCAAGCAAACGGGATGGTTGAACGGTTTCACAGGCAACTAAAAGCAGCCTTAATGGCAAGGGACAACACTACTCATTGGAGTGAAGACTTGCCCTTTGTCATGTTAGGCATACGTACGGCAATTAAGACCGACTTACAATGCTCACCAGCCGAGCTCGTATACGGTCAGAATCTGAGACTTCCCAATTCGATTTCTATCCCAACGGATGAGAATCCAATTGAAGAATCAGAATTCCTCTCTCGCCTTCGTTCTCACATGCAGAACATTAAGGCAATACATCCTCGGCAACCCGTCCAAAAGGATGTCTATGTGCCAGAAGCCCTGGAGAACGCCGACTACGTTTTCATACGTGTCGACAGAGTTCGAAAACCTTTCGAACCTCCATACGAGGGCCCATATGAAGTAATCAAACGATTACGAAAACACTTCGTTGTCAAATTGAACGGCACAACCAAGTCAATATCCATTGACAGGCTAAAGCCAGCCTTCGGCTGTGACCGCGACAACGAAGCTAAGCCGTCTAAAGCGGTAACATTTCGTTAACGCTACGCTGGGGGGGGAGTATGTAGTGACCGCGTAAACTTAATTACCAAGTTTACGCAAAGTCACACAAATATCTCCCACACGATAAACACGATCAATCGGAACACTCCATCGATCACCGAACGAAAGTTCAGTGATCTTGCCGTTTTCTGTTCCGTTCCCCATCGTGTTTATCGAAGATCCAATTCCCGGCATCTCCTTTTTATCACTCTCTTCTGAAAGTCCCGCTCGACAAAACGCGTTCCTTGACGAGTCGAAAATAAATGTGATACAGTTCGATATATATATATATATATATATATATATATATATATATATATATATATATATATATATATATACTAGCTGGAACCCGGTGCGCCTCGCTGCACAAATAAGCCAATAGTATGGCGTGCGCCAAAACAATTGGGAATCTCAAAATCGATGGGCACTGAGAGTCTCAAATCCCGGGATGCAAGTACATTCGTAAAGAAAAGTGTAACTCCATTCGTTTAAAAACCCAAATCACTTGCTCATTTATATCCCTAATCACAATTCAGCGGTCTCACTGCCACTCTTGTCGTGGTCAGATGCTATGAGGGAGTGTTTTTGCCCGTAAATGAATTTCGAAGAAGAAATTACAATGCACGTCCGCTTGAACTTTATCCATACACGAAATTTTAATGGGTGTGAAATTGTCAGTTCGCCGCCTGTGTTTATATTTCCAATTCTTTTGGTACGCGCTATAGCTTCCGTTTATTTTGCAGTTGAGGTGATAAGAATTTTAATATACAGTAGGAGCCATTTTCGTATTTTTGATTCCGAATAATATCGATTGAAATTTCGCTATTTGAAACGACCAAAAGTTGGTTTTTTCAATACTGTTCCATAGATGTGATGCTTTCAAGCATGCATCCGTTCAGCTCATTTGCAGGCTTTGATCGAAGTATACCAGGCAAAGTTGAGCAAGTAGTGTCAGAGCGCCTACCATGAATTAGGTTTTCCTCGGAAATCTTTAAAAGCCCTGTCATGCGCTTCGACCTATTTTTTATAGGCCATGGTGCATTCGCTCCAAAATAATAATTTTGCACGGATGTGGCAATACGGGAGTTTTTACTGATGTTATATGTAGGTGTTTCTCTCTGGTTCAAATTCAATAGGAACTTGGGTGCTCAATACACTAAACATCCACCATCAAGTAGCGTTGATGCAATTCCCGGTGATGTCACACTTCACACTATGAATGGAGACAGTTAATACGTTCAATAAGCAACGTTTGGCAACATTGGGCGAACTTTTCAAACATTTAACGGCATCATAAAGAGTAATTTTTCCGTAAGAAATATGAAAAAAAAATATGTCCCATGCAAAATTATTGTATGTTGAAAAATCAAGCACCTTGAAATCTATGCAAATTTCCAGGTACCATAGCTCGAAAAGAAAAAGCGACGAACATCTGATTATTGAATTTGTCGTCTTTTTGGTTTCGAGACCTTTCATTTAAGCCATACATTGCTAAAATCAGGCACATGCAGCCGAAGTTACTTCAATCCAAGTTCAGAGAACCGCGTCCTTCGCGATAAATCTGATTTTTTCAACAAAATTGTACGGCAACTATCCGTAAATAAACTCCGATCGATCTGAAACTTTGGAAATCGTATTTTTTTCGGAAAAAAACCAAAACAAAATGGATCTGACTTCTTTAGCAGAAATTTGAAGAGTACGTCCCATACAAAAGTTTCGGATTTTTTTATATCAGTACACTACAGCTACCCGAAGGTTTCGAGATAGCCTATATGTTATTCTGAAGTATGAGCTATATTATTGTAAAGTTTCATTAAAATCTATTCAGTAGTTTTTGCGTGAAAGAGTAACAAACATCCATACAAACATTCGCGTTTATAATATTAGTAAGATAGCCTATAGAAAAAAAACCTGTGTGCGTTGCAAGGCTTTTAAATAAAAAAAAATTATGTGTGCGTTGTACGCGGTAGGAAAAAAAAACAATAAATCTGGAAAAAAAATCCCTCTTCCCAATCTTATCGGTGATTCAATTAGAACAGCGTTATGTATTCAAGTAGATGCATCTAAACATGTAACTTCTCGGTGAATTGGAATTTTAACTTTCTCTTTTCGGTTAGCCGTTACACTGCTCCCTTCTTACTCAGTAGGTATTCGTCCCGAACACAGCTTCCTCCAGGTCCCGTTCTTTTCGATCGAACTTTTTGGAAGCGATAGATGACATCGTTTAACCTCGTGATGACAATGTAGGGGAGCACAAATTTGCAAACTTCGACTCTTTCTACCGTTTTTACTGTTTCTATACTGGTTAGAGGGAATTTTAGAAGTTTACTACATTTCAGAATGTGGCTTGGGAAAATTCGTGCGTCATATTGGACCCGCAATTTTGAATTTATAAGCTTTGATCATAAATTCGTTGTTTGCCCTAAAAGCCCCCAGATACCGATTTTCATTGCAATCGGAATACAATTGGAAAAATTCGTCGGCCATATTGGCGCGGCCATTTTGAATTTATAAGTTTTGATCATAAATTCGTTATTTGCAACCTTAGAAACCCCTAGATATTCACTTTCATTGGAATCGGAATACAATTGGAAAAATTCGTCCGCCATTTTGAATTTATAAGTTTTGATCATAAATTCGTTATTTGCAACCTTAAAATCCGCCAGATTTCGATTTTCATTGGAATCGGAACACAATTGGCAAATTCGTCGGCCATATTGGCACGGCCATTTTGAATTTATAAGTTTTGACCACAAATTCGTTATTAGCGACCTTAAAAACCTCTATATACAAACTTTCATTGAAATCGGAACACAATTTGCGTGGCCATTTTGAGTTTTCGGCGGCCATGTTGAATTTTTTTTATAAATTATAGCCTATATGTTATTCTGATATATGAGCTATATTATTGTAAAGTTTCATTAAAATCCATTCAGTAGTTTTTGCGTGAAAGAGTAACAAACATACATACAAACATTCATGTTTATAATATTAGTAAGATATATATATATATATATATATATATATATATATATATATATATATATATATATATATATATGGAAGAAGAGTCCTACGAAAAGAAGAGCTCCGCTTGGACTAAAGTGGAGAACAAAAAAGCGAGGAAAAGAAAGAAAAAGAAAAAAGAGGACAGAAAGTCCCACAAAAAAGAAAGGCCTGACGCGCTGATTATAACAGCGACTAGTGGGACGTCGTATGCGGACATCCTACGAAAAGTCAGGACGGATGCTTCCCTTACGGAGTTGGGGAATAGGGTTATGCGCATTAGAAGAACTCAAAAGGGCGATCTTCTAATGGAGCTGGCAGCTGGCGAGGGAAAGACGGAAGATCTTAAGCAAAAGATCAAGACGTCAATCGGGGAGGCGGCAGAGGTTAGGGCAGGTACCAACCGCGTGTTAATCGAGTGCAGGGATCTGGACGAGATTACCACTAAGCTGGAGGTATGCGAAGCGCTGCGGGGGCAGCTGAAGCTGACGGAGGTGCAGGAGGAGGACGTTAGAGTAAGGAAGGCATATGGTGGTACGCAGACGGCCATAATAAGCCTTCCGGTCGCTAGAGCAAAAAAGGCACTTGAGGTGGGGAAGGTTCGCATCGGCTGGGTTGTTTGCCGGATACGGGAGACAACAGCACCAATTAAGTGCTTCAAATGTTTTGGGATAGGTCATATCGCTAGGAAATGCACCAGCGCTCAGAACATGAAGGAGCTATGCTGGAGATGCGGGGAGGGGGGACATATTGCTAAGGACTGCAATAAGAGCCCTAAATGCCTCCTATGTAAAGGAGATAAGGGGAAGGGCGAGCACGACGCTCACGCTACGGGGGGTAATAGGTGCCCACTGTACAGGGCAGCAGTCCAAAGAAGTCGAAGTCGAAGATAAGGTTCATACAGATTAACTTGAACCACTGTCAAGCGGCACAAGATTTGCTGGCACAGACAGTTTTCGAAGAAAAAATCGACGTCGCGATCGTCTGCGAGCAGTATAGAAATCTGCACAGTGGCGTCTGGATAAGCGATAGCAGCGGCACGTCAGCGATATGGACGTGTGGGAGCCGAGCCATGGAAGATACCATGAGAAGCCCAGAGAATGGCTTCACGCGGGCAAAAGTAGGCGGAATACACGTCTACAGCTGCTATGCGGCGCCAAGCCTGACACTAGACGATTACGAGTCGATGCTGGAAAGGTTAGCCGCCGACGCGAGTCGCCATCACCCGGTAATACTAGCGGGTGATTTTAATGCTTGGGCTGTCGAATGGGGCAGTCGACAAACGAATGCAAGAGGGCGCATACTTCTAGAAGTATTCTCGCGACTTAACGTAGTGTTAGTCAACACTGGAGGCGAAAACACCTTCCAAAGGGGTGGGAGATCGTCTGTGATCGACATCACTTACGTGAGCGATTCAGTGGCCAAGGACCTACAGTGGCTGGTGAGCGATTTGTACACGCACAGCGACCACCAAGCCATCATCTTCGAGGTAGGCCAGGGTATAGGAAAGAGGAATCCTAGGTACAGAACGGCTAGAGGATGGGCCGTTAAGAAACTCGACACAGAGGTGTTCGAGGAAGTATTCCTGCATGATGCGAGGTCGGCAGGAGGTGCCAGGGAAGGTGCAGAGGAAATAGAAGAATCGGTGAAACGGGCATGTGACGCATCCATGCCACGGCGCGCCGGCAATCGTAGGCTTTCACCAAACTTCTGGTGGAATGCAGAGATCGATGAATGCCGAAGGACCTGTCTGAAGGCGAGAAGGAAAACTCAGAGAGGCCGGAACCGTCCGGATTTCGATGAACTCCTTCAGAGATATAAGGAAGCGAGAAAAATGCTGAACAAGGCCATCGCTAGAAGCAAATCCGAGCACTTCAAAAGGTTGTGCAGAGAAGCAGACTCGGACCCCTGGGGTGGAGCCTATAAAATGGTTATGTCAGCGGTTAAGGGCAAACGCTCTCCGCCGATCACCTGCCCCGCGCTGCTCCAGAGTATTGTGTACGTCCTGTTTCCACAGAACGTACGCACGGTCGATCTACCCACCCTCCAGGTGGACCCAGAAGAGATACCTGCAATAACCGCAGATGAGATCCTGGAGGCCGCAAAAAAGGTAGCCATCAATAAGGCCCCTGGCATGGATGGCATACCAAATAAAGCGGCGAAGCTAGCAGCTACGATAGCGCCAGACAGGTTTGCTGAAGTTTTCACAGCGTGCCTGAGAGAGGGGTTTTTTCCTGAGCGATGGAAACAGCAGAAACTCGTGCTCCTACCGAAGCCGAACAAACCTCTAGGGGACCCATCGTCCTACAGACAGATATGCCTCCTTAATTGTATAGGCAAACTTTTAGAGCGGGTGATCTGTAACAGGATTCTCCCTAGTGTCGAAAGGGTAGGTGGCCTGTCGGACAAGCAATTCGGCTTCAGAAAGGCAAGGTCGACGACTGATGCAGTCAATATGGTGGTGGGCATAGCAAGAGCCGCCATAGAAAAAAATCACTGCTGCGCATTGATAACCCTCGACGTTAAAAATGCTTTCAACTCAGCGAGGTGGAGCAAAATAGTTGAGGCGTTGATCAAGCTAGGCACACCAAAGTACCTAGTGCGTGTAGTGGCCGACTACCTTCAGGGTAGGTCGCTTCATTGTGATTCGGATGATGGTCCTAAAGTGTTCGGGACAACATGCGGTGTCCCGCAAGGTTCCGTCCTGGGCCCTCTCCTATGGATCGCAATGTACAATGATGTGTTGGGGCTTCGTCTTCCAAAGGAAGCAGTGGCGATCGGGTTTGCAGATGATATCGACATCGAACTGTATGCAAACGAAGCGATCTGGGAAATAAAAGCGTGGCTAGAACGCGCTGGGTTGAAGCTGGCAGAGCACAAAACGGAAGTAGTGCTGATCAGCAAGCGACGAAAGCTAGTATCCGTAAGGATAAAAGTAGGGGAACAGATCATCCACTCACAGCCCGCACTAAGGTACCTGGGAGTGATGATCGACCGGAGGCTAAACTTCAAAGCGCACTTGGAGGGCACGGCAGACAAAGCGTCTGCGATTTGTGCAGCACTCGCAAGAATGCTGCCCAATGTTGGGGGCCCTAGAACGAGTCGCCGCCTCCTCTTGGGGAGGGTGGTAAGCTCAGTCCTGTTATACGCAGCGCCAGTGTGGGCAGCAGCGTTAAACAGGACTGCAAATAGCAGAAAATGGAGGGGTGCTTATAGGCTAAGTGCACTTCGCGCTTGCTGCGCGTACAGGACCACGTCCGACGATGCGGCGTGCGTGATAGCTGGGATGATTCCCATAGATATTCTGGCGAGGGAGGGCATGCGTCTCTATGACCCAGAATATGGTGGAGGGGAGCCAAGAAGGGTGCGGCGGCAGATGGCGCGCTGCGAGTCTTTAAGGGAATGGCAGGCGAAGTGGGACGAGTCTGTTAAGGGTCGCTGGACCCACAGACTTATCCCTAACGTGGAAATATGGGCTACGAGGGAGCGTGGGGAAGTAAGTTACGACCTCACGCAGTTCCTGAGCGGACATGGGGGGTATAGGAAATACCTCCACCGCTTTGGGCACGATGATTCACCGTTGTGTCCAGTATGCCCAGCGACGGAAGAAGACGCAGAACACGTCTTCTTTACCTGCTCGAGATTCGCCGAGGAAAGGGCGAAACTAGAAGAAAGGGTCGAGGAGCCACTAACGCCCGAAAACATCCTAGACCATATGATGAGGTCTGAGGAAATGTGGAGGGACGTGGAAGCAACCCTCAAGACCATTCACAGAAAGCTAAGGCAAGAAGAAGCCGTAAGAAATAGAGAAAGGCACAGAAATGCCGCGAGCAGAAGCAGCTGAATGAAGCTGAACGACCCCCGCGATGTAATGCTTATTAGCCAGTCCCGCGGGAGTGGATCACGTCGGAGGGGCTTTTTTAGTTCTCATGTTCATAGACCCATATATGCGTATGTGCACTTATGTGTCCATATGTGTGTATGTGTGGATTTACGTGAAACATAACCGTCATGCGGGATCGGCCAGTAAGGGGCACTTGAGTCATGCCGGTAGCGAATGCTTTTTTACCCCCAGGAAAAAAAAAAATATATATATATATATATATATATATATATATATATATATATATATACCTAATAATATTAAACACAGTGTTATATAACGACTAAATTAATTTATAAGCCATATTTACGAATAATAAATAAGTGATCTTATACCTTTATAAATATCGTGTTTCATTTACACTCCCTGGGTAGCACGGGAGCTAAACTTTTTTTTTTGAAAAAGCTAAAAACCCAAATAATAATAACCTCTCCAGAAGCGAAAGATCATAGCCATAACAACTATCAAATAACAAAAAATTTATCCCTACAATTAGAGAATCGTCTTACTTCGTAACGATTCTCTTCCTCTAAGGGGGAAGGAATGTTGTGGACCAAATATTTGCCAAACTCTCCCAAAAATTGGCCCTTTTGCCTAAATAATAAAATCACGTTGCTCAAACATTTTCAAGGTCCAACAAAAAGTCCAAGTTTAATACATTAAACGTACAAAACTTAAATTAAATTTCAAAACTCATATTGCACCTGTTTATTACAACCATGCACATTTTCCCTGCACGGGAACGACGAATCGGTGCCGGTAATATGAGTCCTTTTGTCTGATAAGATAATTTGCGCGCTCACTTCAGGTGTGAGAAACGCTAAATAGCCACTTCACGAGCGACCACAAATTAAATAAATTGAAGGTCAAAGTTGCCCGTGAGAACTTTTTTTTTTTATGTGATAGACTAGAGGCTGAGGGAAAGCCCCTTTGTACTGTTCGACAATCTATTTTTTCGTATAGAATGCCGAACAGCAGCTCTAGCCGGAAGATAGAGAGTAGAAAGAGACAGAGAAGTAGGAAGGAGCTGCCACAACCTAACTGCGATATTTTATTCCACCTACTTCCAACCATTTCACGACTCTGGCATCGGGGTATTTGAGAAACAACTCGTTGGAGTGTTATGCCTCCTGAAACGAGTAGAATCTCATCAGCCAACCGATGACATGCGCTTGGTGGAGCGGGGAAAGACTAGCGAAGGCTATGACAGGAAGAATCAGGAATGTAAAGAGGGGAGAAGAAAGAAAGGAAGTTATGTGGGTGGGAAAGTGGAAAAGGCGAAGGACCGTGGGGCTGGCCGGGATTCGAACCCGGGACCTCTGGGATAGTAGTCAAGCGCCTTACCTCTAGACCACCGAGGCCCCCCAAATTGGCAGTTTCTCTAGTAAATTTTATGTGAAGCGACATTTTTCCGAGAAATATGGTTTTCTTGGTTTGAATCGCGAAACCGTCGCGATTTCTGTTTTTAGAAAAACATAAAGAGTTGGTTTTGAAACGCGGATCGGGCAAGTCGTACAGGAGTTTTTCTTTTGAATCGCGAACCGCGCAATAAAGTTTGTTAGTATTGTGAAGAGGAATTGAAATTAAAGAATTAATTTAGAGTATTGCAAAGAAATAATTTTAAAGTATTGTGGATCCTAAGATATTGTGAAGAGGAATTGAAAGTAAATGATTAATTTAAAGTTTTGCGAAGGAATAATATTAAAGTATTGTGGATTCTAAAGTATTGTGAAGAGGAATTGAAAGTAAATGATTAATTCAAAGTATTGCAAAGAAATAATTTTTAAGTTTTGTGAAGAGGAATTGAAAGTAAATGATTAATTTAAAGTATTGCGAAGGAATAATTTTAAAGTATTGTGGATTCTAAAGTATTGTGAAGAGGAATTGAAAGTAAACGATTAATTTAAAGTATCGCGAAGGAATAATTCTAAAGTATTGTGAAGAGGAATTGAAAGTAAATGATTAATTTAAAGTATTGCGAAGGAATAATTTTAAAGTATTGTGGATTCTAAAGTATTGTGAAGAGGAATTGAAAGTAAATGATTAATTTAAAGTATTCCAAAGAAATAATTTTAAAGTATTGTGGATTCTAAAGTATTGTGAAGAGGAACTGAAAGAAAAGGATTAATTTTAAGTATTGAAAAAAAATTAATTTTAAAGTATTGTGAAGAAGCATTGAAATTAAAGAAATAAAACAAAGCATGAAAAGGAAAGTGTTGTGATTAAGTATTGCAGTTAAGGATTAAGGAAATAAAATATAGCCGTTGAGTACAAAGTAAGTAACATTTTTCATCATCATTGTGCTCCTTTAATCCCTCATGGGACATAGGGCGGAAACAGTTGCCCTCCAGCGGACTCTGTTTTGCGCGACAGCTCTTAGCTCCGACCAGGATCTCCCAGTTGTTGCGGCTTCTGCTAGTAGGGTTCTCCTCCATGTTGTCCTAGTTCTTCCGACTCGACGGGATCCTTGCGGATTCCAGTCGAGGGCCTGTTTGGCTAGATTTTCGTTTTCGCGTCGCAAGGTGTGGCCAACCCAATTCCATTTCCTTCGTTTGATTTGGTCGTCTATCCTTTCTTGGCCGGCACGGCGCCATAGTTCTTCGTTTGAAATTATATCCTGCCAGCGGATTTTTAGGATACAACGCAGGCATCTGTTGACGAAGACTTGTAGGCGCCCTGTGATGAATTGGGTGACTTTCCATGTTTCGCCACCGTACAAAAGTACTGCCTTCACGTTGGAGTTGAACAGCCGCAATTTGTTGTTAGTTGAGATCTCCGTTGATCTCCATATGCGGAACAGGCATGCATATGCGCCTCGTGCTTTATTTATTCTGGAACTGACATCTTCTTCTGCACCGCCATTTTCGGTAATAATACCACCGAGGTTTATCGACCAGTTCCACGTCACGGTTATTCAGCGCAGTCCGTTCAATGGTGTTTGCATTTATCGTCATTTCTTTAGTTTTAGTTGGATTTAGCCTTCCAAAGGAAGTGACAGTTAAGTAAGAATTGTGCCACAGGAAAAAGTTCACAACAGAAAAGATACAAAGAAGATCTAAAACAAAAGTCAAGAATCATACCTATAGATAAATCAATTGAAAATATATTTATACATATATTACAACTCATTTAGGGATACATTGGAAAACGTGATTTAAAGCAAAAGATGAGAGCTTAATCGGAAAATTCAGAATTCAGTAGTATTCTTCTCACCATAGGATATACAATAGAAATGTTCTGAGATTAATGAGAATGATGACAGTGAGCTGCTATTGTTTGAAAGTTTGTAATAGACGAGGAAATTTTAATGAGCGACCTTATGACGATTTCGAAAATATCAACTCAACTAAACCGACTCAACTCAGTAATGCCACAAACATTGTAATACTTACAAATGAAACCTCTAACATCGTTTATAAACAAGCGTTACAGTGGATTGTTACCCAGTGCCTTGCGGGCGGTATGACCGGAAACGACGAAACACGAAAACGGGAAGCAGCAACTCTCCTTTTTAGGATCAAATCAGTATCATTTTAAAATGTTGGCAATCTTCGTCTCAAGCCATGTTCGCCATGGGGCAAGTTCAGGGTGCCAATTATCTGATAACGTCAAAATCTACGCGCACAAGACATATTCTGAATAAAATTGGCTAGGTATCTGTTGTGCACGTAGTATAAAAGTTTTCCGATGATTAACCTCGGATTTAAATAAAAGTTGTAGGGAACATATTTTTATAGTCAACTCTTAAGTTTTTTATACATCCAAAATCATATCTTGCAGATTTGTTCGTTGTTTCATTATACTCTTTTCTTATTCCGGACCATAAACACATAATTTTTTTTGAAGTGTTAACTTCTTTAGGCGCGTTTGGCACTTTTTCGCTGGGGGTAAAACAAAGAATTCGCGACACGTGCACTTTGTTGCTACACCCGTTTCTGGACACTTGCTGCAATGATGGCGACACGCGCATTTTGTTGCTCACTCGTGTCTGGGCACTTGTGCCTATGCAGCTGGCTAGAGCATGGAAACTTTTGGTTGAACTCCACTTACAAACAGCAGCGTATAATTATATGTATGCGAGGCAAAATAGCCCGCGCTTGGTGAGATGGAATGGGTTTGAATGTTGCAATGCAGAAGCTGCTCTCAGCATTCGTTTTATATTCTCGCAATGCAGACGCCGCTCTCAAAGTCCATGGCATATTCTCGCACCCATTCATTTCGTATTTTCGCAATGCAGACGCCGCTCTTAGCATTCATTTCATCCTCTCGCACACATTCGCTGCTGTCTGTTGCTCTAGCTCGATCAAATTTTACTTACATATCTGGGGCACTTTTATTCGAGGTCCAGAAACAGATAGCAGCGATGGCGTGCGAGAATATGACATGAATTTTCAGAGCGGCGCGAGAATATAAAACGAATGCTGAGAGCAGCTTCTGCATTGCAACATTCAAACCCAATCCCACCCACCAAGCGCGGGCTATTTTGCCTCGCACACATATAATTATGCGCTGCTGTTTGTAAGTGGAGCTCAACCAAAAGTTTCCATGCTCTAGCCAGCTGCATAGGCACAATTGCCCAGAAACGGGTGCGAACCAAAAATGCGCGTGACCATCGCTGCTGTCTGTTGCTGGACCTCGACTAAAAGTTGCCATGCTCTAGCCAGCTAAATGGCTGCAATATTTAAATATTTTGCTTGGATTAATCGCTTTCGGCGACATGGAATACGTTTCGGCGTTTCGCCTATTCGACTGCGCGTCTGTACTTTACGTACCTACATATCTGGGGCAGTATCCCAGTAGGGAAAATCGCAAGTATTTACTGTGGGAAGTAGATTTGGAAGTACTTCTTTAATTAGTGTTTTCTGTAATGTTATAAGTAATGCAGAAGAGAATGGGTTTGGTGACCAAGCGTTTGATTTCGCGCAAAAAGCGTGTTGAAAAACTTCGTAGCTGCTCGTTTCCTTTGTTAATTATCTCAGTTATCTCAGCCATTAAGTTTCTGATCTTTAATGCATAAACATATGTATATTTGAATTTATGTTAATGATATAAATATAAATCGCTTAATTTTACTTATTTTACTGGTTCTGAAAAAATTCAAATTGAATCCAGTAGATTCCCATAAAAATTTAGATCCGTGACTTGGGCTGAATATAATATGACTTTTTTGCATATTTGCACAATGTTTAAAATAGCAAAAATTTCTGTTTCGTGACTATTGCATCAACCCGACGATATGTACTGTGTACTATGTACTACATATTTCCTATGAACTATGCACTATGTATTTATTACTATATATTAGCTACTATTTTTACTAAAAACTACATTATCCCAGTCATCCATCGTCCGATCTTTGTGTGATAAGTTTAAGACAAATAGTTTAATTTCCAAAACATTGCAACACATTTTGGAGTCAGTGCATATAAGTAACAATTAAATAAACTTTAACAGAATATTCATAAATAAAATATATTAATCCTTATCGTCCTGTATTAAGATTGATTTGGAAATTTAGACTAGCCATAGAAGTTAACACTTCTAAAGTGTGGTCCTACGCTAGGGTTACCAGATCAGGCACTGACAGAAATCAGTACATTGGGGTTCATTGTCAGTTGTACTTCATAGTCCATAATCGAAAGACCATACTGTAAATAGTTTATTTCAAATTTCATCAGTCTTAAATCACTTTTATATTTTACAAAGAAATAACCATAAAAACAAAAAAAAAACAAAAGCAAAACTTTTCCATGAAGAAAAATTAAATAAATATATATTATGTATAAAAATATAAAAAATATAAAGAATTCTGATAACAAAAAACGAAAAACAAACAAATTATTTATAAAAGATTAAATAGCCTCTTTGTATTTGTCGTTGGTTTGGATTAATTTCGTAATATGCTTCCCCTCTTCTCCCTTTAAGAAATTAAAAAAATCTTGGCAGGTCATTTTATAATTAGTTTCATTTAGTAGGCTCCAATAAAAAAACTCTTTCCTCCAATAAAAAAACATTTCACTGAAAACCCTTTCGCTGGCAGCGTTGGAATGAGGAATTTGAAATATGTGATTTATAATTTTTTCAAAATTATTATTTTCACCGCACTCAAAAAATTTAATCCACTTTTCTTCAACAGATAATTTTGTTAAATTAGATGGCCCCGCTTGAGATAAAAATAGTTTTAAGGCGACATATTCTTCAAGGAGTGCATTTTTGTCTATATTTTTAAGATTAATGTCCAAAATATCTTTAAAATTAGGAATTTTCTCCAAAGAAAGTATACAAAGCTTTTCAAAATTATTATTATCAAAATCAAAATTCTTTTCTAAATAAATGATAATACTTTCCAAAAAAGCATTAGCTCTCGTTTCAAATAATTTGATTTCTTGTAAGTTATCACACATTTTGATTGCACTCTGAGCAATTGAACCGTAAAATTTTTCATTTTTTTGGATTAATAATTTCTCACGTAGATTATTTAAAAGCTGATACAATTCCACTATTATTGGTCCGTCATTTTCTAGTCTTGCAATAACAGAGATTAATTTTGAGCCTACATTTGATATTAATCCTAAATAAGCCTCTGCCAATTCGCATTCAAAAAATTGCTGCAAAATAGCGGGGCAAGATTCCAAGGATAAAAAGTAAGTTTTAATTGGTTCCCAGTTTTTATAAAGACGATCAATCGCCGGAACTAAGGATAACCATAGTGTTGGGCCGTGCCTAAGCATTTCTGCCCACTCAATGTCACAAAAGATAAAAATTTCCTTTAAAGCAGTTGTTTTTTGCGTAGATGTAGAGAATTCATTAAAAATTTTTACGATTATGCATTCCAAATCATATTTTAAGAATTTTATTGAGTTTTTAATACAATTATTGATAACATGGCACAAACATCCAATGCCAATAAGTTCTGAATTTTTTGCTTTTAAATCTGCAAAAACACTTTTATGACGTCCAACATTGGCGTTGTCAGCACAAAAACTAGTAACATTTTTAAATTCTTTTATTTAACTTACACTGTTTGTCGTCAAATCTTGGAAGTTAAATTTGACCCACTTCCCGGTTTCAAATAGAGCTGAAATTTTGCATACACGTTTAGTTTGGATGACAATGCAATCTGGCCATTTTGTAAAAATATCAAGATGGCGGTTCCAAAATGGCGCTTATTTTAACTTACACTGTTTGTCGTCAAATCTTGGAAGTTAAATTTGACCCACTTCCCGGTTTCGGATAGAGCTGAAATTTTGCATACACGTTTAGTTTGGATGACAATGCAATCTGGCCATTTTGTAAAAATATCAAGATGGCGGTTCCAAAATGGCGTCCGATTTTTGAAATTGTGCTCCGCGGCCCTCTGACATGGGTATCAAATGAAAGGATATGACAGGTAGAACACAATAAGCTATGTGGCGTCATTCCAAATTCAAAATGGCGGCCAACACTTACACTGCTTGTCGTCAAATCTTGGAAGTTAAATTTGACCCACTTCCCGGTTTCGGATAGAGCTGAAATTTTGCATACACGTTTAGTTTGGATGACAATGCAATCTGGCCATTTTGTAAAAATATCAAGATGGCGGTTCCAAAATGGCGCCCGATTTTTGAAATTGTGCTCCGCGGCCCTCTGACATGGGTATCAAATGAAAGGATATGACAGGTAGAACGCAATAAGCTATGTGGCGTCATTCCAAATTCAAAATGGCGGCCAACACTTACACTGTTTGTCGTCAAATCTTGGAAGTTAAATTTGACCCACTTCCCGGTTTCGGATAGAGCTGAAATTTTGCATACACGTTTAGTTTGGATGACAATGCAATCTGGCCATTTTGTAAAAATATCAAGATGGCGGTTCCAAAATGGCGCCCGATTTTTGAAATTGTGCTCCGCGGCCCTCTGACATGGGTATCAAATGAAAGGATATGACAGGTAGAACACAATAAGCTATGTGGCGTCATTCCAAATTCAAAATGGCGGCCAACACTTACACTGTTTGTCGTCAAATCTTGGAAGTTAAATTTGACCCACTTCCCGGTTTCGGATAGAGCTGAAATTTTGCATACACGTTTAGTTTGGATGACAATGCAATCTGGCCATTTTGTAAAAATATCAAGATGGCGGTTCCAAAATGGCGCCCGATTTTTGAAATTGTGCTCCGCGGCCCTCTGACGTGGATATAGAAATTGGTTGATTTTTTAACGAAAACTTTGCTAACACATTTGCAACAATTTTGGAGCATTTTGTTCGTCCACATGAAAACTCGGAAGCTGTATTTGAATCGGCAAAGATTTTTCTAAATAACTTGCTAGAACAATCTGCAGAATTGTAGCTATGTCCATGCATAACAGTATGATACGCAAAAGTTCCTTCTGCAATTGCCGCCGCCTTTCCCCTTTTACTGCCACTACCACTGCTATAAGATGTGGTAGAAAGAAAAAAAGACGATAATGACATTTGACTAACCGTCTTTTGATTTGCTTGGTGCTTGAAGGAACTCATGCTTTTTGATATCAGAGATTCCTCCATTCCTAATAGAGAATTCGGTGCAGCAAACAATACATTTTGCCATACTATCATTTTTCCCTTTACAAAGCCAAGTAAAAAGTTTAGTCCAACTTTCTCTAAACTTATTTATTCCCCGAGAATTCCGCTTCTTCTTAGCTCTTTCTAATTTTCCGTCTTCGGAATTATAATCTTCTTCCTCAAAATCCGTCTGGCCTGGTTTATGTATTATGTATGTCTTACTATTTGTTCTAAAACAAATAGTTGCTTAAAATAGAAAGTATAAAAATAAGAGAGGAAAAATAAACTTACCTTTTTTACGAATTAAGAAAAAAAAACGCAAACTAAAATTGAAGGCCGCAACTTAGTAAAATTGTTTCAGCACCCAATTAAATCTTAAATCTAACTGATACTGACAACTGACATTTTTCAGTTTTATTTCTAATAGTTGCCTGCCTGCTTTACACAAATTTGTTAGTGGGATTTTAGTAAAATAATGTAGTAGAAGCAAGAAAAAACACATACCAAATTGTCAATTCACTATCTTTTCCAATCATCAATATAAGTTTACAAAATCAGTACATTTACGTACTGAAATCAAAATTATACAAAATCAGTATTCTCATATTTCTAGGTATGAAAATAAGTACAGTACTGATTAAATCAGTACACCTGGCAACCCTATCCTACGCACACTCATTTTTTATTAAAAGGCGTTGCGACGCACGCGGGTTTTTGCTAGTTGAAAATAAAAACTAGTTGGGATGTGGGTTTGACTAATTCGGTCCACACGATTAACTTCCCAGTATGATGAACGAAAATGGAATAAACTGACTTCTTACAAAATAGTTATACGTTTAGCACTAGTGGAAAATTGGCTAGTATCAGAACTGGTGACAAATCAATCTCGAGAGAAGCTAGTTTAAATAACTATAATAGTAGTAAAGCCATAAAATTTTTCAAGAGATTTTGTTTTTCCTGAACGATAGCAAACAAACATTTCCTCCGTATTTCGTTCGCTACACTAAAGCGGGTGTTCAAGGAAATTCCAAAGCTTTCCGGAGATATTAGCAAAACTGTAACTGTTAAGTACTTGTCAGACTTGACCAAATAGAACCAATTTTGAGGTAACTACTGGAAATCCCGGGATGAACCGCAATTTTCTGAAACTGTATCACGCGTGAAAAACAATTCCCCGTCAAAAACTGTTAGAAAATAAAGAGGAATTGCTTTTAGCAAATTTATTTTTTAAATTTCAAATTAACAGCCTGAGAGTCAGGAATGAACTAAAAACAAAAATCGAATAGCTGACATAAAAAAAAATCCTAAGCCAACTAATTACAACTCATATAAAATTAATTATTACAGTGTCTTAGCAAGGATGCAAGGATCAGGGTTGCCTGCATATTCTAACACTTCCTCTCAACCATGATTAATTTGCATTTTTGCTTTACAACATTTGAATATTTAAACCTTCGACACATTTTAAATGTTTGGCTTTTGATAGATTTTAGTGAATATATCAGCTACCATTTCATTAGTTGATATATACTTTACATCAATTAAATTGTTCCTAATGTGCTCTCTACAAAATGAAACTTTGTATCAATATGTTTGGTTCTGCCATGATGCGTGTCATTCTTCATCATATGTTGGGAACTAATGTTGTCACCATAGATAATTGTTGGCGCCATCACATAGCTATCGAAACCAAGCTCCTTAATCAGATTCCTCAAGTATATTGCTTCTATACATGCCTGCGATAGCGCCACATATTCAGCTTCCGTGCTGCCCAAAGCAATAGTCCATTCAAAACGCGGGGGGGGGGTGGTGTTCCAAAATAACACCGTTAAGAAAATCGAACCCTAAAGGTCTTTGGGGTCGCTGATCACGAAAATAGAGGTCCCGCGGTCCTAAAATTAGGGCGTCACCCTTAAAAATACAAAAAACACCCCTTTTTAGTAGGTTTTCGCGATTATTTCAGTAATAATGAAAACTAATGCGCTGAAGTGCACTTTTTTAAATATTTATTTGGGAAGGGGGTTGATTTATACTAAATTAAGGCGAACTTAATGGTATGGGGTAGTCCTGAAGGGTTAAAACTACCCCTAAATCGGCCAAAAATGGCAAAAATTGTAAACATTTTTTTTTTCAAGTTTATGTTTCAAATTCCATTGTGGGCATACTGTCAGGCAAAAATAAATTATTTTCAACCCTTAAGGGATTAAAACTACCCCTACTATAATAAAAACAACTTTATATAAAAAAAATTGCGAAAATTTATCAATTTATATTTTCTAATAAAAAAATTTTTATTCAAACAATTCATTAAAAAAATTTAAATTGCAATCTACGAAAAGAATTTTTTTTTTTTTTTTTCAATTTACCAACCAATTTTTCAACTCCTTTAAGAGGGTTAAAAATTTTCCAAATGTTTTAATAATATTTCATCAAATTTAAAATTTTAATGCAAAACAATAAATTTCAATTTGTTCCAATTACAATTCTAATGTGGGGGTAGTTTTACCCCCTTAAGAGTTGAAAAAATTAATTTTTTGCTGATAATACCTTTTGAACCAAATTTCAAGCAAAAAGCAAAAAAAAAAATGTTTGCAATTTTGCAAAGTTGTTTTTATTATACATACTAGGGGTAGTTTTAACCCCTTAAGGATTGAAAATAATTTATTTTTGCCTGACAGTACGCCCACAATCGAGTTTGAAGCATAAACTTAAAAAAAAATTGTTTTACAATTTTTGCCATTTTTCGCCAATTTAGGGGTAGTTTCAACCCCTTATCATAAAGTTCGCCTTAATTTAGTACAAATCAACCACCTTCGCAAATAAATATTAAAAAAAGTGCATTTCACCGCATTAGTTTTCATTATTATTGAAATAATCGCGAAAACCCCCCTAAAAAGGGGTGTTTTTGCATTTTTAGGGGTGACGCCCTAGTTTTAGGACCGCGGGACCTCGATTTTCGTGATCAGCGACCCCAAAAACGTTAAGGGTTCGATTTTCTTAACGGTGTTATTTTGGAACACCATAACGCGCGTTTTGAATGGACTACAATAGATGTCTGCTTCTTCGAGACCCAGGTGATTGGATTTTGGCCTAAAAAAAATTAGTACCCTGTATATGACTTACGATCTGTGGCATCATTTGCCCAATCAGCATCCACGTAACCAACTAAGCTCCCTTTATTCTTATAATAGGATAACCCCGCGTTGCTTGTCTTATTAAGATAGCGTAACACTTGCTTCGCCGCATTGAAATGTTCTTCATGCGGATGATTATTAAATTGTGACAATTTATTTATAGTATTAGCTACGTCTGGACGAGTTAAAACAGCCAAATACATCAATGATCCAATGAGAGACTGATACTCCTTCGGATCAATTTGATTCTTGCAATTGGACTGTTCACATTTTACAAACTTTATTCCAGGATCTAACGGTGTGCTCGCCTGCCTGCACTCTGTCATATTATATTTTGCGAGAATTTCAGAGATGTACTTTTCTTGATGTATTCGAATCGGTCCTCTGGTTCCTTCTCTTTCTATTTGTATTCCAAGATAGTATCTGAGTTCACCTTTGTCCACCACATTCAATCTTTTGGATATTTTAGACTTGAACATTTTTAATTCGTCCATATTGGAACTGACTAATATCAGATCATCAACATAGATTGCAACGATGAGGATTTCTGATTTTTCCTTTTTAATGTAAAGACAGTTATCGTTTGCACATCTATTGAGACCAATATCACACAGAATTTTGCCCAGCTTCTGATTCCAAAGCCTGCCAGCTTGCTTTAATCCGTATATGGACTTCTTTAATCTACATACCATTTGCGGTTTCTCAGGATTTACATAGCCCTCTGGTTGGTTCATGTAAATTTCGTCTTCAAGTTCACTATGTAGGTATGCAGTTTCAACATCTAAGTGATGCACTAGAAATTCACATTCAACAGCCAATGCTAACAATAGTCGAATTGATGAATGCCTTACAACGGGTGCGAATGTTTCCGAATAGTTGACCATATACTTTTGGAAACATCCTTGTGCTACCAACCTTATATCGTTCGATTGAGCCATCAGGATTTGTTTTAATGTTAAAAACCCACCTGCAACCTATAGCTGGTATATTTTCTGGTTTGTCAACAAGCTCCCAAGTTCCATTATTTATCAAGGACGCATACTCCTTGTCTGTGGCTTCCTTCCATTTGTGTGAGTCATTACACATCATCGCCTTGGCAAATGACGTTGGAATATTTCTTATCTGTGTCTCTTGAGCGAGGTTAGCAGTATTGTATACTTTCCGTGGTCTCCCAGGCTTCCCAGTTCTAATAATTCTGGGTCGGCCACCTGTACGTTTTGGTGAATGATTCACCACATTTTCAGCTTCATTTTTAACTTCTGTCTCATCCTGCTCGGAATCTGTTCTCCATTGATCTCCTTCATTTGTGTCTATACTGTTGCTTGTTTTAACTTCGTTCGAGCTTTCAGCAATGTCCTCATTCATTTGCTGATCATAAGAATGTTGTTCCTTTGGAGGGAAATCAAAATTAAACGTACGGTTATCTAACTGACTATTGTTTGGCTTTCCTTCAAAAAATCGTACATCTCTGCTTATTGTAATAGATCTTTTAGCTGTGTTATAAAGGCGATATGCTTTACTTTCCTTTGAATAGCCGACCATGACTAATTCCCGTCCCTTTGCAGAAAATTTCGATTGTCTTGTTCCTTTTTGAAGAGCAATACCTTTGCATGCAAATGGTCTCAAGTGTCTAACGACTGGCTTCCTCTTAAACCATATTTCATATGGTGTTACATTATGTAACGGTTTTGATGGCGAACGATTTCTAATGTATGCCGCTGTTGCTACAGCCTCGGCCCACAAATTCTCTGGCAATCGGGATTCAACCAACATACATCGTGACATCTCCACAAGTGTTCTGTTAGCCCTTTCAGCTATACCATTTTGTTGCGGGGTGTAGGGAATAGTCAACTGTCGTTTGATGCCATTAATTTTTAATAAATTAGAAAATTTTTCGCTCAGGTATTCAGTCCCAATATCGGTTCGAAGCATCTTGATCTTTTTACCTCTATATATCAGAGTGGATCAGATCCAATAGATCCACTAGCAATAGAATAATTAGTATGAAAAGGTTTGGCAGTTATCTTACCTAGAGCACAAGTCTCTCAATTAAAGCTTTTGTTCGGTTGAATGTTGTCTAGTCCGACAACTATATTCAGTTCACTCAGCTTAGCTAAACTCTCAACATTCAGGTGCCCATATCGTGAATGCCATATTTCCAAATTATTTAGTGGTTGCTGCATTACTGTTAAAGCAGAATTTACATTGGATGTTGACCATACATAAAGATTGTTTTTCTTTGCAATTTTCAAAACAATTTGTCCACGATAATTTTGTATTACTGCAAATTGTTTGAAAAATACAACTTTAAAACCTTTTTTCACTATGCAGTTGACTGACAGAAAATTTGTTTTTAACATAGGTGCATAAAATACATCTTTCAAAATAATATCAGCATTATCCGTTTTCACATTAATCGTTCCGACACCAACAGCAAACGCGGTTTCACTTGAAGCCAGCCAAATCTTTTGTTTCTTTATAGATTTGATAAAATTAAATTTAGATTTATCACGACAATAATGGCTAGTCGCACCGCTCGGGGGGCCTCGGTAGTCTAGAGGTAAGGCGCCTGACTGCTATCCCCAGAGGTCCCGGGTTCGAGTCCCGGCGGTGCCACGGTCCTTCGCCTTTCCCACCTAACTTTCCTTCTTTCTTCTTCCCTCTTTACATTCCTGATTCCCCTGTCATAGCCTTCCCTAGTCCTTCCTCGCTCCACCAACCGCATGCCATCGGTTGGTTGATGAGATTCAACTCGTTTCAGGAGGCATAACACTCCAGCGAGTTGTTCTCGACGAGTTAAAACAGCCAAATACATCAATGATCCAATGAGAGACTGATACTCCTTCTGATCAATTTGATTCTTGCAATTGGACTGTTCACATTTTACAAACTTTATTCCAGGATCTAACGGTGTGCTCGCCTGCCTGCACTCTGTCATATTATATTTTGCGAGAATTTCAGAGATGTACTTTTCTTGATGTATTCGAATCGGTCCTCTGGTTCCTTCTCTTTCTATTTGTATTCCAAGATAGTATCTGAGTTCACCTTTGTCCACCACATTCAATCTTTTGGATATTTTAGACTTGAACATTTTTAATTCGTCCATATTGGAACTGACTAATATCAGATCATCAACATAGATTGCAACGATGAGGATTTCTGATTTTTCCTTTTTAATGTAAAGACAGTTATCGTTTGCACATCTATTGAGACCAATATCACACAGAATTTTGCCCAGCTTCTGATTCCAAAGCCTGCCAGCTTGCTTTAATCCGTATATGGACTTCTTTAATCTACATACCATTTGCGGTTTCTCAGGATTTACATAGCCCTCTGGTTGGTTCATGTAAATTTCGTCTTCAAGTTCACTATGTAGGTATGCAGTTTCAACATCTAAGTGATGCACTAGAAATTCACATTCAACAGCCAATGCTAACAATAGTCGAATTGATGAATGCCTTACAACGGGTGCGAATGTTTCCGAATAGTTGACCATATACTTTTGGAAACATCCTTGTGCTACCAACCTTATATCGTTCGATTGAGCCATCAGGATTTGTTTTAATGTTAAAAACCCACCTGCAACCTATAGCTGGTATATTTTCTGGTTTGTCAACAAGCTCCCAAGTTCCATTATTTATCAAGGACGCATACTCCTTGTCTGTGGCTTCCTTCCATTTGTGTGAGTCATTACACATCATCGCCTTGGCAAATGACGTTGGAATATTTCTTATCTGTGTCTCTTGAGCGAGGTTAGCAGTATTGTATACTTTCCGTGGTCTCCCAGGCTTCCCAGTTCTAATAATTCTGGGTCGGCCACCTGTACGTTTTGGTGAATGATTCACCACATTTTCAGCTTCATTTTTAACTTCTGTCTCATCTTGCTCGGAATCTGTTCTCCATTGATCTCCTTCATTTGTGTCTATACTGTTGCTTGTTTTAACTTCGTTCGAGCTTTCAGCAATGTCCTCATTCATTTGCTGATCATAAGAATGTTGTTCCTTTGGAGGGAAATCAAAATTAAACGTACGGTTATCTAACTGACTATTGTTTGGCTTTCCTTCAAAAAATCGTACATCTCTGCTTATTGTAATAGATCTTTTAGCTGTGTTATAAAGGCGATATGCTTTACTTTCTTTTGAATAGCCGACCATGACTAATTCCCGTCCCTTTGCAGAAAATTTCGATTGTCTTGTTCCTTTTTGAAGAGCAATACCTTTGCATCCAAATGGTCTCAAGTGTCTAACGACTGGCTTCCTCTTAAACCATATTTCATATGGTGTTACATTATGTAACGGTTTAGATGGCGAACGATTTCTAATGTATGCCGCTGTTGCTACAGCCTCGGCCCACAAATTCTCTGGCAATCGGGATTCAACCAACATACATCGTGACATCTCCACAAGTGTTCTGTTAGCCCTTTCAGCTATACCATTTTGTTGCGGGGTGTAGGGAATAGTCAACTGTCGTTTGATGCCATTAATTTTTAATAAATTAGAAAATTTTTCGCTCAGGTATTCAGTCCCAATATCGGTTCGAAGCATCTTGATCTTTTTACCTCTATATATCAGAGTGGATCAGATCCAATAGATCCACTAGCAATAGAATAATTAGTATGAAAAGGCTTGGCAGTTATCTTACCTAGAGCACAAGTCTCTCAATTAAAGCTTTTGTTCGGTTGAATGTTGTCTAGTCCGACAACTATATTCAGTTCACTCAGCTTAGCTAAACTCTCAACATTCAGGTGCCCATATCGTGAATGCCATATTTCCAAATTATTTAGTGGTTGCTGCATTACTGTTAAAGCAGAATTTACATTGGATGTTGACCATACATAAAGATTGTTTTTCTTTGCAATTTTCAAAACAATTTGTCCACGATAATTTTGTATTACTGCAAATTGTTTGAAAAATACAACTTTAAAACCTTTTTTCACTATGCAGTTGACTGACAGAAAATTTGTTTTTAACATAGGTGCATAAAATACATCTTTCAAAATAATATCAGCATTATCCGTTTTCACATTAATCGTTCCGACACCAACAGCAAACGCGGTTTCACTTGAAGCCAGCCAAATCTTTTGTTTCTTTATAGATTTGATAAAATTAAATTTAGATTTATCACGACAATAATGGCTAGTCGCACCGCTCGGGGGGCCTCGGTAGTCTAGAGGTAAGGCGCCTGACTGCTATCCCCAGAGGTCCCGGGTTCGAATCCCGGCGGTGCCACGGTCCTTCGCCTTTCCCACCTAACTTTCCTTCTTTCTTCTTCCCTCTTTACATTCCTGATTCCCCTGTCATAGCCTTCCCTAGTCCTTCCTCGCTCCACCAAGCGCATGCCATCGGTTGGTTGATGAGGTTCAACTCGTTTCAGGAGGCATAACACTCCAGCGAGTTGTTCTCGACGCCCCGATGTCAGAGTCGCGAAATGGTTGTGAGTAGGTGGAATAAAATATCGCGGCTAGGTTGTGACAGTTACTTCCTTCTCTTCTCTCTATCTTCCGGCTATGGCTGCTGTTCGACATTCACTCTATACGAAAAATAGATTGTCGACATCAGTACAAAGGGACTTTCCCTAAGCCTCTAGTCTGTCACATAAAAAAAAAAATGCAAACACCATTCGTCTTCCTCGAGAAAGTCGTCATCTTTTTGTATACATAAGGTTGCAAGTGCATTGATTGGTCCATTATTCTTACTTTTTCTACATTCATTGGCGTAGTGCCCTCTTATACCACAGTTGAAACATTTTCCTTTCTCACGCTTAGAATCTTGTCTACCGTGATCATATTTTCTTTGGGTCTTTTTGATATTATTAGGTTTATTTTTTCCTTTTTGTGTAATAATATATACATGCTCACTAAAACGGTCATCTGACTCTCTGACTCCTCTTCTCTGTTCCTCGTCAAGCAATTTCGTTTTCAATAATTCGAGATTAGGCATCTCATCCCTTGACTCAAGTGCTACAACTAGGTCTTCATATTCCTCTGGCAAACTGCACAAAAAGATTATGCTTAGTATTTCATCAGGAATGTCACTCTGAATTTCTTTAAGTTGCGCAATAGTTTCATAGAATTCCTTAATGTGATCTCCCACACGTTGTCCACTTCCCATTTTTGGTTTAATAACTTTTTAAATAAAGTAACTTTTCGTGCAGGACCTTGAGGCTTGTATAGGCTATCCAATTTATCGCAAGCTTGCTTCGATGTCATGCAATCTCTCACATGGACCAACTCCGAAGCTTGGAGACCGAGTATGATAGTAGCAAGCGCCTTTTGATCAGCAGATTTCCACGTTAACACCATTTCTTCATTAGCGTCGCTCTTTATTTTATTGGTGCCACATACATAGCCCCAGTAATCATTTTGAATCAAAATACTTTTCATGAGAATTACCCAGGTAGGGTAATTATCACCGGAAAGTTTTTCAATATTAAACAATGAATTAGCCATTGCGACAAACGCAGCTGATTTCAGGGACTCACGCAATATCTTCGTCCTTGAATATTCGCAGTTCTTAACTATGAACTGGGCCCATAACCAATGTTAGAAAATAAAGAGGAATTGCTTTTAGCAAATTTATTTTTTAAATTTCAAATTAACAGCCTGAGAGTCAGGAATGAACTAAAAACAAAAATCGAATAGCTGACATAAAAAAATTATTAAATCCTAAGCCAACTAATTACAACTCATATAAAATTAATTATTACAGTGTCTTAGCAAGGATGCAAGGGTCAGGGTTGCCTGCATATTCTAACAAAAACTGCTAATCCAAGGTTTGAAAAATTCGCGCTGTTTGTAAAGGGTAACGAAATTTTTGCACGATTTTGAAAGATTGTCGGATTTTGACAAGTGATGTGATGCACTGCTATCGCTGTGCAGAACCCAAAAAATATCACTTCGCTTAAAACGGGTCTCAATGGGTTGACATATTAGCAAAAACTTGTCAATTTAAGGTCTTTGTGACAATTAGCCTAAGTTTTTCTATTTAAACAAAAAAGGCCCGACCAAATATTATGACATTTTTTTCACAGCATTTCTTCGTTAATATTCTACAATGCACCTCAATGAAGTCGATATAGTTTTAGCTTTAAAAAAAAAGCTTATACAGAGGCTCTCTGTCCGTCTGAAGCCTACTTTCATCTCTGAAAGTACTGCCGCTACAGACTTGGGCCATGTCTCAAAATATAGCTCTTGGTCAAAAGACCAAAAACTACGAAAATGGTCTGGAAATTTCAACCAGAAGTATATTTAACAACAAAAAAGAGAT
The DNA here is from genome assembly GCA_949987705.1 of Thereva unica. Taxonomy (NCBI): domain Eukaryota; kingdom Metazoa; phylum Arthropoda; class Insecta; order Diptera; family Therevidae; genus Thereva; species Thereva unica. The sequence continues at coordinate 43,971,647 of OX465282.1, read as the reverse complement.
TTCTAATAAAGTCCATATATCGGTAGCCTATAGGTAAGGCGCTGGAGTCCTATCCCAGGCGAACCAAGTTCAATCCCCGGCCGCAAAATGGTGAATTACAATTTTTTTTACTTCGGTGTAACTTATTTTGATTATATTTCCGACTAAATTCTAGTATTTAATAATGATACTCAGGAGAACATAAACATTTATATAATTAAAAGTGCAAAAAATCATTTTCTTGAGTTTTTATGGCTCTTCGGCGTCTTTATAAATCATTAAGAAATTTCGCGGAAATAATATAAAGTATTTTTTTGTTTATATGCATATTTTATATGCTGTTCATTTTATTATAGTTTATAGTCATGTAGGTGGTGCTGTAGACCAAAATAAAAATTCAATTTTATCGAACTTCGCTGTGGTTTTGTCACAAAAATATGTGTGTTAGAATAATGAAGATGCGCCCACATACATACATTCATGATTCACATATATAGTGATCCTCGATCACTACGAGCTATAGAGGGCAGAGGAACTTTCCATCTTTCTCCCAGTTGTTCTATAGAATCTCTTCTGGGTGCGTGTAAAATGGCGGAGCGTAGCACGGATTTCTTTTAATTAGGAATATAATATTCCAGCAGGTTATGGACCCGGCTCGCTTCCATTGCGCACAGTTATTATTAAAAAGAAAAAGTGAAATTATACGAAAGCATGAGCATACGTGTACTTTCAATAATAATCATAATAAATAAAATAGTGCAACTATATTTTAATTATATCAAAAGTTAATAGAAAAAAAATTGGAAAGGGGCACCGGTAAAACGGGAAGTGAGTATATAGAGCTAAAATTTATGTGTTGCCTTTCACGTCGCATATTTTTTTCGGGCGATGCGGTTCTCGCGTGTTATCGGAGCCCTCGAGCTGTGCTATGCAGCTGCCGCCGAGAGAGAGAGCGAAAGGGAAAAGCACGGAATACTGTGCACGGCTGCACATTAATTCATGCTTACTCTATATGTATGGTGTGGCGGTTTCACGAGTACGTATACTTGCGTGCTTTGGTCACATACACGTTGGCGTACTACAAATAAAATAAATGGTTAAAAAAATTTTTTAAAAAAAATTCTTTTCATTAACTAAAAAATGTACTGAAAAGTAAAAAATAAAAAATAAATGGTTAAAAATTTTTTAAAAAAAATTCTTTTCATTAACTAAAAAATGTACTGAAAAGTAAAAAATAAAAAATATTTTAAAGAAAGCGTGAAATTTAAATTTTAATGAAAAAGTTAGTTAAAAGAATGGCGCATTTTTCATCAAAAATTGAAAATATAACTGTAAATCGCGTGAGATTTACAATAACCCTCAATTTTTTGCTTTGTTAATTTCAAATTCTAACAAAATTTTTTGATGAAAAATGCGCCATTCTTTTAATTAACTTTTTCATTAAAATTGAAATTTCACGCTTTCTTTAAAATATTTTTTATTTTTTACTTTTCAGTACATTTTTTAGTTAATGAAAAGAATTTTTTTTAAAAATTTTTTTTTAACCATTTATTTTATTTTCTACTTTTTAGTTTATTATATGTATTCCGCCATTTTATGATGGCAATTCTATTAGATTTAAAATTACGTCACACTGTTTACTGTATTCATTTGATACCCATGTCGTGGGCTCGGTGGAACATAATTGCAAAAACGGCCGCCATCTCGGAACCGTCTTCTTGATTTTTTTACAAAAAGGTCAGATTGCATTTAGTACTTATACATGATGAGTTGAACTCAAGTTGAACCCAAGTCTAACTACATGTAAACGGGAGTCGAGTTGGGTTAAGGTTGACTGAACTCGACTCAGCTCTGCTACCTGGGTTTAGTTGAAATTATGCATACGGACATGAGTTCAGTATTTGAGTAGTTGAATTTAGTTGACAGCAGCATCTCGGTGTTTGTTTGTGATTTTTTGTAACGTGTATTGCTTCTTTATTATCAACTCACCCTTAACTCAACTATTCATCTCATCATTCATACACATTAACCACCCGAACTACGAGTGTGTGCAAAATTTGAAGTTGATCGGTTATATTTTCTACTTTTTAGTCTATTATAAGCTTTCCGCAATTTAGTGTTGGCCGCGTTTTTCTATTTAAACAAAAAAGGCCCGACCAAATATTATGACATTTTTTTCACAGCATTTCTTCGTTAATATTCTACAATGCACCTCAATGAAGTCGATATAGTTTTAGCTTTAAAAAAAAAGCTTATACAGAGGCTCTCTGTCCGTCTGAAGCCTACTTTCATCTCTGAAAGTACTGCCGCTACAGACTTGGGCCATGTCTCAAAATATAGCTCTTGGTCAAAAGACCAAAAACTACGAAAATGGTCTGGAAATTTCAACCAGAAGTATATTTAACAACAAAAAAGAGATTTCTAATAAAGTCCATATATCGGTAGCCTATAGGTAAGGCGCTGGAGTCCTATCCCAGGCGAACCAAGTTCAATCCCCGGCCGCAAAATGGTGAATTACAATTTTTTTTACTTCGGTGTAACTTATTTTGATTATATTTCCGACTAAATTCTAGTATTTAATAATGATACTCAGGAGAACATAAACATTTATATAATTAAAAGTGCAAAAAATCATTTTCTTGAGTTTTTATGGCTCTTCGGCGTCTTTATAAATCATTAAGAAATTTCGCGGAAATAATATAAAGTATTTTTTTGTTTATATGCATATTTTATATGCTGTTCATTTTATTATAGTTTATAGTCATGTAGGTGGTGCTGTAGACCAAAATAAAAATTCAATTTTATCGAACTTCGCTGTGGTTTTGTCACAAAAATATGTGTGTTAGAATAATGAAGATGCGCCCACATACATACATTCATGATTCACATATATAGTGATCCTCGATCACTACGAGCTATAGAGGGCAGAGGAACTTTCCATCTTTCTCCCAGTTGTTCTATAGAATCTCTTCTGGGTGCGTGTAAAATGGCGGAGCGTAGCACGGATTTCTTTTAATTAGGAATATAATATTCCAGCAGGTTATGGACCCGGCTCGCTTCCATTGCGCACAGTTATTATTAAAAAGAAAAAGTGAAATTATACGAAAGCATGAGCATACGTGTACTTTCAATAATAATCATAATAAATAAAATAGTGCAACTATATTTTAATTATATCAAAAGTTAATAGAAAAAAAATTGGAAAGGGGCACCGGTAAAACGGAAGTGAGTATATAGAGCTAAAATTTATGTGTTGCCTTTCACGTCGCATATTTTTTTCGGGCGATGCGGTTCTCGCGTGTTATCGGAGCCCTCGAGCTGTGCTATGCAGCTGCCGCCGAGAGAGAGAGCGAAAGGGAAAAGCACGGAATACTGTGCACGGCTGCACATTAATTCATGCTTACTCTATATGTATGGTGTGGCGGTTTCACGAGTACGTATACTTGCGTGCTTTGGTCACATACACGTTGGCGTACTACAAATAAAATAAATGGTTAAAAAAATTTTTTAAAAAAAATTCTTTTCATTAACTAAAAAATGTACTGAAAAGTAAAAAATAAAAAATAAATGGTTAAAAATTTTTTAAAAAAAATTCTTTTCATTAACTAAAAAATGTACTGAAAAGTAAAAAATAAAAAATATTTTAAAGAAAGCGTGAAATTTAAATTTTAATGAAAAAGTTAGTTAAAAGAATGGCGCATTTTTCATCAAAAATTGAAAATATAACTGTAAATCGCGTGAGATTTACAATAACCCTCAATTTTTTGCTTTGTTAATTTCAAATTCTAACAAAATTTTTTGATGAAAAATGCGCCATTCTTTTAATTAACTTTTTCATTAAAATTGAAATTTCACGCTTTCTTTAAAATATTTTTTATTTTTTACTTTTCAGTACATTTTTTAGTTAATGAAAAGAATTTTTTTTAAAAATTTTTTTTTAACCATTTATTTTATTTTCTACTTTTTAGTTTATTATATGTATTCCGCCATTTTATGATGGCAATTCTATTAGATTTAAAATTACGTCACACTGTTTACTGTATTCATTTGATACCCATGTCGTGGGCTCGGTGGAACATAATTGCAAAAACGGCCGCCATCTCGGAACCGTCTTCTTGATTTTTTTACAAAAAGGTCAGATTGCATTTAGTACTTATACATGATGAGTTGAACTCAAGTTGAACCCAAGTCTAACTACATGTAAACGGGAGTCGAGTTGGGTTAAGGTTGACTGAACTCGACTCAGCTCTGCTACCTGGGTTTAGTTGAAATTATGCATACGGACATGAGTTCAGTATTTGAGTAGTTGAATTTAGTTGACAGCAGCATCTCGGTGTTTGTTTGTGATTTTTTGTAACGTGTATTGCTTCTTTATTATCAACTCACCCTTAACTCAACTATTCATCTCATCATTCATACACATTAACCACCCGAACTACGAGTGTGTGCAAAATTTGAAGTTGATCGGTTATATTTTCTACTTTTTAGTCTATTATAAGCTTTCCGCAATTTAGTGTTGGCCGCCATTTTGAATTTGGAATGACGCCACATAGCTTATTGTGTTCTACCTGTCATATCCTTTCATTTGATACCCATGTCAGAGGGCCGCGGAGCACAATTTTAAAAATCGGGCGCCATTTTGGATCCGCCATCTTGATATTTTTACAAAATGGCCAGATTGCATTGTCATCCAAACTAAACGTGTATGCAAAATTTCAGCTCTATCCGAAACCGGGAAGTGGGTCAAATTTAACTTCCAAGATTTGACGACAAACAGTGTAAGTGTTGTCCGCCATTTTGAATTTGGAATGACGCCACATAGCTTATTGTGTTCTACCTGTCATATCCTTTCATTTGATACCCATGTCAGAGGGCCGCGGAGCACAATTTCAAAAATCGGGCGCCATTTTGGAACCGCCATCTTGATATTTTTACAAAATGGCCAGATTGCATTGTCATCCAAACTAAACGTGTATGCAAAATTTCAGCTCTATCCGAAACCGGGAAGTGGGTCAAATTTAACTTCCAAGATTTGACGACAAACAGTGTAAGTGTTGGCCGCCATTTTGAATTTGGAATGACGCCACATAGCTTATTGTGTTCTACCTGTCATATCCTTTCATTTGATACCCATGTCAGAGGGCCGCGGAGCACAATTTCAAAAATCGGGCGCCATTTTGGAACCGCCATCTTGATATTTTTACAAAATGGCCAGATTGCATTGTCACCCAAACTAAACGTGTATGCAAAATTTCAGCTCTATCCGAAACCGGGAAGTGGGTCAAATTTAACTTCCAAGATTTGACGACAAACCGTGTAAGTGTTGTCCGCCATTTTGAATTTGGAATGACGCCACATAGCTTATTGTGTTCTACCTGTCATATCCTTTCATTTGATACCCATTTCAAAGGGCCGCGGAGCACAATTTCAAAAATCGGGCGCCATTTTGGAACCGCCATCTTGATATTTTTACAAAATGGCCAGATTGCATTGTTATCCAAACTAAACGTGTATGCAAAATTTCAGCTCTATCCGAAACCGGGAAGTGGGTCAAATTTAACTTCCAAGATTTGACGACAAACAGTGTAAGTAAAATAAAAGCGGGCGCCATTTTGGAACCGCTATCTTGATATTATTACAAAATGGCCAGATTGCATTGTCATCCAAACTAAACGTGTATGCAAAATTTCAGCTCTATCCGAAACCGGGAAGTGGGTCAAATTTAACTTCCAAGATTTGACGACAAACAGTGCAAGTTAAATAAAAGAATTTAAAAAATATTTTAAAGAAAGCGTGAAATTTCAATTTTAATGAAAAAGTTAATTAAAAGAATGGCGCATTTTTCATCAAAAATTGAAAATATAACTGTAAACCGCGTGAGATTTACAATAACCCTCAATGTTTTGCTTTGTTAATTTCAAATTCTAACAAAATTTTTTGATGAAAAATGCGCCATTCTTTTAATTAACTTTTTCATTAAAATTGAAATTTCACGCTTTCTTTAAAATATTTTTTATTTTTTACTTTTCAATACATTTTTAAGTTAATGAAAAGAATTTTTTTTTTAATTTTTTTTAACCCCTTATTTTATTTTCTACTTTTTAGTTTATTATATGTATTCCGCCATTTTATGATGGCAATTCTATTAGATTTAAAATTACGTCACACAGTTTTCTGTATTCATTTGATACCCATGTCGTGGGCTCGGTGGAACATAATTGCAAAAACGGCCGCCATCTCGGAACCGTCTTCTTGATTTTTTTACAAAAAGGTCAGATTGCATTTAGTACTTATACATGATGAGTTGAACTCAAGTTGAATCTAAGTCTAACTACATGTAAACGGGATTCGAGTTGGGCTAAGGTTGACTGAACTCGACTCAGCTCTGCTACCTGGGTTTAGTTGAAATTATGCATACGGACTGTTCAGAATTACCAATATAAATTTTGAATATAAAGAAGAGGTGCCGGAAGGATGTGATTCAATATAAAAATAAACCTTTCACTAATAAATTATTCTTTATTTGGTTAACAATAATAGCTTAATTTCTAATTTTAATTCAAGATTATTAATTTATGTTGTAGGGAATTACTTCACGTCTCCTTTGGATTCCGCGCTTTCTCTGGCTGCTTGCTGCGTCGCTCAGTTTGTATGTCGAACTGCTGCGGCGAGTGGTGTATGCACACGGCGTCTCGTGGATTGATTGCTGCCAATCTATGTTGGACTACAACCGCTGTGGTGGAGATGCTGACTCAAAGCTCGTCAGCGGATCTCGTCTTGGCTGAGAACGAAAAACCTTCAACTCGGTTTTTCCTCTGATGCACTGACTCACTCTCGTCAGTGTGGATTCTGGATGTGATAAAAGGATTTCAAGCTCAATCCCTTTAATGATGATTGAAATTCTGGATGCAATAAAGGGATTTCAAGCTCAATCCCTTTAATGTTGATTGAAGTCACTCTTAGCATAAATCTCAAAGCTCGATTTTGCTGATTATCTCCAAGCTCAAAGCGCACTTGAAGATCTGAAGTGATCTGATCTGATGTTGGCCGTCTGTCGGTATTTATTTGCAAATTTGACAATGAAAATTGGTGGGGAACCTTGGTTTGGCGAATATTTTCGGTTCATGTAGTCGCTTGAACAGCTGGTCGTCTCTTTCTAACACATAGGTTTGTTGGCACATGGTATTTGTTGTCCTTTCCTTTGATAACCGATTCTTATTTATCCCAGTGATGGCAACTTGTCTGATGACGGAAGGCGTTTTTGGGAGGAGGAGTCCATTTTTAAGTGTTGAGAGATACGTGTTCTTTGTGGAACGTGTTTCTCATTGTATTGATGCCTCTGTTGGTTTTCCGATTCGTGAATTTGCCGACGGGATTTTGCCATTTTTAGACTTTGTGTATTTTCGATTTTTTTACGGGAATATTTTTGGCTCGTGGCTGTCCTTGTGACGGACGGAACATTCTCCCCCGCCTTGAAGCGTCTAGCTTCAAGAAAATTATATCCGCATTTTTCCATTTGGAGCAACGTTCGGATGGCTATTCGTCTTGATGCACCAAGCTGGACTTGATCTTGCTGAGTCTTAAATGGAAGTCGAACTTGGTATCGCCCGTCGTTGCATCTCGTGACGTTGTTGGTGAAATGGTTTTCGCATTGTACCTCTTCCTCGTTCCATTTTGGTCTTGATGGGAGTTCCTCTAATTCCCAAAACCTCTTCAGATTGGTGTCAGGAGCTACTTGCGTCAAGAAGCTTTCGATTATTGTTTCTCCTTGTGTTGTTGGGGTGATGTTCCCAGAAATGATCCATCCAAATACGGTTTTCTGCGCTACTGTTGTCTCGTCGCTGCTTTTTCTTAGGCCGTCCATGATGATAGTGGGAAATATGTCAGCTCCTAAGAGGATGTCAATGGATCCTGGTTTGTAGAACGTCGGATCTGCCAGTTGGAGTCCTTTCAGGTGCTTCAAATCCCTAGTAGAGCATTCCTTGTTTGGTAATGGGTTTGTGATTTTAGTAAGTACGATCGCCTGTGCTTGAATGGTCTTGGATGGTTGACCCCGTGCCTTCATTTGTAGTATGACTCTATTGGTCATCTCGCCAATTGGAATGCTTCCTAATACTGATACCTCAGTTTGCGCGTGTTCCCTTTTGAGTCGCAAATTCTGGACCACCGATTCTCGCACGAAGGTGGCTTGAGAACCCGGATCGATAAGTGCTCTGCAAATCTGTTGTTGTCCTGACGGCGATATTACAGTGACTAGTGCTGTGGCCAGTAGTACTTGCTGGTGGTTCCGAGGGGCTGCCTGAGAGAAATACGTCTGAGGCTGACTGCTTGGTTCTTCATTGATTGAGCTTGATGGAGTTGTACTGGTACTGCTGTTGGGCTGCTTTCCCTTTTGATTTCTGTGCAACGATGTGTGATGGGTTCCTCCGCATTGGAAGCACCTGGTCTTGCTTGGACATTGCATAGTGCGATGATTTGTGCCCAGGCAGTTGATGCACAGTTCCTTTGCTTTAACCACTTTGTATTTTTCGTCTATGCTTAATTGTGTGTATTTGGGACACCTTCTCATGACGTGTGCGCCCTTGCATAAGCTGCATGTACTCTGATTTGATACATGGAAGATTTGAGTGTGTCGCTTGGGACGTTCCCTGGATTTGGTTTCGTGATGATCTCTCCTGCTACCTGTTGATGTAGTAACGGCTTCTAATGTTCTGAATCTGGTTTCCAAGAATTCTCGTAATTCCTTCCAAGTTGGAATTGATTGCCGTGACTTGTTGCTTTGCGATTGTTCCCATAATTCGTGTGTTCCAGCGGGTAATTTTTGGACCAGTAAGTGGATGAGAATGGGATCCCAATTTTGGGTGGAGATCTCCAGATTCTCAATGGCGGTGATGCATTCATGGGTCCTCGTTTTCAGCTCCTTGATGCCTTGAGCAGATTCCCGAGTTAACTTGGGTTGACCGAGCAGAATGTCGAGTTGCGCTTTCAACAATGCTCGTTTGTTGTCATATGTATCTACGAGCAGCTTCCATGCTGGCTCATAGTTGGCGCCGATGATGAGAGTGTTGCTGAGTAGTCTACTAGCCTCTCCGGATAGATGAGCTTTGAGATATTGGAGCTTTTGCGCTCCTGATAGCGATGCTTTGTTGTGAATAAGGCTGGAGAATAGATCTAAAAACGATGGCCATGATGCATAATCTCCAGAGAATGTTGGAATCGAGATCCTTGGTAGTTTTATCTCGTTGTTTTGATGAATGTTGTGAGATATGTTTAAGTCTGCTGATGATTGTTCAGCTCTTGATGGCTGGTTTGCGAGTGGAAGAGTTTTATCGTAATCTTCCTGGATTTTACAGTACATGTCGATGTATACATTTTCTGTATCTGCATACCAGTCTTCCTTGAAGTACAGCTGTTCCTTTTCATCCTTCGCTGTCTTGATTGACGTAATCTGCCGATGGTTGTTTTTAAATTCCATCCAGTCGTCGTCGAGGGTTTTGAGCCTCTTCAGAAAGTATTGCTCTGTTTTCCTGGAAGGCCCATCCTTTAGATAGTTCCTATATGATTTCTCGAGTCTATTACGTACTTCGGATTGCTGAATTAGTAAGGCATCCATTTTGATTTATCTTATTTGAATCACTATCCGGCTCGAAGGACCAATGTTAAGAATTACCAATATAAATTCCGAATATAAAGAAGAGGTGCCGGAAGGATGTGATTCAATATAAAAATAAACCTTTCACTAATAAATTATTCTTTATTTGGTTAACAATAATAGCTTAATTTCTAATTTTAATTCAAGATTATTAATTTTTGTTGTAGGGAATTACTTCACGTCTCCTTTGGATTCCGCGCTTTCTCTGGCTGCTTGCTGCGTCGCTCAGTTTGTATGTCGAACTGCTGCGGCGAGTGGTGTATGCACACGGCGTCTCGTGGATTGATTGCTGCCAATCTATGTTGGACTACAACCGCTGTGGTGGAGATGCTGACTCAAAGCTCGTCAGCGGATCTCGTCTTGGCTGAGAACGAAAAACCTTCAACTCGGTTTTCCTCTGATGCACTGACTCACTCTCGTCAGTGTGGATTCTGGATGTGATAAAAGGATTTCAAGCTCAATCCCTTTAATGATGATTGAAATTCTGGATGCAATAAAGGGATTTCAAGCTCAATCCCTTTAATGTTGATTGAAATCACTCTTAGCATAAATCTCAAAGCTCGATTTTGCTGATTATCTCCAAGCTCAAAGCGCACTTGAAGATCTGAAGTGATCTGATCTGATGTTGGCCGTCTGTCGGTATTTATTTGCAAATTTGACAATGAAAATTGGTGGGGAACCTTGGTTTGGCGAATATTTTCGTTCATGTAGTCGCTTGAACAGCTGGTCGTCTCTTTCTAACACAAAGGTTTGTTGGCACATGGTATTTGTTGTCCTTTCCTTTGATAACCGATTCTTATTTATCCCAGTGATGGCAACTTGTCTGATGACGGAAGGCGTTTTTGGGAGGAGGAGTCCATTTTTAAGTGTTGAGAGATACGTGTTCTTTGTGGAACGTGTTTCTCATTGTATTGATGCCTCTGTTGGTTTTCCGATTCGTGAATTTGCCGACGGGATTTTGCCATTTTTAGACTTTGTGTATTTTCGATTTTTTTACGGGAATATTTTTGGCTCGTGGCTGTCCTTGTGACGGACGGAACACGGACATGAGTTCAGTATTTGAGTAGTTGAATTTAGTTGACAGCAGCACCTCTGTGTTTGTTTGTGATTTTTTGTAACGTGTATTGCTTCTTTATTATCAACTCACCCTTAACTCAACTATTCATCTCACCATTCTTACACATTAACCACCCGAACTACGAGTGTGTGCAAAATTGGAAGTTGATCGGTTATATTTTCTACTTTTTAGTCTATTATAAGCTTTCCGCAATTTAGTGTTGGCCGCCATTTTGAATTTGGAATGACGCCACATAGCTTATTGTGTTCTACCTGTCATATCCTTTCATTTGATACCCATGTCAGAGGGCCGCGGAGCACAATATCAAAAATCGGGCGCCATTTTGGAACCGCCATCTTGATATTTTTACAAAATGGCCAGATTGCAGTGTCATCCAAACTAAACGTGTATGCAAAATTTCAGCTCTATCCGAAGCCGGGAACTGGGTCAAATTTAACTTCCAAGATTTGACGACAGACCACAATTTCAAAAATCGGGCGCCATTTTGGAACCGCCATCTTGATATTTTTACAAAATGGCCAGATTGCATTGTCATCCAAACTAAACGTGTATGCAAAATTTCAGCTCTATCCGAAACCGGGAAGTGGGTAAAATTTAACTTCCAAGATTTGACGACAAACAGTGTAAGTTAAATAAAAGAATTTAAAAAAAAATAAATGGTTAAAAAAAAATTTAAAAAAAAATTCTTTTCATTAACTAAAAAATGTACTGAAAAGTAAAAAATAAAAAATATTTTAAAGAAAGCGTGAAATTTCAATTTTCATGAAAAAGGTAATTAAAAGAATGGCGCATTTTTCATCAAAAAATTTTGTTAGAATTTGAAATTGACAAAGAAAAAAATTGAGGGTTATTGTAAATCTCACGCGATGTACAGTTATATTTTCAATTTTTGATGAAAAATGCGCCATTCTTTTAATTAACTTTTTCATTAAAATTGAAATTTCACGCTTTCTTTAAAATATTTTTTATTTTTTACTTTTCAGTACATTTTTTATTTAATGAAAAGAATTTTTTTTAAATTTTTTTTAACCATTTATTTTATTTTCTATTTTTAGGTTATTATATATATTCCGCCATTTTATGATGGCAATTCTATTAGATTTAAAATTACGTCACACAGTTTACTGTATTCATTTGATACCCATGTCGTGGGCTCGGTGGAACATAATTGCAAAAACGGCCGCCATCTCGGAACCGTCTTCTTGATTTTTTACAAAAAGGTCAGATTGAATTTAGTACTTATACATGATGAGTTGAACTCAAGTTGAACCCAAGTCTAACTACATGTGAACGGGAGTCGAGTTGGGTTAAGGTTGACTGAACTCGACTCAGCTCTGCTACCTGGGTTTAGTTGAAATTATGCATACGGACATGAGTTCAGTATTTGAGTAGTTGAATTTAGTTGACAGCAGCATCTCTGTGTTTGTTTGTGATTTTTTGTAACGTGTATTGCTTCTTTATTATCAACTCACCCTTAACTCCACTATTCATCTCATCATTCATACACATTAACCACCCGAACTACGAGTGTGTGCAAAATTGGAAGTTGATCGGTTATATTTTCTACTTTTTAGTCTATTACATATAAGCTTTCCGCAATTTAGTGTTGGCCGCCATTTTGAATTTGGAATGACGCCACATATCTTATTGTGTTCTACCTGTCATATCCTTTCATTTGATACCCATGTCAGAGGGCCGCGAAGCACAATTTCAAAAATCGGGCGCCATTTTGGAACCGCCATCTTGATATTTTTACAAAATGGCCAGATTGCATTGTCCTCCAAACTAAACGTGTATGCAAAATTTCAGATCTATCCGAAACCGGGAAGTGGGTCAAATTTAACTTCCAAGATTTGACGACAAACAGTGTAAGTGTTGGCCGCCATTTTGAATTTGGAATGACGCCACATAGCTTATTGTGTTCTACCTGTCATATCCTTTCATTTGATACCCATGTCAGAGGGCCGCGGAGCACAATTTCAAAAATCGGGCGCCATTTTGGAACCGCCATCTTGATATACAAAATGGCCAGATTGCATTGTCATCCAAACTAAACGTGTATGCAAAATTTCAGCTCTATCCGAAACCGGTAAGTGGGTCAAATTTAACTTCCAAGATTTGACGACAAACAGTGTAAGTGTTGGCCGCCATTTTGAATTTGGAATGACGCCACATAGCTTATTGGGTTCTACCTGTCATATCCTTTCATTTGATACCCATGTCAGAGGGCCGCGGAGCACAATTTCAAAAATCGGGCGCCATTTTGGAACCGCCATCTTGATATTTTTACAAAATGGCCAGATTGCATTGTCATCCAAACTAAACGTGTATGCAAATTTTTCAGCTCTATCCGAAACCGGGAAGTGGGTCAAATTTAACTTCCAAGATTTGACGACAAACAGTGTAAGTTAAATAAAAGAATTTAAAAAGAGGAACCGCCATCTTGATATTTTCACAAAATGGCCAGATTGCATTGTCATCCAAACTAAACGTGTATGCAAAATTTCAGCTCTATCCGAAACCGGGAAGTGGGTCAAATTTAACTTCCAAGATTTGATGACAAACAGTGTAAGTTAAATAAAAGAATTTAAAAATGGTTAAAAAAAATTTTTTAAAAAAATTCTTTTCATTAACTAAAAAATGTACTGAAAAGTAAAAAATAAAAAATATTTTAAAGAAAGCGTGAAATTTCAATTTTAATGAAAAAGTTAATTAAAAGAATGGCGCATTTTTCATCAAAAATTGAAAATATAACTGTAAATCGCGTGAGATTTACAATAACCCTCAACTTTTTGCTTTGTTAATTTCAAATTCTAACAAAATTTTTTGATGAAAAATGCGCCATTCTTTTAATTAACTTTTTCATTAAAATTGAAATTTCACGCTTTCTTTAAAATATTTTTTATTTTTTACTTTTCAATACATTTTTTAGTTAATGAAAAGAATTTTTTTTTAAAAATTTTTTTAACCATTTATTTTATTTTCTACTTTTTAGTTTATTATATGTATTCCGCCATTTTATGATGGCAATTCTATTAGATTTAAAAGTACGTCACACAGTTTACTGTATTCATTTGATACCCATGTCGTGGGCTCGGTGGAACATAATTGCAAAAACGGCCGCCATCTCGGAACCGTCTTCTTGATTTTTTTCCAAAAAGGTCAGATTGCATTTAGTACTTATACATGATGAGTTGAACTCAAGTTAAACCCAAGTCTAACTACATGTAAACGGGAGTCGAGTTGGGTTAAGGTTGATTGAACTCGACTCAGCTCTGCTACCTGGGTTTAGTTGAAATTATGCATACGGACATGAGTTCAGTATTTGAGTAGTTGAATTTAGTTGGCAGCAGCATGTCTGTGTTTGTTTGTGATTTTTAGTAACGTATATTGCTTCTTTATTATCAACTCACCCTTAACTCAACTATTCATCTCATCATTCATACACATTAACCACCCGAACTACGAGTGTGTGCAAAATTGGAAGTTGATCGGTTATATTTTCTACTTTTTAGTCTATTATAAGCTTTCCGCAATTTAGTGTTGGCCGCCATTTTGAATTTGGAATGACGTCACATAGCTTATTGTGTTCTACCTGTCATATCCTTTCATTTGATACCCATGTCAGAGGGCCGCGGAGCACAATTTCAAAAATCGGGCGCCATTTTGGAACCGCCATCTTGATATACAAAATGGCCAGATTGCATTGTCATCCAAACTAAACGTGTATGCAAAATTTCAGCTCTATCCGAAACCGGGAAGTGGGTCAAATTTAACTTCCAAGATTTGACGACAAACAGTGTAAGTGTTGGCCGCCATTTTGAATTTGGAATGACGCCACATAGCTTATTGTGTTCTACCTGTCATATCCTTTCATTTGATACCCATGTCAGAGGGCCGCGGAGCACAATTTCAAAAATCGGGCGCCATTTTGGAACCGCCATCTTGATATTTTTACAAAATGGCCAGATTGCATTGTCATCCAAACTAAACGTGTATGCAAAATTTCAGCTCTATCCGAAACCGGGAAGTGGGTCAAATTTAACTTCCAAGATTTGACGACAAACAGTGTAAGTTATATAAAAGAATTTAAAAAGAGGAACCGCCATCTTGATATTTTTACAAAATGGCCAGATTGCATTGTCATCCAAACTAAACGTGTATGCAAAATTTCAGCTCTATCCGAAACCGGGAAGTGGGTCAAATTTAACTTCCAAGATTTGATGACAAACAGTGTAAGTTAAATAAAAGAATTTAAAAATGGTTAAAAAAAATTTTTAAAAAAAATTCTTTTCATTAACTAAAAAATGTACTGAAAAGTAAAAAATAAAAAATATTTTAAAGAAAGCGTGAAATTTCAATTTTAATGAAAAAGTTAATTAAAAGAATGGCGCATTTTTCATCAAAAATTGAAAATATAACTGTAAATCGCGTGAGATTTACAATAACCCTCAATTTTTTGCTTTGTTAATTTCAAATTCTAACAAAATTTTTTGATGAAAAATGCGCCATTCTTTTAATTAACTTTTTCATTAAAATTGAAATTTCACGCTTTCTTTAAAATATTTTTTATTTTTTACTTTTCAATACATTTTTTAGTTAATGAAAAGAATTTTTTTTTAAAAATTTTTTTAACCATTTATTTTATTTTCTACTTTTTAGTTTATTATATGTATTCCCCAATTTTATGATGGCAATTCTATTAGATTTAAAAGTACGTCACACAGTTTACTGTATTCATTTGATACCCATGTCGTGGGCTCGGTGGAACATAATTGCAAAAACGGCCGCCATCTCGGAACCGTCTTCTTGATTTTTTTCCAAAAAGGTCAGATTGCATTTAGTACTTATACATGATGAGTTGAACTCAAGTTAAACCCAAGTCTAACTACATGTAAACGGGAGTCGAGTTGGGTTAAGGTTGATTGAACTCGACTCAGCTCTGCTACCTGGGTTTAGTTGAAATTATGCATACGGACATGAGTTCAGTATTTGAGTAGTTGAATTTAGTTGACAGCAGCATGTCTGTGTTTGTTTGTGATTTTTTGTAACGTATATTGCTTCTTTATTATCAACTCACCCTTAACTCAACTATTCATCTCATCATTCATACACATTAACCACCCGAACTACGAGTGTGTGCAAAATTGGAAGTTGATCGGTTATATTTTCTACTTTTTAGTCTATTATAAGCTTTCCGCAATTTAGTGTTGGCCGCCATTTTGAATTTGGAATGACGCCACATAGCTTATTGTGTTCTACCTGTCATATCCTTTCATTTGATACCCATGTCAGAGGGCCGCGGAGCACAATTTCAAAAATCGGGCGCCATTTTGGAACCGCCATCTTGATATACAAAATGGCCAGATTGCATTGTCATCCAAACTAAACGTGTATGCAAAATTTCAGCTCTATCCGAAACCGGGAAGTGGGTCAAATTTAACTTCCAAGATTTGACGACAAACAGTGTAAGTGTTGGCCGCCATTTTGAATTTGGAATGACGCCACATAGCTTATTGGGTTCT